>JAHQIW010003487.1:0-113047 GCA_019055375.1 Parelaphostrongylus tenuis
AAACAGAGTAAGGAGGTATAGTGTGATATGTATAATTTATGTGTTTTATGTATGTGTTTAAGTTCTGACGAAGTAGTTGTCTCCGAAACGTTGGCCATCGAATTGTGAAGAAAGAAGGCTAATTCCTGAGAACTTTTACATTTCTTCACTCATGCCCACGTTTAGAGGGAATCTGGTTTCTGAGCTATCACCTCTGAATATTGTTGTTTGTAGCTTGGACTCTAGAAGAAGAATTTAAGTTGCTTCCAATGGGTATTTTATGGCATGCTGCTGATGCCATGCTGTAAGGAAAAAAGTGATAAATTCAGAAGTCAACCTTCGTACTGGTCTTGATTTTGTGCAGCTTGCACTAGCTATCATCCGTGTAAGGTTTATTGCAATTCATTTAACGAACTGGGAGAGTGTCTGTCTTTGAGCATGTTATGATGCGACCACAGTATAGGGTGATACGCAAGCTCGACTTCCTGTTCGAAGTTAGAAGTTTAGCATATCATCATTACTCAGTATTCTCGGATATATGGTCATAACATCATAGCACTGCTATATCAGTGTGGTGTCTTGGAATATTAGTGAAATATCACCTGTATCACCTGTCGTCCCGTTGATCGTCGAGTGACTCGAGCGGGTACCAGCAACTCTTCCATTTTTCCCTATCGCGTGCAGGAGTAGCCCAGTGGGGTCCTCCTCTGTCTCTAGGAATTCGCTGAGCATCATATCTTTCTTCCATCGCTTTCGTGAAGAAATCGGACCAACGGGTCAGTGGTCTTCCTTTAGAGCGCTTGACGTCCCGAGGAATCCAGTCGGTAACGGCTCTCGTCCATCGGTTGTCGTTGAAGCGCATCACGTGTCCGGCCCACCTTATTTTCGATATCCTGGCGTGTAGAACGGCGTCTCTGATTTTCGATCGTTGACGTAGGTCGGAAGTTCGGATCCTTTGTCTCATTTGCGAAATACGGATACTCCTAGCATCGACCTTTCGACTGCGCGTTCGTTATCGAACGCGTAGTGTAATATACATATATATATATATATATATATATATATATATATATAATTTAGATATATATCACTTGTATCACATGTCGTCCTGTTGATTGTCAAGTGACTTAAGTGGGCACCAGCAACACTTCCATTTTTCCCTTTTACGAGCAAGATTAGCTCAGTGGGTCCTCCTCACTCTAGGGATTCGCTAAGCATCATATCTTCTTTCTATGCCTTTCGTGAAGAAATCGAATCATCGGGTCGGTGATTCACCTGTAGAGCGTTTGATATCCCGAGGAATCTAGTCGGTAACGGCTCTCGTCTATCGGTTATCACTGAAGCGCATCACGTGTCCAGCCCACCTTATTTTCGATATCGTGGCGTGAAGAACGGCGTCTTTGATTATCGGTCGCTGACGTAGGTTGGAAATTGAATCCTTTCTCTCATTTGCGAGATACAGGATACTCAGAGCATCGACCTTTTGACTGCGCGTTCAATAAAGTCAAGTGATCTTTCATCTTGCTTACGTAGCGACCAGGATTCTGCTGCATACCTTATGGCGGGGATAGTCGTCGAGTCAAAAAGGTGGTCACGGAGTCGGATGTTCTTTGTCACTTTGACTAAAGCCTCGATTCTCATAGACGTTTCCCGAGCCGCTCGTTTCCTCCTATTCAACTCTGGAGCTAGGTCGTCCATCATGTTTATTTCACCACCTAGATAGACGTCACTGGAGCATTCGAATATGTTCGTTCAGTTGAGCGTGAATGGCTCATCCAAAACCCATCCGTTCCTCATGAACACCGCTTTCGTTAGGCTCAATTGGAGGCCAATCTTTCCACAGGCGTTGGCGAATCGGTCAACATTCGTTCCGCTTGGCTGCTGTTTGTTGTTATGAGAACGATATCGTCAGCAAAGCGAATATGCTTCGATTGTCGACCGTCAATTTTCACTCCTAGACGTCCTATTCTAATGTTCACATGACGTTTTGGAGGGTGGCAGTGAATAATTTTGGCGAAATTGTATTGCCTTGTCGAACCCCTCTTCCTACGTCGATGGTGATATTGTTGCAAAATGAAGACATTTTGGCCGTGAAATCTTTTTATGGCTTACGAAAATCATTATGCACCGAGTAGGGACGCTTTGGTTACCTAGAGTCTCTATAACCACTTCTTTTTCCACTGAATCAAAGGCTTTCTTCAGGTCATTGAAAGTGAGACGGAGCGGTAGTTTGTACTCCCGTGAATATTCAAGGAGTCTTGTGATTATACCTTTATTGCGAGTGTTTTGTTAAGACCACGCTCAAATTTTAATAGATCCTTTCATTATTATTTAAGCCAACTTGTCATCTTGTCTGGTAAGGGCTTTTGTACAGCCCGATACACGTGCTCCGTCTTTACAGACTCGTCAAATAATAATGAAAGGATCTATTGAAATTCGAGCGTGGTCTTAACAGAGCACTCGGAATAAAGGTATAATATGATTGAAATACCACCCAAAAAGCAATCGAGTGCGCAACACTCTGTGCTAGGTGGAAATTTCACTTGACATAGAGTGTAGAACGTTCGTCTTCGATAACTCTCTGTAGGGAGAGTAGGGCTTCCTAGAGAAGTGACTATAAAAAGATCGAAAGACGACGCGTTGTGCCCGATTGACGAGTCTGTAAAGACGAAACACGTGTATCGGGCTGTAAAGAGCCCTTACCAGACCACATGACAAGTTGGCTCAAATAATATTGAAAAGAGTCTTGTGATTGTGTGGATTTTTACAAGGTACTGGATCCTTTTCGGAGCCCTGCTTGTTCGCATAGCTGTTCTTCGTCCAGTGTTCTGTCAGTCCTATAAGATGACTCGAGTCAAGAGTTTGTAGACAACAGGAAGCAAATTGGGAGACAATTGCCTATCTCGTGCAAATCTCCATTTTTGTACAACAACACAATCTTGCTGTTTTTCCATGGATTGAGAATCTCGCATTCTGACATGTAGCGAGTGAAAAGCCGGGGCAGGGTGCCGATGAAGGCTTCTTCAGATTCTTCAGGTGTTCTGGTCTAATTCTGTCTGGACCAAGTGTTGTTCTATATTCACCGATGATATAGCCTTGCCGGATTTTAGAAAGGAGGATTGGATCCTTTTTCAATTTATATGACGGTAAGAGGACATGGCTAGAGAAGGGAATCGAGTAGTAGTGATGGATGATCTTTTCCATCGAACTTCTAGGAGCTGTAAGTGTCCCGTCAGCGCGTCGGAGTACAATCATCTTGGTCTTGTGATTGGCGAGATATATATGTGGTTGCGGTAGGTTGTGCATCACGTTTCTCATGCCCAGATTCTCATAATCAACGAGATACGAGTCTTATTAATCAAAGATAGTCATACATCTCACAAAACGCTGACACAATTTTTTGGAGTCCTTCTTGGGTAAACAGATTTTTTATCAACTTTCAACAGTCTTTGCAGATGTAGTGGTACACATATTAGAAAAAGGTCTCTGAGTTTATCGCTTCACATAATTTAGCATCATTCCCAAAATATGAAATATTTTGGGTTCTTTCCCGGTTATCCGTGTTCAAGAGGAGAAACGACCTTTTCTTTGAACAAAATATTTCAGACGACTGTTAGTCATTATTCGAGAGCTCAGATCCTTTGCTATTGCACTAAGTAGTCCACTATTGAAAAGGCCCTTTTATTGTGCTATAACATATAAAGCTAAATTATGTTTCGCAATCGCTGTACACTTAATTTTTCGACACGCGTATAAATCGCTGGAAATACGAAAAGTATTTGAAGTTGTAGAGGAATTCTATGAGGCGTGGATAAAGTCAGAAATTGTATCACTGATACCTTACTTTGTAGAAACTCAATGTTACGAGATATGCTAGCTGCACTGAAAAAAGTTATGCACTGAAAACAAGTTATTGTAACTTGATGTGGAAGTGAGGAGAAACATAAATATTTTGCTTTGGTTAGCAAACGAGTGGTAGGCAAAGCTTAGCATGGCTGTAATGACATCGGTTTGGAAAGCGAAAGATGTTTCACATCTGGCACATTGATTCCATGTGGAGAATTGAGGTCGGTACACTGAATAGAAATGGGCTGATAAGCGCAAAAGATGGTTTCTGCTTCACCAGTTTCCTGAGTTGATAGACAAATCTTTTCAAGATATTGTTATTATCATCGTCAAATATGTTGTTAATTCATTTTTGCAAGTAAATGATATCTATCTCGGATGCGAGCGTGATCCGAGAATACATTATGGATACGCGTTCTCGGTAGATCCCGATGCAAAAATCGTAAAGGAAGCAAAAAAAGGCTATTTCCTTACTCCTCTTTTTATAATCCCATTCCTTTGGCTCACACAAGGACATGGACGGCAAACGGCCGGTCATTAAACGACAACTTCCATCACTAGTCATTGTGATTGTTGTCACTTATTACTCACTTCATAGAGGGGTGAAGACGATGTGAAAGATACTGATTGCTCTCACAATAGTTAGTGTTACATACTGTGAAGAAAGTAAAGACTGAAATGTTTTCTGCTTAGGTCGCAAGTGGATAGAAACATCTATCCGATATTGATGCGATGAGAACGTGGTGGGAATTACAAAATGCTTAATATTTGAAATATATTTTTCAAATGGAAAAGTGAAGTGATTACGATGAATACACATAAACTGATAAAGCTGAAAAGGAATTAGTAAACAGCCATATTATTCAAATTAAAGCTTCCTTTTACATTTTTGCCTATCACTACCAGACATGGCATTAGTTTTCCTCGTTTAGGTGAATGGTATCGATATGGAATGTAAGAAGAATTTAAACGGCAACGTTACGATATTGTTTTGAGGTGGACCGAAATGCAGAGATAACGAAGGGAATGAGACGGAACAAAGTAGAGACTTTACCTTTTGAGCTATAATCCCAATTCTTTAGTAAGCGAAAAAGTTTCGACGGTTAACTGCCAACTATGAGTCAAGGACATTCATCCGAAGTCATACTGCTCTCCGTCCCTAACATTTCAATCTGCACATAACCTGAAAGTGTGGAAAAGACACATCTGCTGAAGGAATTCTGTGAAAGTTCTTACTTGAGTTGTCGGTCGTTTCCTCCGTCAACAAGACGTATTTCATCGGGTAAAAATTTGAGAGATTTATGAAATGATTGAAGATTAGCAAACTCCATCTCTGTTCTAATCAAAGTTCGTTTCAAAAAACGTTCTGCGGTAAATGTTATGTTTGATTTTTGTCGATTGACACTTCCATTACGGACTTTCTCTCGAAAGGAAGAACGCGAATTCGCGTCTTCCGATTACGAATATTTTAGTCTTAGGAAAGATGAGTATTCGCGTTGCAGTATCAGAAATGAGAATGTGGGAAGCAAATTTGAGCAGCGTCAATTCCGGAAGCGATACATTCACTCTTTCCGTTTTTCAACATTTCACATGCATTTAACACCGTTCCTGTGTGCTTCGCAATAGTAAGTCCTTACACAAATTTGCTCTGGTGAATTTCGTTTCATATTAAAAACTTTGATATCTCTGTCAATCTTGAAAAAGTTAAAAAACTGTCCAGACAACGTTAAATACTGAGTGCCAAAGACTGTGAATCGTGCGATGTAAAAAGTTGCAATTTTTCTCTCAGCTGGATCTACAAAAGATGTACTTTTATCAGCTAAAAATAAGTACTTTTACAAATATGGAGAATCTCCCGACTTGTCCCATTATGATATCGCTGCTGCTCACATTCTCGACAGTGCTGGGATGAGGAGTGATATCTGCTAGTCAAACTAGTGAATAAAGATTGTTTTTTAGTAGAGATATCTCTGATCTTTTGCATAGTTCAGAAATTATGATGAGAATGAATATATTCAAAGCATTGTCACTACTCAATAGGTATATAGTCAGAGCTCTCTATGATGACGTTGAATTTCTAATGAGAAAGGGGATTTTCTCATCATAAATTATTTGATATAGTGATTCATTTTTTATTATTCACTGAGTGAGCTACGAGGTTTTGTTACAGCGAGTAATGGGACCTTCACCGTCACAGGCTTAACAACTTTTCATGTTGCCATGGTTTGCATTAGCGCAACGAATGCTGTTCGGGTCTCTGGTATTGCAACCAGCGAGGCGAGCGTCAGAGGATTTGTGCATCGTCTTGTAATGCAAACTTAGTTTACAAATCTTAAATTCCAAGTTCTTGTTGCACTCAAGAAAGGCGTAGGAGGCAAGCTGCTGTTTTTGACATCACTTCAGGCTTACAGTACTTGTATGCTTAGGGACTTTCACGTAACTTGATCAAGAACATTTTCGGAAGAACTTTATCAACAAGCGAAGAAATTTGTTCTTCAAGCGTTCGCTATTCTCGAACGCCGAACTCGCAGCACTCTTCTACCCGATGCTGTAATCTCAACAATTTTGAGTCAACTTCCTGCTGAGATTAACTAAACACCGATGAATTTCCCTATGATTACTAACCCCAGAAGTGATGCGTACGTCTTCACTATTGAGCACCCATATAATAGGATGTTGAAAAAGTTCTGGGGAAATGCTTGCAAAACATTTATTTAAGCACCTATTACACCCGAACAAAGACAGAATAATAGTCAGAGTACGCCCCTTTCAACAACAAACACTTCCTGCCACTTCTCTGGCAAAAGATCGATTCCGCTTCCGATCGATTTGATGAGTTTAGCTGCCACCGTCGCATTTGAACCCAACAGCCATTCGTGCACCATCAAAAACCTATTTGCTCGCTTGTTAACTCCATCTTGAAATAAGTAGTCAAATTATATACCAGTCATCGCGGGAGGAGACGGGCTTTCAAACGAGCCTAAAAATACAAAAATGGCCTACATTCAAAAAAGTTACAAGCATTTTCTCAGAACTTTTTCCCCCAACTTAATAAAAATTCACAGGCAGAGGTGTACCAGGCATTGAAAAACAAAATACATGTTCACCGTTCTGAAAAAATATGCTTAATATTCTAGATGATAGACAATTTCTAAAGAAGTACCAGAAAATATGCAAAGTATAATAGAGGCTATCTTAATGGTACTGATACTGAAACCTTCAGAGCTATGCTATTTTCTAGTTTTTTTTATCTTTTGATAATGATGAGCAACTAATATGAGAGCTGATAGCTTGAAGGGTCTTGAAAATTAGCTAATAGTTCAAATGGTCATGAAAATTGCAGAAAAACAGTGGTCAGAGGTGTTTTTGATTTCTTCACTTTTTTCTCTTTATAGAGAAGCGTATATTTGACAAATGCGTCTTGCAAAAATGCTCCCCCCCTACGAATGGATGCGACTTACTGCGTAATCATCGGCAACACGGTGACAGGAATTTGCACTATAATGATGGGACAGAATAGAGCGTGTAATATGCATATGCTTCCCATGGTGATCATGAAGTCCTCTCTTGGTTCAAATTACTTTTTTTAAGCAATTCGATTCTTTGGAATATTCTTTGTAGACTACGAACATGATCATGGCGAATTGGTCGAGAATGATGTGACAAAGTGTAGTGGACAGAGCGGTTCGAATGTTAGTATCGCGTCCATTTGGATCACATTTCTTCTCGGCACGGGCCACTGTCGGTGGAAGCTGAAATTGAGCTGTGATATATTATGAGACAAATATCTTCTAGCAACTCTCAAGACCGACTATTTATTAACCTCGGCATGCTTCAATATTTCCTGATTTTCTTCTTCAAGCCAAACACGAAAATTATCACGAGATGTCACGAGGTGGACAAATACAATCAACCGATATATGTTGAAGTATTGCAGTAGCAATCGTCTGACATTTCTGCGTCGAATAATTACACTACAAGGATATACGTTTAAATGCACATGGTGATGCATTCGGTATCAGAGTTCTTCCAGCTAAGAATTTGTAAATTCAAGAAGAAATAATTACTAGGAAAGTCTCTCCGCTATTCTGAGAAAACGCTCCCGTATTTCGTTCCTTACTGGTCATGAAATATGTGAAGTGAACAGCTGAAAAAAGTCCTTAAGGACGGGAACAGATATTATGTAACAATAATAATAAGTAGCGAAATATTATAGAGCAATTTAACGAAAGCGAAAATAGCATGAGTAATAGTACGACAGTAGCACTGCAATGAAAAGACATACAAGGTATACGGAACGATATAAAATAAGCAATGATATGCAATAAACAGATAGCTCGATTACATACATTGAGGCATGTTGAGCTTGTATTCAATTAAATTATCATGAACATGTCCGTTTTCATGTCAAGATGATCGCCATATCCGCTGTCGAAATCGATTGGTAAACATAAAAAGGTTTTCAAAGCTTGAGTGTTAGTAAATCACTAATAGCTCGTTCACTGTGAAGATGTTTTCCCATATCCGCCACATGATAAGTGAAATTGAAAATGGAAGGCGTTTGAATTTTTTAGATTAGCTATCTCTGTGGAAGAGCCATAAGTCTCATGAAAGACCCCTGAAACAAGCATGAAAGAGCTTTAAATGTTCACCGTTTTTTTTATGTTCTGATCACTAAGTTTTAAATCATGTTGATAATCGTTCCTGTTAGAGAATGATGAAAGCTTTGAATTTAATCAATACTTCATAAAGTAGTTTCATACTATTGTAACAGGTTGACAAAGTTTGACCTCGCTCTAAACATTCGATATAGCCTGTAAGAATGTTTAGAGAGCCTTACCTAGGTTGTTAGGTCAAAGCCTTGTGCGTCTTAGAGGTATCGTTTCCCCCCGCTCACTCCCCCTCCCCCTCCCCCTCAACTGTGAAAAATCACGTGATCGCCAAATTTCGACAATCCGTTGCTCTTGGCTGGCATTTTGATATATTACACCATTTATTTCGAGTGTTTTACTAAGACCACACTCAGATTTCGATATATTTCATGATTATTATTTGAGCCAACATGTCATGTGATCTGTGAATGGGCTCTTGTACAGCTGATACACGTGGTTGAACCTTAGAGTCTCTTCAGTCAGGCAGAACCCTTCTTATAATATTAGAAAAATATCAGCCGAGAGCAGTCGAGTGTCGAAAATTCTCAATCTTATAACTCTTTACTTAACTGCGATTGTGTAAATCATTCGTCTCTGCTCACCTCTTTGTAGGGAGAGAGGGAACACCCGACACGATTGGCTAAAGATGAAAGGTTTTGCCCGACTGAGAAGATTTTAGGTCGAAACAGGTTTATGGGCTGTACAGAGCCCATTAGCAGACCATATGACATATTGACTCAAATAACATTTATGAGATATAGTGAAATTTGCACGCCGTTCTATTAAAACATCCGGGATAGAAGGTAAAGTACCGAATAATGTTTATTCAAGCAGCTGACGTTTCGGCAATCTCGCCTTCAGAGCCTGGAAATATCAGGTTGTACATGATCTAATTAATCGAACACCTCCATTACTCTTTGGAAAAACTCACCAGAGCCAAATTTCAATCGCATCAAGGATAAAATAATCTTTCAAGATACTCATCGCTTTTTATATGTCTTCTACTGAATGATTCAAATCGAGATCATCGAAATGAGACCACATAAGCTCGTAATGCACATTTCGCATTAATGAAATAAGTACAGTCATAAAACGTTGTCTGAAAAGAACAGGTTTCAGAGAGATGACGATCACTGAAATATTACTGAATATTCGAGGGAACCAACTAGTTCAGAACCGCTTATATGACCGTCACTGTACAACGAAACAATGCCAAATGTGCCTTTATGACAGAGCCGGTGATTTCAACAGTGCAGGCACAATGCATGCAGAGCTGGCGAAAAACACATTGCAAAATGGATAGGCCACTCTGGATCCGCATAGAAGAACACCTATCTGACAAACGTAACTTTGAACCCCCTCCCCCCCTCAGCACTTATAAGGAACAGACGCATAGCGGAGTAGATTTTGACGTAGAAAGTCACCATCTTTGCGCAGGATCATATAACATTAGAAAATAAGATTTAAGAAGCGGTTGGTTTGGATTCATGCGATCAATCAACTAGAAACCAAAGGGAAAAATGCCTTCCAATCATTCGCGATAAGACATAAGACAGCTGTTTTGATGGGTGTGGTGCATTGCGAGTCCATGTGATCTCCTTCCGGTAATCTCCACTTGAATTATTTAGTGGAATACATGTGAAAAGCGGTGATTATGTTAAAAGTGGATTATATGCTTGGTGCGGTTAGAATCTAGGTCAGATGACTTTTTTCAAAAGAGTGATTGAGGTGTTTCACTGATTGGATTGTGAGGAACCTGATCTTTCCAGGCTCTGAAGAGGATGAAATGCCGAAGCGTCGGTTGTTCGAATAGGTATTAATGTAGAACGTCGTGTCGGTCTTGAGAAGAAAATAAGGAATTACTGAACCCGCTTTATGTTTCAAAAAGCTAGCTGACTACCATGAAAGTGTGATGCATTTTTCTTTACGTTTCTGGCTATAAGTACTGTAAAAAGAGAATCAAACCTAATGCTTGATTTAACATTTTTCAAGCTAACGAATGACTAATAATGGTGTAGTTAAAAAAGGTATCAGTGTTGATTGTCACAACTACACGGTGCTTGTGTACGAGTAAAGGTGGCTTCATAATGACCAATGTTCACTTAGAAGTTGTACATTGTAGATGGTACGACTTTGAAATAAAAATGTGCAGGAAGATTGGAAATATGCTGTTGTCTCATGAATGTATCTTTCGTACTGTAAAAAGCACATTTTTGAGTTTTCTTTTCTAATAATAGCTTCTTTTTTTTCAAATTTCTAGCCAATTTGGTGGTTTTTCTATGAAAAATTTGTGCAGAAAAATTACTCCAGTAATGATCCGTCTTTTCGTAACTATAAGGTTTGCTTACAGTCAAACGTTTACCATACAATGTCAAAGGTTCTGCTACAAAGTTGAAACAACGGACTTCAAAAGCGAGACGTAACCTCTTTTCGTTCTTAAAATATTAAATGAAAGTATTTTACAAGCCAAACCCAGTACTAAAACTTCCATTGATCAAGTTATCAAACGATTTTAGTAACTCATAGTCTAATATAAACGCTTTCCCGAGTCCGAATAAAAAAAATGAATACACGATCCATATTCACAGAAAGCAACAGTGTTCCACACAATTCGCAACGAAAAGTGGAGAATTTCAGGACAAGTGGGCGTTCTTTTTATTGAAAGCACATTCAAGAAAGAGTCTTCAGCAATTTTCAGATAGCTCCTCGTGGAGACAAAGTTTGTTTAAAATTAAATCTTATAAGGATATTATAAGTTTTAAGCCGATAGGTCTAGTGCTATAACAGGCCTCTATTCCGTCTTGTTGGGACTCATCGGTAGCACTCTTCCTCGGTTCCGTCAATCGATAGCAGGGGTACGATCATTATAAAAGCAGCAAGCTCGACTGCCGGTCACCACAACTCAGGTAATATGCCATCATCCAACTTGGGGTGATTATTTCTTACTCAGTGTCGATTTCTTTAGAGGATTATTTAGCCTCAAGGGATCAAAAAGCCAAGGAGGGTGCTACGATTAGTCCCAATAGGACGAAATAGGCACCTATATAGCACTAGAAATATCGGCTCAAAACATATAATTTTCTTATCAGATTAAATCGTTTTTACCGGGTCCGTAGAAGAGCGATCGATAGCAGAGGTAATCAAATCTTCCTTTGTAAAACCAAAAAATCCGCTACTGAGCTGGAAAAAAGAATTTTGGATTCCATACGTAAATCCTTTACCGCTATTAAAGCGTAATAAATTCTTTCCATGAACCAAACTCAGTGTTGGAATCAATATTTTGCTAAATCCATATAATCAAGCCAGAGATGGCTGCATGTACAGTGACTTAATGATATATCTATACTTTTGCTCTCTTCTCAATTGGATTTGATGCCAATTTGGTGACCCGAAGCGATGAAGGACTTGCCAAGCGCTTGGCGCTCAACCGACTATGAGCGCTTATTGATGGGCACCTCTTAGCACTGTGTCATGTGCACTCATTCTGTACGCTGTGTGTAAGAAATTCTATCTCGGATCTTTGCGGCTTCAACTTGTACCTCTTTGGTGAGTGATTTCCCCCAACAGATTGCTTTATAATTGAGTTCCGGCCAAGGATTTAGTTTCCTGAACAGGTATTGAACCTTGCAAATGGAACTTATATAATAAATTACATTCTAAGAGAAAATCTTCAATATAGAATAATGAGACATCATTACAAAGGCATATATAGGCTTCATTATTTCAACAAAAACAACGTTTATGTGATGGAAAATCTCTTGTGTTTCAATGACAAAATCACATCTTTCCAAAAAAGAACATTTCTTCAGCTGCTACACTACATATCTCGCATTCCATTAGGTCTTCTCATAGCTTTGGCATTAGAGCAATAAGCACCAAATTCAGCATCGTACTTGGATTACTAGTAGTCATTCGACAGCCGAATCTGGACAAATTTGATTTTAAAACTGCTTCTTGAAACGGTTTATATAGAGCGGTGTTAAAGCAAAATGGAAATCATGTTTGCATTCGAAGTAAATAGCTCATCGCTCAAACTTTAAAGTGATTTATTTGGCAATGTGAATTTGAAAAATTTTTATCTATACAACGATAGAACGGTCTTCTTTACAATTCTTTTACAGAGAACCTAAAAACTTCGCAGAAATGGAGAAAAACTTTTAATTAAGAGACGTCGTGCGCACCGGTTTCAACTACAACCTCAAAAAGGCCATCATTCAGGAGCTGCGCAATTTTCTTTGCCTAGTTAGAAATTTTCTTCCCTTTTCCTGGAAAATTTCTATATTTTTGCATACAAATTGTGAGGAGGATTTGTTTTATCGTTCTATAGGTGCAAATTTTTTTTGTTTCTCAGTGCCAAATAAACCCGATGTAAAGTTCAAGCGACGAACAAACCACCTTGAGTGCAAAATATGATATACGTTTGGCTCCGCAACAAAATTGTTGAGATTCGGTCTATGGAATGGCAACAAATAATCTATGCATATTACTAGATTTATTGCTTATTGCTCTGTGCCAAAACTTCTGAAAACACCTAATAACTATGCTCTGCAATTACTCGACAACGTGCAAAATGCTGATTCTCTATTACTGTGCTTGGTTCATGGAAAGATCTTCTTATTACGTTTGACTAACGGTAAAAATGTTGCGTTATATTCTTCCTGTGGTTAATCATTTGCAAATTTCTCTGCTACTTATCAAGAAGGCACTGAAAGAAAAATCATCGAACCACTCACTTTGATGTAATTTACTGTGTTACTCTGACTAATGAACACTCATGTTGTTTGTCAGTTTATTGATGTTGTCATTGCTACAACAAATATCGGTCAGATAGAAATGTTTGTTTCAGACACATCACAGTCCACTTTTAGTTTCAGCTGACAGTGGCAATTGCCGAGAAGAAGTGCGATTTGAACGAACCCGATGTCAACATTCGAACCGCTCTGTTCACTACATTTTGCCACATCTGTCTCGACCAATTCGCCATGATGATGTTTGTGGTCTGCATAGGTATATTTTTCTACAAAACGCTGTTGAATACAAAAATTAGCGATTCAGACCGATATAGTTCCCGAAATTGACAAGTGCTGTGGGGGAATGGCAAGTATAGTCATCATAGCTGGCATACACATCATATCACACCACTTTTTCTGCAAATTCCTGTCACCGTATTGCCACCAGTAATGATGCAGTTCTCTTTCAATTGTCGTCAACTGTAAAAAAGTATGATTTTTTGAAAAACGCCTTGTATCACAATGAGATATTGTATAAAGCCAAAAGAATTTTGAGCACTGAATTTCTTTTCTTTTTAAAGTATGCACACCACTAGATGACACATCGGATACCATGTCAATCTCATAAAAACTCATTAAAAACTCGTTATATTAAATCTATCTTGAAGGTTTCAATAACACTTCCACTATGATGGTCGTTTGCAGATTACAGGACAATTTCCTTGATTTACCGAAACTGTTTGTTTTTCGGAGAACAATTAACACGGTTCTGATTTTGTGATTTCTGCTGAATTTCTTATGGAGGCGAGAGGGGTGGCGGTGTCCGAGTGGTTAGTATGATCGGCGCTGGTTGATCCCCCAGCACTCTTCGGTAATCGATCAATAAACGCCTCAAAGAGCGCCTAGCCTATCTACCGTTGAAATTGCAATGAGATCTGCCGACCAGCTTTGCGACGTTCGTGAAGCAGATGAAATCCTCAAGTAATCGTTTGCTGAGAAACGGATTGAATGCTAGAAGTACTGGACTCACGTAACAGAAATTGAGGGACGGGTCAAATAGAATAAAGCATTGAATTTTTGCTTGGATCTCAAATAGATATGCAATGTGGAAAACCCACTATTCGTTTCCAGTTCAGAGTGAGAAGACTTTCTGGCATGGCAGTGGTTCGTAGATGACGTTAACAGTAAGTTGACGCAAAATGGCCGAGATTACCTCCTCAGGTAAGAGTGCGCTACGTCCTTGGCTTTCAAGAACAACAATGACCTCAAAACAAAGTCTTTCACTTGTTGACAGAGTTTGCCTGATATTGTTTCTGTCCAACTTGTTAGAAGAGATGCAGGATATGGAAGAAGTGAGTGGTTAAAGTATTGCTGTAAATTAACAGCTCGTGTGCTGTGCTTCTTCAATATTTGCAACAAATAATAGTTTTAATTGAAAGTATCTAACTCACCGTTTCCATTACAAGCTGTTCTACAAATGTCTGAGCTTGCCGCTTGCTAGTTGAAATGCCAGCAACTTGAGCAAAAACTTCGGACTTATCAGTATAAACCATGGCAACAGGTAGAGTTGTGAAGCCAGTGACATTAAAAGTCCGAGTGCTCCCTGCAACAAAACTTCATAGTTTTTGTAGGGATTAGTTAAAACCTAGACTACGATTTGAATAGGTTTTGGGGCTTGCTTCTATTCTCATCCAAGATTCGAAGCATTTTTATCGATGGTCTCGGAGTGAAATAGTTCTCAAACACAAACATGTTCTAGATGAATATATTCTTATCAAACCTCCTAGTCTTGCTTATAGGTAAAATAAGTCTAGTGCATACAATCTTCATTTCAGTTTACCTGGACCTGCAGGCACCACTCCACATCCCAACACCACCGTGACTGCAGCTAGAAAAGTAATTATGAAGTGATCTATAGGAAGTCTGGCCGGGTTAGTAAGAATTCTCATTCAGTCTCCTAAATGTCTGAAAAAACAGTCTGAGCTAATCATTCGGAATTCATTGATTCGACCGCCTCTTGCGGTGGTACGATCTTACAAAAAACCCAATAATGTATAGTGGTGTGCAAAAACACATGCGTCAGCCAGGATTCGAACCCAGATGTCACTCTAGTGGGCTCAGTGCCGATAGTGGCTGTGCCGCCAGACCGTTGACGGTTAGCTGTTGACAGATAACGCGTTGTAGCGCAGAAAGAGTGAAGTGCAAAACGACCGTCATAGTGCAACTGCTCAGCACGCGCTTCCGGAAAGAGTGAGATCTGGGTTCGAATCCCGGTTGACGCGAATGTTTCCCCACACTACTCTACATTATTAAGTCTAAACTAAGATAAAGCAAATTTTTCACTCTTTTTATCAGAACGAAGAAGAAAGATACGATGCTTGGCGAATCCTTAGAGCGAAGAGGACCCATTGGGCTACTTTTGCACGCGATAGGGAAAATGGAAGAGTTGCCGGTACCCGCTCGAGTCACTCGACGATCAACGGAACGACAGGTGATACAGGTGATATCAGAGCGTTCACAAGACAGCAGCGGGTTGGCACTCAGTACTTATACGTGGATGACGTCGGTGTCGGACGTCTTCGACTTTTCCAAGAGCTTTAGGGTAATCCCAACCTGCCTAATTCAGAATAAAATTCTTTGAAACAAATTTTCATTGAGGTTTCTTTACGCAAACGAAAATGTACCACTGAAGTTAAGTTTATATTTAGCTTCCAAAGAGAACAAGGTACGTGAAGGAAATTACGTAAGAGGAAATTTTAGTGAATACGTCAAGCTCTCAGGTGCCCCGGTTTAGATTGAATTCCCACCATCTCATTTGGAATGTTGCGACATATAATTCTGACTTTCCGATGAATAAGAATTTACAACCTACAAAACAAGCTAATCACAAGTACGATTTGCTCAAAATCTGTAAAGAAAGACATCGATTGATAAAATGAAGCATAGCATTTGCTATGAAATGTCTTTGGCAACATGTTAAGGGCACAAATCGCAACAAAGAACTACGAAATTTTACTGAGTAACTCAGAGACACGACGAGCAATAAAATCTGACCAAGAATCCTCCAATACAAAGAGACAAAAGAGAAATTATTCGAGAATTTGTCGTGGCAGAGTGCCTGCACTAAGGGGTCAGACCTTGCCGTGACACACAGGAATTCTACATTTTGATAAAATTTTTAATATATAGATGTTAAAAAACCCTGTTTTCTAATATTGCGTTTGAGATGATTCTAAGTTATGGGGAATGTTTATGGAACGCCAACATTTCTCGCGTCATTTTCGCGACGTGCAGACACAACAAAACTTCATTGTATACTTCGTTTAGTGAAGTGTCATTCGTTTGCGTAGCGGTTACAACTTACTTGGTGATTAGTCGGAATTCTACAAATATTTCGGAAAAATCATCTGAGAGGTGAAATTCGTTGATTTCCTGTGATAGGCGAGCAATACAACATATTCCGTATATTGAATTACTAAAACATATCTTTGATGTGAATATTTTTTTAACACACAGGATTAACAAGCTGCATTCAATTCGATTTCGACATTTTGGTCACTGGGTAATGGTAGTACTCGTTCTGTAGTTCTCAGAATTCTGCGCTGCATACAATGGAATGGACTCATTTTGAAGAGCTCTCCACAAACATCTGCACCTGCAATGAATTGGCAAGTGCTCTAGTAAACGTCTATTCTACCATGGTAGTCCTACTTCAGTAGTGAATGACGAAATGCACGAGTTTCTCTGATCTTAAAAGATATTATGGACAATTCTTAAAAATGGAAAGTGACAAATTCTATTTTGTTCTGGAAGAATAAGTCGAAAATCGTCGGCCGTGATGTTTAAACGGTGGTTTTAGCTGAATAGACAGTTCCGTGTTGTAACAGTTCCGCGTTTAGCATTTCCCTGTTCAGTCGTTCTGTGTCGTTTCTAAGTGATTGCTGGGCAAGATCTGTAATGCTGCAGTATCCTTCCTACGCTTTTAAGAAGGCAATGTGCTGAGTCAGCGATGTTCCGAGAGCTAGTTTGTGCGGATTTCCTTCTGCTAATCGTGGAATGAATCGAACAGAAACCTTCAAGAATTTCATTCTTCTCTGCTGCGTGCACGAGTAATGAATGGGTTCTTCTGATCGTAGGGATTCCTTGAGCATCATATCTTTTTTTTTGGGATTTTTGTGGCGACAACAGAGCATAAGAGGTAGACATTCTGATGTATGTGCGATATTTTGAGGAATCAGGTCGCTAAGTGCTCTTGCTAATTGGTCGTCTTTGAAGCATACGCGTAAGGCACACGTGATTTTTAACAGCATGGTCTATAGTACAGGGTTTCTAATTTTAGGCCGATAGCGAAAGTCAAAGAAGTGACCTTTTCTCCCAAAGTCGAAATAAG
The DNA here is from genome assembly GCA_019055375.1 of Parelaphostrongylus tenuis. Classification (NCBI taxonomy): domain Eukaryota; kingdom Metazoa; phylum Nematoda; class Chromadorea; order Rhabditida; family Metastrongylidae; genus Parelaphostrongylus; species Parelaphostrongylus tenuis. The sequence goes on from JAHQIW010003487.1 coordinate 17,598, forward strand.
GAATACTCCTAACATAAACCTTATGACTGCATCTTCAGCATCCTTAAGTAGTCTTTCATCCTACTTACGTGGTGACCAGGTCTAGTAATATTGGTTTATCAGTAGATGCCAAGGCAGAGACAATCGCAGAGTCGGAAAAGTGAGCAGAAAGTCGCGTGCTCTACATTATCTTCACTGCAACCTCAATGCTCTCAAACGCTTCCCAAACCGCTAGCTTTCTTTTGCTCAACAAATCAGCTGAATCATTCATCATATTGACCTTTCGGCCTTGATTAACTTAATTGAAGCTCCCGGATACGAATTTCGTTAAGGGTGAATAAGTATTTGAAATCAACTCGTTCCTCATGAAAGCCGTTTTGTGAAACTCAATTATAATATTTTCTGATGTTTCTGAAGGTGTTGTCGTAAGGTTAACATTACTATCGCCTGACTGATGCTCAGTACCATGAGAATGGTGTCCTGAGCGAAGGGAAGATGGTAAAAATCTTAGCAATTGAATTTCAACTCAGTGTTGGCTCATTCCAATGTTTACATGACGTCGTTGAACAATTTTGGCATGATGATATCGCCCTTTTTCTCTTCGCGTGGATGGTGGTGTTTTTATGAAATTTTTTTTAGTTGGCTACTTTTACATAATTTGTAAACTTAACTAAATTATATTCGATCCGTCTCACTGTTTTCCTTTTTTCACGGTGCATAACTCAGCATTCCAGCGTTCAGTTCTTTTTCCGTTATCTCCTTGAATGTTATGAAACACTGATTAAGCTCATCTCCTTGAAATCTCAAAAATAGGCTGACACTGCGTTTCGAGCGCATCTGGCGCAGTCGTCAGAGGTGCTATGCCTCGCACACAAGGTAGTTGGTTTGATCTCGCGCTCATGGCTTACCAAGCCATCCATTCATCCGGGGTCCGCTAAATTGCTACCAGACTGCTCTCAGATTTGTCTGGGAGGATATGCAGCACTGCTCGATACAGCGCGAGGCCACCGCGAGTCATCATAAAGGCCATATATGCATTCAATAATCTCGAACGCAGTAAAATGAAGACGAGTGCATGGCGCATCCCTCAGGTATTGATCAACGCGGCGAGCTTTATTTTACATCCTTTTTATAGTGTTAGAGGAGGCTCAGCCTCGCACCGCGGATTATCACAACACTCGGCCATGGCCCTCTCTCCTCTATATAATTTATAAAGATTGGCTAAATTAGCCAGAATCCTGCAAACAAGTGACTGGGAAAAGCGCTTAAAGGCGGTTAGGAGTGTGCTTTGTTGAATATGCTTCTCAATATCTTTCCGAGAGAGATCTGCGCTAATCCCGAGTGTGGCTTTCATGTTCCGAGCTTGAATGCCGCCGTATCGCAGGCCTTTCTGTAGTCACAAAAAGAAGGGACCAATGTTTTAACCGTACTGCCTTCATTATACCTTTATTTCGAGTGCTTTGTTTAGACCACGCTCAAATTTCAATATATCCTTTCATCATTATTTGAGCCAACTTGTCATGTGGCCTGGTAAGGGCTCTTGTACAGCCCGAGACACGTGTTTCGTCCTTACAGACTCATCAGTCGGGCAGAACCCGTCGTCTGTCGATCTTTTTATAGTCAGTTCTCTCGGGAGCCTTACACTCCTTATAGAGAGTTATCGACGACGTACGCTTTACACTCTATGTCAAGTGAAACCTTCACCTAACCCAGAGTGTACTCGAAATAAAGGTATAATTTTGATAAAAGTACCAGCCAATGAGCAATCGAGTGCACAACACTCTGGTTAGGTGAAGGTTTCACTTCACATAGAGTGTAAATCGTACGTCGTCGATAACTCTCTATAAGGAGTGTAAGGCTCCCGAGAGAACTGACTATAAAAGATCGGCAGATGACGGGTTCTGCCCGGCTGATGAGTCTGTAAGGACGAAGCACGTGTCTCGGGCTGTACAAGAGCCCTTACCAGACCACATGACAAGTTGGCTCAAATAATGATGAAAGGACGTACTGCCTTCAGTTAGAACCAGTGCGTAAAGATATCTAACTCTTTCCTGACGATTAAGGTTGTTCCTAATACGCTGATTTTCAAAGGTCTCTTGCAGTGGACAAAGCTTCTTCAGTAGTATTCCTGACATGATTCAAAAGCTTGAATCGCTGCAACTTCTAGACTAAGCTTGGTTTGTGAAAGAGTCTTTATAAGTACGCTAGCAGTTGGAATAAAATCGTGTTTCACACTCAGAATGCTTTGTGCACAGCTAAGTTCTGTTGGTCGTTATTCATTAGATCATCATAATACTTGTTCGATAGTGCAATTTTCGGCAGTTTCGAAACTATGCCATATTTTTGAGAAGGATTCAATAATGCGCTGCACGAGCAAGAATAAGAGTACTTCACAAATTGTGAATGTCGCACGGCGCGTGCGAAATCGATCAACAAACGTTCAGAAAGGATTATATCTCGGTGCCAATCTAGTCTGCCCAAATACATTGAACTAAGATGGGAATCTTTACATATAACGCACATTTGACTGCACTTGATTCATCCATAGAACACTGCTCATTCAGGCAAAATGGGTAAAGTAATGCCATTAATTTGCTTCGTCTATGGACAACGCAGAAGTACTGTTTCTCAATGGTTGCGGTAGCGGAAGAATTGGCAGTGCTTACGTTTTCATTACTTCAAGGCTTGTCTATCAAGGTCAATTCAACTAAACAACTGACGACCATTGCCCATATTCGTTGTTCACTCACCAACCAAGCATTTAGTGCAAATACCATAATAAAAGTTGGTTTTCACACCACTAGGAAAGCTTGACGCTGGCATGCTACGCATAATGTTTTCAAAAAAAAAAACGGTTATCTAAAAAGACCCTGAAACCGCGCAGATCATTACTTCATTCCGAAATGAGAGTGGTTCCATTGCCAACTTCTCCACTACTTCTGTTCATTGGAGTATTTAATAGTTTACTAGAGTAAGGTGAGTTGAGAGAAGAAAACAACATTCAAGACATATCTAACGAAGAAATCTACATCTCAAGTGATGATAGAAAGTAATCTGCTTTCTTTTCAATGAACATCAGTTGAAACGCTCAAAGATGTAGAACTTTCAAACAGTACGCACAATATGTCTTATAATTATTTTTGAGCTATAAATTTGGCCTGTTATGGGCACTTATCAATACATGTGTTCCGGTTTTCCAGCCTCGTCAGCTGCACTGTGCCCTATGTTCCAATCAGTTCGGCGGGGAAATATTGTGCGCGAAAAGAAATCAGTGCCGTACCTTTTACACGCACCATCAAGTAAAAAGACCATTAAATGGGCAGTGTTGTTCATTCGATTAGTCTTGGCTGATAATCGTGAAATATCATACCATACGCAAAGGCAAGGCACCCGTGCAGCTGACGAGGCTGGAACGCCGAAGCACGTGTATTGCACTATGACTGCCCATATCAGAGCACATGCAGGGCTCAAAACAATTATCGGGCATACTGAAATTTGAGCGTGGTCTCGAGAAATACTCGAAACGATTAGTATACAAAACACTTCTCCAGGATCCATTCTCGGCAAGAGTTGATCTAGACACCTTCCAACGTTGGTGATGCTAATACGGGTTTGGATTTATTTTCAAGAAAAAATTTCCTATGAGTTTCACAATAGATTTTTAGTGTGGTTAACCTAATGCGACTGTTGATAGCGGGCAACATCGTGTTGACCGCTCGTTCGAAGTCGGCGCGATCGACCTTGGAGATGGAACACATTGTCTTCACAATGTTATAAGGAGCAAGCTCGACTACCGGTCACCACAAAGTCAGGTAATGCCATCATCCGACTTGAGGTGATTATTTTTTACTCGCGTAATTCCTTCAAAGGATTATTTAGCCTCAAGCGATCGACGGAACAGAGGGATGGTGCTACTGATGAGTCCCAATAGGACGAAATAGGCGCTTACATAGCACTAGACCTATCGGCTCAAAACGATTCATTTCCTTATCAGGTTATGAGGAGGTTTATTCGGAGGATAACACGGCATTTTTGAAGAGGAAATCAGATGGTTAGGAATAGGCTTATTTTTAACGAATAATGGAAAATCTTACACTACTTTATTTGTATTTATCCTCATCTAAGTCATGTTTATCGTTCATTTCCTATGTCAAGAGCAATTATCCTTTACTGATTACTGAAAAGGAATAAATCATTAGATAATCAGTTGCATTTAGATTTTAGACTCTTGAATAATAGTATTACGCCATAATTTTTAGATCTTCTGACATTCTTTTTCCACATAATCACAAAAGCTATCACAGTGATGGCTGAGAATTTTAAGACAAAAATAGTTTGGCAAAAATGGCGCCTGCATACTGCATGTGATACCACTTCATCGATAAATCTAGATAATTTTCCAGTCGAAAAATCTAATGAACTTTCTTCTATCGATCTGTGAGTACTATTATTACTCGTTTACTCTGTAATATAAGTAAACCTCACCGTGGCGATTTTCACGTTGTATATGTGTTATGACTTCACACCTTTCAAGCACTTTTTTAGTTGAATGTTTTTCAGACAATTTCCTGTACTCCGTTCAGTCCCAAGAAGCTTTGCGCAAGAAGGATAAATCTTCGCAGATTGATAGAAATCTAATAATAATAGAAGTTGTGAAGATTATACCCAATTTCATGTTCCAAGTGAAAAGTTTTGTCATGCCTACACATGAAGGCTAGGAAATTCAGCTCTGTTGCTTTCTGGGAAGCAGTAAAAACAACGAGAAGGTTGGTGATGAACCCGATAACACCATGGATTACAATGCACTAATCAAGGTTCTCGAGGAGTGACTTAAGCAATGAAGAACATTGTACTTCGTAAATAAGAGATAATCGGCTATTTCTCAGGGCAGGTGCTGTCGCTGAGAACCCTATCTCTTGATAAGCGACGTGTAAGTAGGCCTAGGGTGACATAGTGCTCATATGCAAAAGGCCAGTCGACTTGTGCAAACTATTCATATTGAGCTTACACCACTATTACGTCTATAAAACACCAGTGTGCACAGGTGCATACAAAACTCTCGCACCAGCTCTTTTTAAACAACTGTAAAGCTGCTAATCGTACGAATTGTGAGAAGAAGTACGCTTAGATAAATATTTGTCGAAAAGGTTTCGTTAATCCAAGTGTACATTGAAATTCTGCATCTTCTCTAAAACGTATTCCACAGTGTTCACGACTTGATTACCCGGTATTCACTACCCGAAAGTCCACCCTCAGAAATAGTCAGCTGAGCAGATTGAGAGTTAATCTGACTTTTTGACTTGCCTAAGCAGGCGAAACCTCCACAATTTTCGGCCAATATTATACTTTATTTTTCCCAAGCGCATCAAGAAAGCACTGGTGAAGAGAAATGAGAAAAGCAAAAAGTAACTGATTATGTTAAGAAAGAATGTTCAGAGCGTAAGCGAGATTGGTACTCCAGAGCCATATACGCGTGTTTCGCAGGTCTCGCCCTCCTCGTCAGTGACCCACGTCCCACATTGAGCCCTGGACTGTAGCAAGGAGGGAGGCGTATGTGGCGACGGCACAGTGAATGACACTGGTCCATCACCACTTCTCAGTCGATGAATGTCGGCTGGTAGAACAATATTAATCCATGGCATCGACTGTTCCAACCTGGCGTAGCAACCTCGCTCAGGCCTTAGACATTCTTTTTGAAATTATTTCGAATGTTTATTGCGAGGTTTTTTGAAAACAGTCGATGCTTTGGATCAGTTTTGTTCTACCAGCCAAGATCCATCGACTGAGAAGTGGTGATGGACCAGTGTCATTGTACACTGTGCCGTCACCACATACGCCTCCCTCCTTGCTACAGTGCAGGGCTTAATATGGGACGTAGGCCACTGACGAGGAGGGCGAGACCTCCAAAACACGAGTGTATGGCCCTGGCGTACCAACCTCGCTTAGGCTATAAACAATCATTTTCAAAGTTATTTTGAATGTTCATTGCGAGGTTTTTAAAACAGTCGATGCCATGGGTTAATAACTGATTATTGTTGTTGCATTACAATCCTGCGCAATAAGTTTAATGCTGATCGATGGCAGCGTATGAATATAGATAAACTGCTGCTGAGCTATGCTGGTCATGTAAAAAGTCGCCAATTGCTCAGTAGGCTTTCCGAGCAAAAGAAATAGTGAGTTAAGGCCATTTTCAAAGAGTACTCCTCAACTGTTATTCAACTGCTTCCCTGTTTAATCAGGGGACCATAAAATCAACTAATAGCTTCTCAGGTTCGATTTGGTTGCGGGAGTTGCGAAGAACGCTTCCACCCAAAATGTGTTACTATTACAAAGGAATATGTTTTTCAATTTTTCCTTCACTTATAGTTTTTGCAGCTGTTCGACTCAACAAAAAACTTGTTAATGGATTTCTTTAGTGATTTTGTACCTCTTAGATTTGTAAAGAGGCGAAACGACAATACTATGCAGGGACTATATATGTCATTGTGGCTCAAAGTATCGGAAGACCACCGCGAGTCATTGTTAAGGCCACATATGCATTCAATCACCTCGATACTTCGAAGACGATTGCATGGCGCATCACTCGAATATTCATTGACGTTGAGACCTTTCAACTTTGACTTCGTCTTGGTGTGCGATGCTTCAACTCCACCATGGACATTTTTGAGTACTAAAGAATGTTATTGGGATTTCGGTACCAGAAGTTTGGATGTTATTGGAGAGAGTTCTAATAGCGCGTTTTACTGAAAGGAATGTCCATATCATAAGATTTCTACTTTCTAGAAAACGCATAGCTGAGATAATTACGCCTTTCTATTTTTTGCTTTTTCTCAACGATTCTGCAAACGTGCATTTCGAAACTCATCTGTAGCATTTTTTCATCCATATTTTCCAGATATTTCACTGATGTCTTCGAAATTCTGCCAATCAGGACTGTTATGTAGTTATGAGGAGTTGCATTCGGCTACAGTTGGTTTTATAGAGGTAATTTTGAGAGATTAGGACTGGACAAAGTACAATAGATCGTCTTAGGGCTACTCAACTAAAAACGAATGCGTGGAACACTTGAACTGTTGCACATGGCAAATGGTGCCTTGATAGACGATTTTCGCAGTGCAATATACGAATAACAAGAGACATAACAGAATTTTTTTTATTTGGCCGCTTTCAGCGGTAGTGTGATGTTATAGATATCCCCAGTGATGTTCAGTGTTGAGTAGAAATTTGCGTCAGTTGGACCTTGAGCCCACATTTCACCTTATTTGGAGGTGACGCCCGTTTTGCCACCATTCTGTCTCTGCTACGACATCTATCTGTCAGAAACCAACCGCCAACGGTTTTTGGCCGGCTAGTCCATATCGGCATTGAACCCAGTCACGCTGATAAACATTGGGTATTGAATACTCCTAGCCACACAAGGATAGGACAAAGCATGTTTTGTAATTCTACAAGATCCCAACTCCTGAGATGCAGTGATAATGGAAATTTTGGAGAGTTCTATCGATATAATGGCATCGCATGCAATGTGTAAAAGTTTTTTTGGCAAACTATCCTTTGACCTGTAACTTACCATCAAAATGATGACTTGAGGTACATGTAAAGAAACACAAAATCAAAATTGAGAGATCTATGTTGTAGTATTTGAATTCGGAAGTATAAACTGATATTACACTTCATTATTTGAAGGGGTTATCTTGATTACTCATTATTTGACGGCTATTTGTAGCAAAGAATAGAGGTGAATTGCTCTTGATACAGGAAATAAATGATAAACATGAGTGAACTATGAATAAATAAAATTAGAAAGCATAAAATTGTTCCGGGAGCTCGAAATATGATAATCTCGTAAGCATCGGGCTTGCCAAAAATATGATGCTTAGAGAGAAGCGATGGCAGCACTTCCAGGTTGCAGTGATGAAACTACATTCATATAAGAGTATAAGTATACCATTAACGCTCAACGGAACGACAAGCTCCGAACGCTCCATCTAATTAGGTTGTGAAATTAACATGATGAACGACCTAGCGCTAGAGCTGAGCAGGAGGAAGCGAGCGGCTTGGGGAACGTTTAAGAGCGTCGGAGATGTAGTGACGAGGACAAAGAATATCCGACTCCGTGCCCACCTTTTCAATTTGATTATTCCTCCTCTAACCTATGCAGAAGAAACGTAGTCGCCACGTAAGCAGGATGGAAGATTATTTGGAGTTATTGAACGCGCATCGAAAGGTCGATGTTAGGAGTATCCCTTATCTCGTAAATGAAGTTTTGGTGAAGTTTCCAATGTATCGAAATGAGGCAAAAAATTTCACGTCATAAAAAACGCGGGTGACGTAGCACTGATAAGAGGCTTCACTCACCTTTTCCAATTTCCAAGTTTTTCCTCAGAATAGTTTTTGCAGCTTCTCCGATTTCTCCCAACTTCTCCTTTATGTGCTTGCAAATCAGAATTTTATTGCACATTTTGTATAAAGAAGTTTATTCCATTTGCTTAAAGATTCCAAAACTCTTGCGGCTCACCTCATTTCTCCGTATATTTTAAAAGGATCAAGTGAGAGAATTTGAACAGCTGTTTTTATAAATCATTCAAGTCAATTCACATACTAGGTTCTTGGACTAATCCGAAAATGAACAAGTGGTCAGATTCAAATTGGCGAACATTCACAAAATAAATTTACGAGCAGCTATTCGATCTCACGGCGATTCTGTAGACAGTTATAATACTCAATATGGGGTAAGAATCACTTGAAAAACAAGCAAGCTAATTTTTACGTTGATATTCACCATCATATTAGGTAAAATATTCAGCTCAATGTGAATATAGAATTTTTTTTCCAAAAACTTCTTCACCATTCTCAATTACAAATCATAATTGGTAGACATTTGTTGATTTGTTATTTGTGAGGTAGTCAATACCCGATTACAAAGATGGGCTAATGTAGTAATACCATTTGAGTAGATTGACCTGGCATATGTAAAGCTATTCTGTTCAGGAACACTGAGGGCAAACCTAGGCCTCAATACATCTGAGGAATTTTTCGCAACGACGCATGAAAGCAGATACTGTGGTTTGTCTTGTAAAACGATACAGTGCAGTACATGGATAGTCGCATTTTTGGTTTCAACTCAGTGAATAATCGAGGTAGTGCTCACTAGTGCCAGTGACCGTTTATTCTACTCCGACATTTTGGCGATTAGATAGCAGAAGAGCTCATTTGTCAGCAGATTAACTCTCGAGAACGACGGCTCGGAAGTGTTACTCTGGAAAATCTTCACTCTGGGTTCAGCAGATGAGAGGATGTTATGGATGCTTTCAGGTCTTCATAAGGGTGACATTACACATATGGTCGAAGAAAGGGAAGGTCATCTTAAAGCTAGTATGACTGTAAGAAGTGTCTGACACGGAACTCTAAATTTCTGTTTTGTATGCCGAAACTGACAAAGCGTAAACACTGCCGTCACCGCTGTAGAATAAATGACTTTATTATGATTTTTTCACGATCGCTGATTGAAGCTGAAAATGCGGTTCCGCGTTGTAGCAGTTCCGCGTTTCAACAGAATTGCTTAACAACGTACAATTTCCCTAAAGCATTCTATTTCTATTTGATTACAATTCGGTACCAAGTTGGCGGATTCAGTGAATGCTTTTTGAAACTTTGGTGTACATATGAAGTTATGTGGACTTTAAGAAGTGTTTGCTGTCCTATAGTCCCTTCCCTCTAGAAAAAAAAACAGTCTTATAGCTGGTTCTTGAGCTATAACCCTCTCAGTGTGCTTTTCTTTTTTGCTTTCATCAGAGCTGAGACGCACATACCATACCAAACCTGATTGCTCGCTTAATATTTTGTATGCATGAAGAATCCAATAGAATAGAATTCAACAGTCTAGTCATTTTGAAAAACGCCACCTCAATCATGCTTTTATGGAGGAGTCGCCGATCTTGTTTGGCTCACCTTGAAAAATGTACCATATTCAGACCTGGAGATGAATCTGAGATAAGGTGCTGAAGTTATTTGTTATGTTCAGGCATTCTGCTTTCTTTTTCAAGAAAGTTCTTCAGAAACAGTAACCTGATACTGAAGTGGACTCAACTTTCCGTTTATTTCCAGACAAAGTTTTTCGTATACTGAATAAATACTGATACAAAAAAAATTCAATTCGAAGCCAACTTACAAACAAAAACATGATATGCGCCAATTCTGGAAGCTAACAAACGTCAAGAGAATTCGGTGGTTATCTTTTAGTGACAAACGCTGAAAATTCGTAGTTATTCCTTGTCAGTCGGATATTGAAATAACGAAGAAACATCTCCAGGATGTAACTCTTTATCGGCCATTCTCTGAGGGGAAATATAAAGCACAATGCCGAAAACTGAATAGATATTGGTCAAAACGGCAAGAGCAGCTGGTGCACAGCAATCTATAAATCGTCAGCTTAGGAATGATTTACCAACTTGTCTCATCCTATACACAGTTATAAACCACATAAACTCACCTCTAATGATGACCTAACGTCTATCGATCCCTGAGCATCTAAAGTTAGACTGATCAATAGCTATGTATGCGGACCGACGGATAAGATAACGAGGTCTTTGAGCCTCATTTAGTTGCAGTTATTGAAATTCACACCAGCCCATGTACCTACCAGCAAAATCTTCTTGGAAAACCTCAGTCGTGCACGGCCAAATCACACGTGTGTAATGAAGTCGTTCGATGTTAGAGCTCTTTACACGAACGTGTCGAATGACTCCACACTACAAGCAATTCACGAAGTGCTGATAGATAATGAACTGAGAATAAATATATACGCCATGTCAGTTCAATAACTATTGACTTTTTGAGCAAGTGCCTGAGTTTTGAGTGTTCATTTTTTGAGCGAGTGCCTGAGTTGTTCAATCTTAAAGTGATCGGGAAGATATTTTGCACAAATAGATGACTGGCAATGGGAAATGATTGGCACCAAGCCTTGCCATTGCTTTTATGTCCAAAGTGAAAGCTATAGTTCTTAGTCGCGGTCCATACTCTACTGTCGACACATAGATGAATGCCTTATCACCTGCTCTACTCAGGAGGAGATGGACATATGTTATGATCTTTTCAATAGGCAGTCATAGCACATCACGTTTAGACGGGAGAAGCATAGGAAGAACTGGCTTTCATTTTTGAACGTTCAAATTCACCTTTCCAAAAGTGGCGACATTACAGAATGGTATCGCAAACCAAGTAAGAAAACATATTAGTGCAATACTGTTGATCTCATCCTTACACACGAAAAGGGCACTTCCAAACATGTACCGAACGGCTGCAAGTGTTTGTACGGATAGAAAGGCAGAGAGGAGTCTTTACGAGTGGCGCGGCAGATAGTCATTTCGAATGGCCACGAAAACTCCGTAATAATCATAGAAATTCCGCCTACTAACTTATATTTCCAATTGGTTTGGAAACGCTGGTACGACTGTCTATGTAAGACTGACAATTGTTTAGTATGTCTAATGGTAGAGACGGAGAGTGCATGAATTCGGGTACAATATACCAAATCTCTTGCACGACACAGTGAAGAACACATGGGCGAGACGGGAAGACCGCTTAAGATCCTCATCAAAAAACCTATACAAAAAAGCGAGCAGTTAAAAAATAAACCTTTATGGTCGAGTAGAGTAGAAAACGCGTCACACCTTAAGTGGCAGTAAGAATCCTGGGGCAAGAGTCGAAAACATCAACGCGAAAACCCTCCAAGCCTTTGGATTAATCGCGAAAATCCAAGAACGAATAGGAGAGGAAAATGTCCAAACATGGCAAGTGATATGGCACCTTATCTCAGATTCATCTTTAGTCTGAGTATGGCTCGTTTCTAAAGGTGGGTCATACAAGGCCAGTGACCTCTTCCATATATGCTTAGGTGAGGTGGGGCTTCTCGAGATGACTAGACTGTTGAATTTTTTCTATTGGATTCTTGATGCATACGAAATATTAACCGAGTACTGAGGTACGGTGTGATATACATGTCTAGGTTCTGACGAAGGCATTGTCTCCAAAACGCTAGCCATTAAATTATGAAGGAAGAAGGCCAGTTCGTAGGAACTTTTACATTTCTTCACTCATGCCCACGTTTAGAGAGAGTCGGGCTTTTGAGCTATCACCTTTCAATATTCTTGTTTGTAGCTAGGACTCTAGAAGAAGAATTTAAGTTTCTTCCAATGAGGATTTTATGGCATGCTACTGAAGTCATGCTGTAGGAAGTAGTGACAAATTCAGATGTCAACCTTCGTACTGGTCTTGATTTTGTGCAACTTGCATTAACTATCATCCGTGTAAGGTTTATTGCAATTGCAGATCAAATTTCAGTTCTATTCTTTTCTAACATTAGTCAGAATTTTGTCGTCAATTCCGCTTTCGAACCCGACGAAAGTTTGAAACCTGTATAACCTGTGGACAGTGGTATCTTCTAATGTTCGTAGAAGCTTGACACCGGGAAGCAACTTTTCATACCAGGGTGAGCTTAGCAAAGACATACGGCACAAAATCAATCAATGAGAGACTTCAATGAAAAAAAGTGTTAGAGCTTTCATTTCCAACTAATGGTATTCCAGCTCTACCTATATCCATCCATGAACTATACAACGGTTTAGCTTTGGAGTTCATTTAACGAACTGGGAGAGTGTCTGTCCTTAGGCTATCCACCTGTCTCATAGCAGTGTTATGATGCGACTACGATATGGGGTGATACGCAAGCTCGACTTCCTGCTCGAAGTTAGAAATTTAGCATATCATCATTACTCAGTATTCTCGGATATATGGTTATAACATCATAACACTGCTATAACAGTGGGTGTCTTGGAATAATAGTGAAATTATGTATATATGTATATATCATATTTATACATCACATATATATATATATTATTTGAATATGTGTCACTTGTATCACATGTCGTCCCGTTGATTGTCAAGTGACTTAAGTGGGCACCAGCAACACTTCCATTTTTCCCTATCGCGTGCAAGATTAGTTCAGTGGGTCCTCCTCACTCTAGGGATTCGCTGAGCATCATATCTTCTTTCTATGCCTTTCGTGAAGAAATCGAATCATCGGGTCGGTGATTCACCTGTAGAGCGCTTGATATCCCGAGGAATCTAGTCGGTAACGGCTCTCGTCTATCGGTTATCATTGAAGCGCATCACGTGTCCAGCCCACCTTATTTTTAATATCCTGGCGTGTAGAACGGCTTCTTTGATCATCGATCGCTGACGTAGGTTGGAACTTCAAATCCTTTCTCTCATTCGCGAGATACAGGATACTCCTAGCATCGACCTTTTGACTGCGTATATATATTATATATAAAGGATAAAAAGGATAAAGCTCTCGGCGTTGATCAATCTCTGAGGGATGCGCCATGCATTCGACTTCAATTTTTAAGTTCGTTTGAGGTGATTGAATGCACATCTGGAGTTTACAATGACTCGCGGTGGCCTCCCGCTGAACCGAGTCAGTGCTGTTTATCCTCCCAGACAACTCTGAAACCTGCCTGGTACCATTTACCGACCCCGGAGGGATGGATGGCTTCGGTGGGCCAAGAGCGCGAGATCGAACGACTGACCTCGTGTGCGACGCAGAGCACCTCTAACCACTGCGCCACATGCGCTCATATATATATTATATAATATATATATATAAACTGTATTTCCACGGACCTCTCTCTTTGAGGGATCCCGCCCGGTTAGCCGCGAGGGCACGTGGCGCGTCCCCAGGTGGTGGATAGGGGAATAAAACGCGAACCAAAAGCGACCGTGTGCTTCCCAGAGACGCAGGTGGATTCAGGGAGACGAGCTCCCTGCTTCTGCAGCGCCGACTTGACAAAAACTCTATTTCTACGAGTCAAGTCGGCCAAAAGCCTGCAATCAAGCGGCTGGGAAGTACATGGGAGGCGGTTAGGAGTCGCCTCCAACAAATAAGCTCCTCCCGCTCCTCCGAGAGAGACTGGCAAGCTACTCGTGAGTACCCAGCCCCCACGTTTAGAGCCTGGCAAGCTATACGTTGGGTATCAAAATGCCAAAAACAGTAACAAATATGGGCCTCATTCCCCTGACCCCGAAAGAGCCCCTGGTACGGCAGCGCCAGGTAGGACGAGTACGGAGAGGCTGCTAAAATCTCAGGGCCGAACTAGGCTGCCAAGATCGAAACGGACTAAAATGACGATCTGTACCTACAACGCAAGAACCCTTGCTCACAATCCGCTGTAGAAGATCTGTTGATTCAAGCAAGAAGAATAAGGTACGACGTCATTGGCCTGGCTGAGACGAGAAGGCGCCATCCTTTTCACGCTGTCTATGACACCGGAGAAGAACTGTTCCTTGGAACATGCGATCGCAGAGGTGTCGGTGGCGTTGGCGTCCTCGTCAAATCGAATTTGACCGTGAACATTGATTCGTTCGAACAACTAACAACCCGCATCGGACGATTACGGTTGAAACGATGTGGTTCTATGCCGGCTTTGACCATCTTCGTTGCTTACGCACCAACATCAAGCTATGACGAAGACGAAGTCGAAGCGTTCTATATGGACCTCGAAAAATTCTTCAGAGAAGATCATACATTCTTCAAGGTCATTGTCGGAGATTTTAACGCAAAAATTGGACCTAGAAGAACGTCTGAAGAACGTCACATAGGGACCCACGGACTAGAATGGAATGAACAGGGTGAGAGGCTATCCGAGTTTATCATGACGACCCAAACCATCCATGGTAACTCGCAATTCCAAAAGCCTCTCTCTCAGCGATGGACGTGGGAGTCTCCCAATGGAGAGTACCATAACGAAATAGATCACATCATAGTAAATCGAAGGTTTTGCCTGACCGACGTCGCTGTTGTTCCCAAGTTCTACACGGGATCAGACCATCGCCTCCTTCGCGCAACGTTCCGATTTTCGAGGAGAGGAGAGAAAGCCGCTAAATTCAAACAACGAAGTCCCAGAACTACCATAAACTGGGATGTATTCAAATCATTAGTCGGCTCTTGGGAAGATACCGTTGTCGACAACATCGACGAAGAATACGATCGACTCGTTGAATATCTTCACGTTGGCGCTAAAAAAGCCGAAAGTCCTAAGGTCACGAAGAGACGCTTGTCTCCGCAGACACTCGAGCTGATACGTCAACGTGGAATCGCACGAGCCGCAGGCAACCGAAACCTTACGTCCGAACTTGCGAAACGATGCAGAGAAGCGATAAAAGAAGACCTTAAAGAGAGAAGAGCAGCAGTTATGGCAGAAGCTGCAGAAGCTGGGAAGAGCATTCGCAAAGCCCAGCGAGGCTTCGCCAACTATAAGACCAAGATGATTGCACTCCGATACCCTGACGGGACACTTACAGCTTCCAGAAGGGCTATGGAGAAAATCATCCACCAGTACTACTCGGATCTCTTCGCTAGCCATGTTCTCTTACCGTCATATAAATTGAAAGAGGACGAATATGTCGTTCCACCGGTCCTTCCTTCCGAAATCCGACATGCTATATCGTCGGTGAAAAACAGAACAACACCCGGTCCAGACAGGATTAGACCAGAACACCTGAAGAACCTGCCGCCAGTTCTCATCAACACCCTGGCTCGGCTCTTCACTCGCTACCTGTCAGAATGCAAGGTCCCTATTCAATGGAAAACCAGCAAGACCGTATTGTTGTTCAAAAAGGGAGACCTTCACGACATAGGCAATTATCGCCCAATCTGCTTGCTGTCCGTTGTCTATAAACTCTTTACTCGAGTCATCCTGAACAGGATTGACAGAACACTGGACGAAGGACAGCCATGCGAACAAGCAGGGTTCAGAAAAGGATTTAGTACCATGGACCACATCCACACGATCACAAGACTCATTGAAGTTTCGCGAGAGTACAAACAACCACTCTGTCTCACTTTTATCGATCTGAAAAAGCCTTTGATTCAGTGGAAACAGAAGCGGTTATAGAGGCTCTGGATAACCAGGGCGTCCCTACTCGGTACATAATGATCCTTCGTGAGCTTTATAAAGATTTCACGACCAGAATATCTCCATTCTACAACAATATCACCATTGACGTAAGAAGAGGGGTTCGACAAGGCGATACAATATCGCCAAAACTATTCACTGCCACCCTACAAAACGTCATGCGAACATTAGAATGGGACGAAATGGGAGTGAAAATTGACGGTCGACAATTAAACCATCTTCGCTTTGCTGACGATATCGTTCTCATAACACCAAACATCAGCCAAGCGGAACGAATGTTGACTGATTTCGACAACGCCTGTGGAAAGATCGGTCTTCAACTGAATCTAACGAAAACAATGTTCATGAGGAACGGATGGGTTTCTAATGCCCCATTCACGCTCAACGGAACGACAATTTCCGAATGCTCCAGTTACATCTATCTAGGTCGTGAAATCAACATGATGAACGACCTAGCCCCAGAGTTGAGCAGGAGGAAACGAGCGGCTTGGGGAACGTTTAAGAGCATCGAAGATGTAGTGAAGAGGACAAAGAACATCCGACTCCGTGCCCACCTTTTCGACTCGACAATTATCCCTGCCCTAACGTATGCAGCAGAAACCTGGTCGCTACGTAAGCAGGATGAAAGATCACTTGCCGTTATCGAACGCGCAGTCGAAAGGTCGATGCTAGGAGTATCTCGTATTTCGCAAATGAGACAAAGGATCCGAACTTCCGACCTACGTCAACGATCGAAAATCAGAGACGCCGTTCTACACGCCAGGATATCGAAAATAAGGTGGGCCGGACACGTGATGCGCTTCAACGACAACCGATGGACGAGAGCCGTTACCGACTGGATTCCTCGGGACGTCAAGCGCTCTAAAGGAAGACCACTGACCCGTTGGTCCGATTTCTTCACGAAAGCGATGGAAGAAAGATATGATGCTCAGCGAATTCCTAGAGCAAGGAGGACCCACTGGGCTACTCTTGCACGCGATAGGGAAAAATGGAAGAGTTGCTGGTACCCGCTCGAGTCACTCGACGATCAACGGGACGACAGGTGATACAGGTGATACCTACACGTAGAGTAATGGCCGGAGGTCCATCATTGGCGCTTCCACTTTCGACATAAAGGCAATCGCCAGGCTGGGTGCCAGTCGCTGCCCCATTGCGAGCCCTCTCAAGACTCACGCACTATGTAGTGCACAAGAGGACAAAATCGAATACTGGACATCGAAATGAAAGTGCTCCACGTCTGTTGCTGAAGAAGTGCGTGGCGAATTAATATTATTGTGATCAGTATTTGGAAGGCAACTTTTGGAGGAGTATAGTTGAGTGGGTCAAAATTGATTTGCGTTATCATAAGATGGGATACTAAAGCTACGTTACGGAGAAAATTCAATGATCTTTTGAGTATGCCGCGTGACATAATTTTGAGAAGACATACGGATACCGCTAATGAAGATCGTGCGAGTCACAATAGGGCAAATAATGCACCAACAGAATCAAGAGTCACTGTTTGAGGTGGCATAGCTCTCCCTAATGGTGCGCGCTCGCCACTAGAATTAGGTCCAGGCTTTTCACCACCTCAACCCATTTCTAAAATATCCTTGCGCAAGGTTGTAAGTGGCTTACATAAATCACAACATCAACTTCGTAAAAAAGCCAGAACTGAAGAGACCAATAGGAATGAACAGCAAGTAGAGGTCGTACCAATACCACCATTTCCCCAGCCGTTGTACAGGCAAGGAGACCCCAGCAAGGAGAGTACGTAATGGAATCATTCGTCGTCACTGCTCTCTATACGAACGAGTGCAATGATTCTGCATTGTAAGCCTCACACGAGTTCTTATACAACATCAGGGAGCTGTAAACACGTATGGGTTGACGATTCAGCAGTTCATGGTGCGCCTGAACTGCTCAATCTTCAGATGCTCCGGAAGTACTTTGCCCAAATGAGAGGATTGGCAGTGATACAGCGACTGGCACCTAGCCTGGCTAATGCCTTTATGTCGAAAGTGGAAGCACCAGTGATGGATCTTTGACCATTGCTCTACTATAGGTATATAGATGATTGTTTGCTTATCTGCTCCACTCGAGAGGAATTGGGACAATTGTTTTGATTGTTGAATGGACAGTCAGAGTATATAGGATTCACTAGTGACGTACCAAAGATAACCGGCTTCCTTTCTTGAACATGCAAATAAACTTAACCGAGAACGGTTACATAACAATGTGGTACCGAAAGCCAAGTAATAAGAATATCCTGGTTCACTATCTTTCTTCTCATCCATCGCATACGAAAAAGGTGCTCATAAGAAACATGCTTCAAATGCCCACTAATATGTGTACTGAAGAAGAGCAGAGAGTAGAATTAGTGAAACTGGCTCGGGAAATAGCCACTTCTAATGGATACGAATTTGTAACCCTTCGGCTTAAGTTTATAGGAAACAACACGCCTTCAAACAAAATTCGAATTAAGGGGAAATCCCGTTTATCCTCTCGTTTTTTTTTCAAATGGCGTAAGTGCAGCTATAGAACGTTGTTTGAAAAGAGCAGTTTAGAGCAATCGGTGGCCATTGTAGAAATACCACCGAATACTCTACGCCAACTAGTTCGCAACCGCTTATATGATCGTCTCTGCATAATGAAAGATTACAAAATATGTCCTAACGGCAGAGAAGGTGACTGTATGAACATAAGTACAGTCTATCTAAACTTGCAAAGCGTGTAGCGATAATATATTGGCGAAACGAGTAGGTCGCTCTATGCCCACATGAAAGTACACCTACTGACAAGCGCCATGACAGACGAAACACCCCGCTAGATACACATAGAGCACAGAAGCATGGCGGGGTAGACTATAGTATAGAAGTCACCATCCTTGCTCAGGAACATAGACATTAGCGCTAAAGATTTTGGAAGCATTTTGGATTAACATCACCTGTCCAACTATAAACCTTGTTATCACTCGTGATATGACTCAGTATATAAGACTGTTGTTTTGATGGGTAGGGTGCATTACGAGCCTATGTAACCTCCTTCCGTGATCTCCACTTAAGTGATTCAGAGGAACACATATAAGAAAGCGGTAAGCATGTTGAGAGTTGATTTTGTGCTTGATGCTATTGATATCTAGATCTGGTGAATTCTCCTAAAAGAGTAATGGAGGTGTTTGGCTGATTGGATTGCAGACAGTCTGATCTTTCCAGGCTCTGTAGAAGGCGAACTGTCAAAAAGTCATCTGTTGAATAAAGATTAATGTAACACCTCGTATCTGGCTTAAAGAAGGAAATTAAGAATCATTGTTTGATGTCAACATGTCATGCGGTATGTTAATGGACTTTTGTACAGCCCGATGCAAGTGTTTCGACCTTACAGTCTCGTCACTCGGGCAGAACTAGTCATCTTTAATCTTCAGCTAATCCTTTCAGGAGTCTCTACTTTCCCTATTAAAAGGTAGGCGACTACGAACGATTTACAATGCACTGCTGTCAAGCGAAAATCACTAAATCGGCAATTTTTAACACTCGATTTTTGCTATGTTTTGGACAAGATGATTTTGCTGGCAGCGTGCCCATTGATAAAATTTGTTTCTCATTCGACCACTATTCCGCAAAGTTGGTGCAATTGTAAACTTGAGAGAGAGATAAAATAACTTGATAATCGACTTTCTTTCAAGTTTGGACTTACTGGTCAATCACAACTTGTTTTAAGACAATGGTGCAAACAAACACGCAACAACTCGAATAAAACTGATCATTTTTACTATGGTCAGTTATAGCACCGTAACAGGAAACGATCAGTTTTACCATAACACCCAGATAGAGCAAATTCATCGCAGAGGCTCATCTTCACGATTATTTCACCTTTAAATTGTCTATATGTTGACTTGTAACCATCCATTGATAGATATGAGGATGCGGAAGAGTATGAAATCTCGATCTCGAGGTTGAACTTAAACCTATGTATCAACCTTACCCTGGGTGTGTGCTACCGCTATTCTTTCGAGACAACCTCTCTGCTGGCACTCCTTTTTCGATATAAGGCATCAAACTGTCAACAAACAATTTTCAACGATTTTGCTCCACTAAGTACATATGGCATAAAACCCATTTGACGTAAAAGCTATCGAATCTACCGGAAGTTTTCATTCAGCCACTGTCATAGCGTTGTTATGATTTTGCTCGGTTGAGGAAAATTTCTTGAAACTCCTGAAGATTCAAAGTTTATTTCACAATTCAATCAAAAGCAGTCATAATTACTCTTCAAAAAAGACAGTCATTGTCCCACCAACGATCTGCAAGCATCCAGATCTCCTCTGAAATCGCCAATCCTCAAGCTTTGATTCAAAGAGATCTGGACATCCCTCTGTAACTTGATCAAATGTCTTGAATAGGCGTCCACGCAGGAAATGTTCCATTCAGCGGAAGTAGACCATAATCGTACGGCCTAGCACCTGGACTGTAGGGTGATTGAGGCAAAACCTCGAATCCCTTCAACTCATCAAACTTTTCATGAGTCTTTTTCTCGATTTAAGGTTTGACATTGTCTTGCTGGAACAGTGCGCGCTTTCGACGAACCAATGTTAGGTGCGTTTCTTTCAACTCACCGTAGACTCTGTTCAACTGCTCGCAGTAGAATTCGGCATTGACGGCGAGACCTTTCGGAAGAAGTTTGAGATACAAGGTGCCTTCAAAATTCCACCAAGTGCTTTCATGATCCTTTTGCCAAGCAGATTTTGACGTGCAACTGATGACGGAGCTTGACGTTTTGGAAAAATTTGTTGCGCTATAACTAGCTTTGCTGCAGGAGTTTCTTGTGGAAATATTACTGAGATATTCCCACAAATATGTAATATCGGTACTCTGTAAAACAGACATAAAATTTAGATTTTTCGCAAGCGTTAAGGAACTTTTCCTCAGCCTAGTATAAATGTATACCCGAAGATGTTGAGTGACTGATGATGATGTGCGAAATTTAATCTTCAGACGCGAGTCGAACCCGCGTTTTACTCTCACCGTGGGCGCATCATAATACTGCTACCAGGGAGGTGAAAATAAAAAAATTTTCACATTTCTCGCCGGTTGCTACTAATTGAATTTCAATGTCGGCATATCTCTAAACTACTTTTGTGTAACATAATATTGTCCGTATAGTTTATGACAAGAGTTAACGCGAAATACCTAGTGAAATGGGTAGTCTAAGACCGACACTTGCAAAATTCTTTATATTAACGCCAAAACTGAAGCCTCATATAATTCACACATCTTTCATGTACACCATTGTACCTTTAGCTGACAATAAAAGTTCCAGCACTTTCTTGACTCGAGTCTCTTATGAATTCATTTTTGCATTATGTCTTCTATAAGCTCGCTGTCGCATAAAGAGAGAGGATTTTTTTCGTGCTAAGTTCTGATGAATATCAGAAGATACAGTTATCCAGACGTTTCAAAATCTCAACCATTCCTGCGATTCAAGAACAGAACGCTGTTATCGCAACAAATTCGGGACTTATACTTCAATGCGACGAGGCAAAACGACCTGCACTAGTAAAATGCACAATTCAAATACCCTCCACGCCGCTTAAGTTGCATGAGAACAGATCAGATACGTAAGTTGATTACCAAGGCCATTGACAACTACGTCTTTCTTACCTATCATTTCAAAAGCCATCCACGAGACCTGCCGCACCTCCACGAAGAATCGCCCCTGTTCAACATTCAGGGATCTTTCCTTTCTATTTTCTCGAACCACCTCCATAGTGGATCTGAGAAATGTCTTTAGGGGAACGTAGGTTTATTCTTGGTAATTAAATAGCACGAGAGCTATGAAAATTTGGATATTTTGAATTTTATATTGGTTTCATCTATTGCATCCTTTTCCAACTATTTTTTTCATTTTCATTGTTAAGCAGTAGTATGATTTTTTTTTCGTCTATGAGCGTGAGGAAAGCCCATGCGGCGCACTGGTTAGAGGTGTTCTGAGTCACGCATGATCAATCGATGTTGGATGGTTTGATTCCGTGCTAAAAGCTCAGCAAGCTCTCCATCTGATTGCGAGACCGAAATCGTTCCAGGCTTGTCTGTGAAGGTAACATGAGTGACTTATTACATCGCTAAGCCACCACGAGTCATTATGAAGACCAGATATGCAACAATCACCTTAAATGAAGCATAATTTGTAAACGGATGCATGGCGCATCTACCAGGGATTGATCAACACTAAGAGCTTTATCCTTATCGTTTATGAGCATGAGAGAATTTTTCCAGTGAGATTAATTTGCACATCTTCCGGTTTTTTGATAGAAAGTGCAAATTTCAAACTGAACACTTTGCAAGCTTCAATGTAATTTATTGGATGATATAGACCAATCAACGCTCATGTAACTTGCCAATTCACTGGCGCTGTAATACTGCATTATAGATTGGTTATATAAAAATGCTTTCAAGAAGTACATCACAGTTCAGACTCAGTTTCCGTCAGCAGTGCCAGAAGCCGAGAAAATGTGCGATACCGACGGATCCGATGCCAACATTCGAATCGCTCTGTTCACCGCACATTGCCACATCATTCTCGACCAATTCGCCATGATGATATTTGTGGTCTATACAGAATTTGCTTCACCAAAATAAAGTGCAAAAAGACGAAGCATTCAAATCGAGAGAGTCCCTGAAAATGTCAAGTGTGTGCCGTCAACAGTAGCAACAGCCATAGGCTTGCCGCATGTCGTTTCTAGAAACTCCTTCGCCATCAACTTGCATATTCTCGTGACTGTACTGCTGACAATAGTGCACGTACCAACCTTATCGTCTTCTGCAAGAAATTCTGTCTTTAAATTTCGCCTCCTTTTTACGACAAAAACTAAAAAGACTCAAAGAGATTTTGAGTATTAATTTATTTTACCCTACAAAATCTTGCTAATTATAACCTCCAGTTTGATTACTGTGTCAATCCCAGGAAAAAAGATACGGAAAATCTTCATAACATACTATCAATTTTAACGACATCAATTTTAGTGTTACTGTGATGATTTCCCCCCACATCATTCTCGTTTAGAGCAGTATCCAGTAATTATCTACTAATTAGTCGTTTATCCTCGAATTAACGGATACTGTCTGTTTTATCAGTGTTGTCTATACTTCTACTCAGAATAATCCAGATAAACGTTGAATATGGAATACCCACGCATATCCGCCGTTGGATTAAGAGCAACTTTGTGGTATTGCAGGGGTTCTTAAGTGATGTTAACAGTGAGCCGATTCAAAATGCCTGAGATTACAGCATCAGGCAAGAATGCGCTACAACTTTGCATTTCGAGAACGTCAAAGACCTGGAGAGCAAAGTTTTCAATTTTGACATTAGAAGACTGATGATTCTCTAAAAAATTGGAACTTGACTACCTCTTTCCGGAATTCGGAAAAATTGAGCAGATCACATAAAATACATCCTTTACGTACTCACTGCTTCCTTCACAAAACGTTGTACAAGTTCCTTCTTTGCTAGTGCAATTCCACAAACTTGAGCAGAAACCATGGGCGTAGTGTAAACCAATGCAACAGGCAAGGTGAAGCAGCTGACAATAAAGGTTCTGCTGCTAACTTGAACAGATTTTTTGTAGCTTTTGTAGTGAATCATTGGACACCAAGTCACTATACTAATCGATGTTCTAAACCTATTTTCTCACTTTCAACATAAAACTCTTTCGTCGGAAGCCTCGTATTATAACCCTCCGAATACTTATGAAGGGTCAAGTATAATTATTACTATTGGAGCTCTGTAAATTTCCACCTGAAGTTAGAAATATGTGTAGAAAATAACAGTTTTCTGCTTATTACTTTGCCCTGAAGGCATCACTCCACAACTCTGTCGAGAATGTGACTAAAAGCGAAATCATGAAGATTTCAGTATAAAGTCTTTCCATGCTCATTTTAGTTCCTAAAATTCAAGTAAACGTTATAGACTCCATCAAGCTATTCACTTTTTACATTACATCGTTCACAGAGCAGCAAAAGACTCAGCATTCATACGTGCGTGATGCCATTCTTGTTTGTTTATTTCAGAACCAAATCCTGCAAAATAAATTTAAAACAAATTCTGTCATTTCGAAACTCACCGAAATCAGTTAGTGGGAAGTATTTTAAGCATATTTTGATGAAAACGAGGTGCTAAATAGATCATCTGAGAAGAAATGTTAGCAAATGCGCATTTCCTCAGAGGGCACACCTCAAATTCAATACCACCATTTATTATAGATTTGCGACATGAAAGTTTGACCTTGAAAATAAAGTATTTCCAATCGCAGAAACATTGACGTTATGAAGGTTTTTCCTGAGAAAATCCACAATCAATACAAGAAATCCCAAGATGTTGATTCAAAGTTGAAGCACAACCTTCAATGCGAAACGTTTTTAGCGGAAAATTTGCAAGAAGCAAAAATTGCTGTAGTTGAGTCTTGATATGAATATTAGCCTTCTACCAATAGTAGGCCAATGAAATTTCTTTTGTTAATGAAGAAGCTGCCTGACAACCAATATGAGAACTCTTACAAAAAATCACTAAGGATTTCACCACAGAGGCAAGGAAATGGATGACACCGAGTATTCAACAAATGGGTAAGCGAAAGCAAAATCGCATCAGACCCTCTCGTCGAGAAAGCACCTGTATGAAGACATTGGATCTTGTCTAGAGGTAGGCGAGTCCCACGTTTTGGTAAAATTGCCTATGTGTCGAGGTGAGGGTAATAATTTGAAGTTGTAAAGAATGCGACTGACGTGATATTGAACAGAGGCTCTACTCACTTTTTTAACATTTCATGTTTCTCATTAAAGTACTTGTTTATGAAAGGCCTCAGGTCTCTCGCCATTTCTCCACCATGTGCTAATAAAACAGAGTTTTTTATTGCATAATTCGTATATTGAGTTCATTTCATTTGCATAATGGCCCCAAACTCTTGTGGCTCATCTCATTTCTACGAATATCTCAAAAGAATCATTTGAAAACTGAACAGCTATTTTCACAGAACGTTCAAGTCATTTCATGTCCTAGGTTTTCGAAGTAATCCGAGGATAAGCAACGTGGTCAAGTTAAAGTCGGCGGATATTTTCAAAATGCAGCATGCCTGATGATTGATTATTGAGCTATGCATGTGGTCTGTTAAGGTCACTTATACAATGCAAAACACGTGTCTCCCTTAACAGCCTCTTTAGCTGCACAGTGGATTTTGTCTTAGCCAGTCCGTCTTGACTGGAGCAAACCCCTTTACATAAAGAAGACGAACGCACAGTCTCTAGACGTGCAGTTAAATGAAAGAAGTCACTAAATGACAGTGTTGCACCCTCGATTGCTTTTGGGTGGAATTTATGAAATGTTATACCGCTCGTTTTGAGTGCTTTATTAAGACCACGCTCAAAATACAATGGCACTTATACGGTGCAATACGTGTGTTTCGGCCTTGACAACCGCATCAGTTGCGCAGCGCCTTTCGTCTTAGCCAATCCCTCTTATGGGAAACCAGCCCCTCCACAAATTCAAAATAAACCCACGCGCAGCTATTTGATCTCGCCACGGCTTTGTGGTCATTATGATACTTGGAATAGGAGGTAAGATTCACAGGAATGTAATTGATTACTGCATTGAAATGCACTACGAAATTGGGCAAAATATTCAGCTTATTGCGATCATAATATTTTCTTTTGAAAAAACTCTTTTCCCATTCTTATTCACAAGATATAATTGACTGACATTCACTGATTTGTTATTTGTGAGTTAGTAAGTATCCTTGTGATTACAAAGGCAGATCAGTGTGGTAATACCTATCGATTCGATAGACCTGATGTATAGAAAGCTACTCTGTTCAGAAACATTATCGCCAAACGTAGAACTTCATGCATTTGACAACACTTGAAGGTAAATTGTGTTGGTTGTTTTTATAAACGATACAGAGCGAACCATGGTTGGTCTCATTTTGTGGTATTTAACTGATAGAGCAATCGAACTAGTGCTCACCTAACCAGTGATCGCTTGTTATTGCTCCTACAGTCTGATGATTATACAGTAAAAGAGCTCATCCGTTAGTATATTTACTTTTGAGAACGGCGATTGGAAGTGTCACTCTGGAAAACTTTTACTCAGGACTCAGCAGGTGAGTGAAGGTTGTAATGAATTCAATGAACCCTCTTACGTCTTCAAATGATTGACATTACACATAGTTAGAGAAAACAAAGCTCGTCCCAAAACCAGTATGTTGCTGAAATTTACACCGAACAAAATAATTTTGCTTTGTATGCTGACACTATCAGATTATAGACAACGTCGCCAGCGCTGTATAAAATCTGCCTGTTATGAGTTTTTCACAAACGCTGATTGGAACTGAATAAGTAGTTCCGCGTTGTAGCGGTTCCGTGTTTTAGCAGATTTGCTGAGTGACGTATAGCTTTGGCATGACATTCTATTTTCAATTCGGATACGACACTGGACGAAGATGGTGATTCAACCCATGCTTTTTGAAACTTCAGTGTATATAATAAGTTATGTGGGCCATTGAATTGTATATTGTTTGTGGCTCCCAGCTCGAAAGACACTGTCATGCTATCTGGTTCTTGAGGTGTAGCTCCCTCAATGCTGTTGATTGCAGCTCGAACTCTAGAAGAAAAATTCAAATTGCTTCCAGTGAGAATTTTATGGTCTGCTACGGAAGTTATAGCGAAGGCAACATCAACAAATTCGAATGTCAATTCTCGCACTGGTCTTGACCTTGTGCAGCTTGCACTAACTTTCAAAGTGTAAGTTATACTGCATCTGCACGTCAACTTTCAGCTCTATTTTCCTCTCTTGCAGCTTCAGAGATGCAGAGTATTCGAACTTGTGCATTATACAAGTGCAGTTGCTATACGCTTTCTGCTTTGAAGCTTCAGGGTTTCGTCGTGGATGCTGCTTTTGAACAAACGAAAGGTTTGAAGCGTGTACAACCTGTGTGTAACTGTATCTTCTGATGTCCGTCAAAGTTTCACACTGTGAAACAGATTTTTTTTACTATGGTGAGCCTACCAAAGACATACGTCACAAAATCCGTCAATAAAAGACTCGAATGAAAAAGGTGTCAGAGCTTTTATTTCCATCTATCGTAATCCTGGCTTACCTATAACGATGCATGAATTATACCACGCATTAGCTTTGACGTTCATGTAATGAATTGGGATAGTATGTGCCTTTGGACAACCCATTTCCTCGGTATTTCGCGTTGAATGCCGCCATGAACTATAAGCACGATATGTGGTACATTAAATAGTTTGGAGATATGCCAAAAATGGAACTTCTTTGTTGCCCAGCAGTGCTATCACCCGATAGGGTCAAACGCAGGCTAAACTTCAAAGTTTTGCATATCATTATCAGATTCAATTCGGTTGGAAGGGGATTAATTTCTGAGCCTATACTTTTACTTGGTAAGAACTTTGCATTAGAGTGTTAGCAATCATTCAAAAGCGCTAAATCTCACGAAAACTCTCTTTTAGCGCTGTAGCATCCAAAAAATACTATGTTCTGTTCTTTTTTCTCCTATAGGCTATCAAAAGAGCTTTTTTAAAGATCAAATACATTTCTAAGTTCTTCGAGACTTGCGCCATCGAAAGAGTACTGGCAATTTGAAGAATGAGTTTTGCCCATAGAGATATCAGCGAGATAAGATAAAAAACGCGTGGTGCCTGTGAAACATAATATTTCCTAAATGCTGAAATGCTCCAAAAAGGCTTTTTTGAAAGCCATCTATGTAGGGTGCCAGCCAGAGATTTGTGTTTTCGAATGATTACTAACACTTTTATGAAAAGTTCGTAACCCGCGAAAGAATAGGTTTGAAAATTAGTATTTTTCTATACAAAAAGAACCCATCATCAATCAGCGCCGTCGTATATAGATCTTTACTTAGTATTTTAGCACACTATTTATTTGTCCTCAATGCATTTTCTGTTAATTTTCCTCCGTGCGGATTTCTCTACTTCTTTTATTCAGTTTGCTTTTTTCGTCTTCTTGAACGTCGTAGAATACTGGCTGACCATGTCACCTTGCAATATTGAGGGTAGTCTGGTTGTTTGGCTACATAGGGCGTTCGTTATTGACCAACGGAGAGTGATGGGGAGGAGCGCAGTACAGACCGCGCGCAGCAACGAGCATCGCAACCACTCGGTCACGAAGACCCATAGAACTTTACTATGATTAACATTTTAGCGCTTTCGCCTTTGCCAGCGTCACGATAAATTGAACTGAGTGTCCACTGTCATTTTGTTTCTTATCTTGGTCGACACAACTGTCACATTTAGACAATCGAGTACCATGAAGTATTGCGCGAATAAAATTGGCTGCCTTTCATAGTGGACTCCAGTCTCTCTGAAATGATCTGTCGCCTAATAGACAGCAATCTACATGGAGTGACCAAATCTGTTTGCTCACACGGCCTTGTATCAAACAGGTATGGAAACATTCGTTGAAATTCGTCGATTTAGTACAACAAGTTCCCGAAGTTTAGGTAGAATGTTATGGCGAAAGTGTTCTTCGCAGAGCAATTCACCAGATCATTGCATGACTGCTACAGCACGGAACTCCTACAACACAGAACGCCTCCAACGAGGAAATGCAACAACATGGAGCTGCACAACACAAAGGTGCTTACTTAACTTCGTCTGGCGTTAATGAAAATTTCTTAACACGGCCGAATACTTTTAAGCGTTGACGGTGCTTTCGTTTGTCATTCGCGAAAGAGTAGAAACGATATAATTACGTTGCTATGCGAACAATATCAGTATTTTTTTGAAATTGAGATGTAACTTGGTTGCACGTGTTAGGTCGCTTGCACAGAAGCGTGAAAAATTTTCCATTACATCACCATACATTTCAAACCCTAAGTGGATAGTTTTCAGAAGTGACACGCTCATGCCATCGCTCTTTGCATACAGTTGTATGAATTGATAAGAGAACTCTCCTAATTTAAACGACGAACTATTAGCATACAAATGAAGAGTCACTGATATTATTGAGCGCCATCCTGATCGTTTGAATGGCTAAAATCACAAAAAAGCCTCATTGCTCTGTGTTGTATAACTTTGAACAGAGAGCATCTATATCTACTTCATATAGCCGTTGTAGAAAGAAAATCTTCCGAATGCAGAGAAGATCAAGTATGGGGAAGCAGAGACTAAGCAGAGAGAGTAGCTATTTTTTTGGTGGGTATATCGACCCAAGGGCAATCACGAAATCGATGAATTTTACCAACTGGTTTATTTTCTATAGATCTTTTCATTATTATATTGTATTATATATATATATATGCTCACATATATATGCATATATATATATATTATATATATATATATATATATATATAGAGTGGGCAGAAGGTTCTGCTAGATCTGTAATTTGCTACTTTCGCATTGTTATAATATTTTTTATTCTGCTCATAATTTCATCGAATTTCTTGTTCGATTTTGGTCCAGATTCTGCTTTATTTACTTGCCTGCTTTCAGGTGTACTCAAGTTATGGATCGTAGAAGTCGTCGTCTCGCACTAGTTGAGCGGCACAAGACGGAAATGAAAACGGCCGACATTGTTAAAATCGAGTTGCTTCAAACTAGCATGTGCCTAGAGAGCCGTAAAAGTTTCAGAGAGACTGGAAGAATTGAGGGATCGTGCTCGATAAGCCTCGTCTAATCCAGAAAACACAAAAAGATCCACTGCCAAGTTCAAAGAATTTCAAGAGCGTTTGATGCGCAAAATGGCACAGGACCAGCAAGTGGAGCGTCCTAAACATTGTCAAAAAAAGTTGAAGATGAACAGTTTCAAGATTGCTTGTTATCACATTCTGAACAAAAAGATGAAAGAAAAACGGCTTCTAAAGGCTTACCGAATGATTCGTTTGATAGCTGTTGCTCGTTTGTCGAAAGTGCCGTTTACCGATGAGAAGATATTCAAAGTCAAACCGTTCCACAATCGCCAGAATTGGCGCAACTTTTTGAGAAAGGGCAGCACAATTCCGCAGCAGCACAAACCATGGGGCGCAGTCATTTTCAACCCCTGTGATGGCCTGCGACAGCATTTGCTCCACCGGAAAGGCGCCGTCGGTCTTCATCAGCAAAAACTTCAAAATCAACGCTGCCAGCTATGAGCAGTAAGTTTTACGGGCCGTGCTAAAGTCTTAGAGTATTTAACACACTGACACCGACGGATTGCCGCTTCAGCAAGGCTGGGTTCTGCGCATTCGCCCGTTCAACGATTGCCATATTTCATGAGCTTTTTCCGGGCTTTTGGGACAAGGACATTTGGCCATCAAACTCGCTGGTTCTCAACCCACTGAATTATCCCGTGTGATTCATAATGGAGGAAAAAGTCTCGGCTGCTCGCTACACTATTGTAGACGCGCGTTAAACAGCTCAGACACGCGCTTAGGACGAAATTATGGGGAAAGGTTTACGACCATCGCTGGACATTTTGGCAAGCGACTTCGTAAATATATAGAGACGAATTATTTCTTCAATTGTGTAAAATCGTCTGTTCCTACAGTATTTTTCGCTGTTGGCACATCTGAAAAAATTTATCAGAATCTCTTCCGACTCTGTATATGTATATATATGTACTTTATATATGTATATATATACATATATATATTTATTTCATATACGTATATATATATATATGCATTTTATATATATATGACTTCATAATATAAAAATATAGTGCAAAAATAGATAGATATGAAAAATGAAATGTGGAATATGAAAAGAGATAAAAAATATGAAAATAATATAATTATATATATATATATATATTTGAGATAAAAAACTGTGAGACAGCTGAAATAAAGTGATGAAGTGAAAGTAGATATATGCATTATTTATACATATATATATATGTATATGATATATATATATATAGGGCTGCATAGTGGTTAAAGATGCTCTGCGTCGCACACGAGGTCAACGGTTCGATCTCGCGCTCATGGCTCACCAAACCATCTATCCCTTCGAGGCGGTACATTGACACCAGATTGGTCACAGACTTGTCGAGAGGATAGGCAGCACTGACTCGGTTCAGCGGAAGGCCATCGCTAGTCATTGTAAAGGTCAGATAAGCATTCAATCACCTCAAAGGAAGCTAAAAATTGAGGTAAAATGCATGGCGCATCCCTTAGGGATTGATCAACGCCGAGAGCTTTATCCTTTATATATATATATTCCCTTGCATATACATATATATATACTATATATCATATATATATATTCAATTTATTTATTAACTTACATGGTTAAACGGTTCGCTTTGATGACAAGTGTATACATGATTTCCTCTCATTTTCATCCCTCATGGTCGCGACTGACAATTGTAGTCCAGGAATATCACCCCACAATCCATGATCCAGCCATCCTGGCAGCAAAATAACGCTACTGAAATGCGGCTCATAATGCAGATTATCGTGCAGGCCGTGTGGTGAAGGTTCAGTGGTTTTGTTATTGTGATCTGCTGCCAACCTGTGTCTCGCAACGGACAAGAGAGCAAGCGTTCAAATCCTTCGTTGGATTATGCCAAACAATTTATAATATACATACATTACTATAATCTCAATATAATAAAAATATATGCATGATTACGACATAAGATTATAGTAATGTGCATGATTACGACATATCGTTATGCGAACATATGCCTATGTCAATATGAGTGACCGATTGAGAGAAGTATAGTCATCCGACGATACTACGAATGTTATCGTAAGCGACAGTGTTATGGTAAGTGGTGTTATTGTAGCTGACGGTGTTATTGTAAGTGATGAAGTTATTGTGAGTGACGATGTTATTGTATCTGACGGAGCATGACTAGGCGGCGGAGCCCGTTTTGGTTGTTATGCTCGCCACGAAATAACAAGCCAACGGTGGGATCCAGTGGGTGAATATATAGTGTTAGCAGTGGGGTCACTACTGATTGTATATGGGCAGAATCCCTAAATCGCGGTGGTGGGCCGAGCATAGCCTAAGTGTGTTCGCTCCGCCACGGAAGCGCTATGTTCCGTTCACAATTCTACTGAGTTCATTCAACAGTCACATGAACAAAACCTTATTATAGCAGTTAGGTACACGACAACGAGATTGTGTGGAGAGAGCAATGATGGATCGATTGCGATTTGAGGTGAGGTGGTCCGGATGAAGTCAAGCGATCGTTCGGATGATGCCCCGTGATCGAACTGACTGTTGAGGTTGGTGGCAGCTGGGTGCCGCCCTCGCCACTTGGACCATTTTCTGTCTAAGGTCCTCGAACCTCTGCAATACCACTTGCTCTCTAAGGTCATGGATCGTTTGCGTTGTCTAAATTATCATGTAAACCCAAAAAGATAGTAAAACTCCCTTGGGAGGTTTGCTATAGGCCGGCTTGATATCGCTTGCATTGCTGTAATCTACAAAGAATCATCCACTCATTTACGAATGGTGAGTATATTTCCCAACATAGTTGAAGTGTTGACCTTTGTCTTGACCAAGTTATTAAAAGCCGTGAAGTTTGCTCGGTCAACAAGATGATCGCGTCATCTTAGCAATGTTAGTTCATTAGGCCTCGTTGGAAGATCCGAGAACGACTCACCATATTCCAATGGCATATCGCTAGCTTGCCTTTTTAAATCGAGTTCTCCTTCGTCCCATACAACCCGAACTTTAGTCTTCGCTTGTCTTGACGCCTAATGTCATATCTTGGGAGCTTGATGTTTGAGTAAAATGAGGCAATTTGTGAGCACTTTATGGCCCCTTGAATTTGCAACATGGTTTTGATGAGTCGCTTCTAGTTGATCACCATCCGATGCAAGCGTTTCTACTTATGGATCGTGCTAAAGTCTGTCGTGTTGTTAGAAAATTTCTTTACTACACCATCGACTAAAGAGGTCAATCGACTGACCGTCTTAACTGGCAAAAGATTTACTATCGAAAGAATTGGACACTAATTGCTGTAAGATGTGAAAATACTTGGTTCGAACTGATATCCGAGAAACCCCTAGCAAATGATTTAGTGATACGCAAGACTTTTCAATATACTTATTTTTCGTTACATCGGTTTGTTACGAGCGAATGTCGTATGCGCCCAAAATGGATCAAATAAAAACAAAAAGCTATTATATGTCTGCTTTGAACCGCAGGTGAATTCAGAGGATGCGCTCATCGGGCAGGATCGATTCGCGCTCTTTTACTACAGATAACAAGATTAGCCTCCTTCATAAGTGTGTGAGGAATCTCGTGTATGAGAATACATGACTGCTTCACAAGTAATAAATCCCCATATGTCCGACGGAAAAATCAAAACAGCTTTCCACTAGTACTTTTGGTTACAACGTTTCAGAGATTACCGATGCGCTAAACGTGGCTGTCATTGATACAAATGAGGAGCATTATACGGAAAGTCAAGCACGGCATACTCCTCTAAGAGAACAGGATTCATTGGAAAGATTCATGAACTTTCAACGCTATTATCCAGTAAATTCCAGTCGTGATAAGAAAATAATATAACCTGATAAAAGCTTTCCCTAAAAAGGTAAATTTTACAAATTCACAGTATGTTGAAAAGGATAAAGAATAAAGCTCTCAGCGTTCAAAAATCCTTGAGGGATGCGCCACGCTTGATTGAATGCATATCGGGACTTTACATGACCCGTTGTGGCCTCCTGCTGAATGCTGCTTATCCTTCCAGACAAGTCTGAGACCAGTCTCGTACCAGTTCACCGAGCCCGGAGGAATGGATGGCTTGGCGAGCCATGAGCATGAGATCGAATCATTGACCATCGTGTACGACGGAAAGCACCTTTAACCACTGCTCCACATGCGCTCTCACAGCATGTTACTAAGTAATAAATAGACGTCTAGTAACGTAATATTCATTGACGGTGTAGTACTATGCCTCTTCATTCGACTGCTTTTTTATGGGCATGGCACAAACAAAAATTATCTGATAAGGTTATAACATGCTGTGAGATATATCTAGGTTCTACGCAGGGGGCTGTTTCGTCCTACGGGGACTCATCAGTAGCACCGTCCCTCAATTCAGCTGATCCCTTGAGTTTATACACCTCTATGAAGGAATCGACGCCGAGTAATGAATTAGTCATAATAATATTACATTAATAACTTTATTATAGTAGTAGTTTAGTATTTGGATTCGATTTTTCCTGGAGGAGTATAAATTCGAGGGATCGACTGATCCGAGGGACGGTCCTACTGGTGAATCCCGGTAGGACGAAGCAGGCGCCTGCATGGCACTTATACATGGCTGACAGCATGTTATTTCCCTATCTGACTATGGAATTATTATTATTTCTAACGGAAAGAACTATTTTCTTTTTTTTGCGAGTGCAGTATTTAAGCCCTGTAAAGTCACTGTGTAGATGTTTGAGTAATGATCTTACTTTTGGAATTCATATTTTAAAGAGCTCACTTTTGATCAATCCCTGAGGGGTGCACAAAGCATTCGATTCTAGTTGCTGCATCGTAGAGGTTATTAAATGAGCAGCATATGACTTTCAGGAGCCTACGAAGACATCAGATCAGTATTTTTGGTTTTGAAGGCAAGACTGGTATCAACTTATTGGTCCTAAATGGGATGGAAAATTAATTGCTCGAGCTAGGTATCGAATTAGCACCATACTTCTACTGAACGTCATTGCGATCACTGTGCTGGCCCACGAAGAACTAATATAGGATTCGAAATCTCTGATCTTACTTTTCACTGGATAAATAAAAAATGAAGAAAAAAAAACCAAAAATGAAGGAGTGAAGAGAAACGACAAAGTTACAGAAAACTGAAGCAAAAATTTCCAACAACTTAATTATTGACGTTTAGGGTGGGAGGAATAAGGAAATACCGGAGTAACCTGCACCTAAGCAGCTAATAGATGTAATGCGTTCTTAACACATTTAAGGAGAATCGCGTTTGAACTGGTAGATTAGCAGAAAAATTTATTTAATATCTTGGCTTACGTCAGTTCACAGCTAAATATCTGATCATACTTTAGATAGAAGAAAAAAGCAGAACAGAAAGTGCTTCATGTCGACTGAGTAAAGCATATCTTGTTTAGTGCAGTGGTTAGAGGTATCCTGCAATGGACGAGCGACATCCTGCGTTTAATCAAACTTTTCACTTCTCAGCGGCCAGTGAACTGGTTCTGGACTAGTTTAGGAGGATAAAGGCATTTGATAGATTAGTAAGCCATCATTAGTCAGAAGTTAGATATGCATCCATTCACTGCTACCATGCTGCGAATGGATTTGAGTGGATTTGTTGGGATTTATCAATACCGAAAATTTTACCCTTGAGCTTTATTTCTTTAGTTAGAATCAATTCATGGACTTCTTTGGCTGATGAGCTAATATCGGATGGTCACAAATATAGATTATTAGATACTGGGTTGTCATAAAGTTTCTTTTCATTTAGACACTTTTGCCAATTCCATTTAATTTACTTAGAAAAATCACTTTCATCAACAACATGATCAACAAAGAATTAAGGCTGTAGTAAAAAATAATGTCGATGAGGTCACCTCTAGGCTAGTATTGGTCTTTGAACTGCTTATCCCGCACACGCTGCCTCAGGACGCGGAAGAGATAACAACCCGAAGTAGCAATATCAAGCTTGTAAGGTGGATGTGGTACCGTGGTGCAACCCAGTCTCTCCAAAAGCTGATAAGTTGACTTTCAAGGTACGTGGTCGCTCAGTGCATGAGGTGTCCATGAGATATCCCTTTGCTGTGGCGTATTTTATTTAGACGGCAAGTAGTGGTGCTATAGCCTTGCCTAAGTGTCTGGCCAAACTAATGGAACATTTGCCTACGTACGTATAACAACAACCCTTTTTTAAATTGGAAAAGATTGATTAAAAATAATGCATAAGAAAGCCAATGGCAAACCAATGTATCAATGTGGGGCAGCCAATGGAAAATCAGCTAGAAATAAATGAAAAGCAAAGTCGGTAGAAGTTATTTAGCTGGAAAATTCACGATTTTCCAGTGAGACACGAATTCTGTAATAGATTGTGTTTTTATCGACAAATATTCACAAAAATGGCCCACGCTGTGACACTGGAAATTAGCGCAGAATAGTCAAAAATATCGGATAGGAAACAAGTAAGACGAGGAGCAAAGGGAGAAAAATAAGAAAAAAAAGGGTTTTAAGGAGAAGCTGAGCAAAATTGTCAAAGATAGAATGACGTAAAAAATGAGCAGCAAGTGAAAAAAGGGAATGAAGTAGTCAAAAGTAATAATAGGGAGGAAGGAATGAACACAGCAAACAAAACGACAGAATAAAAGCGAAAATCTCATCTTTTTTGCTTATATATTAAGAGGATTGAAGATTTTGCTCATTTAAGGATATTCTCAATATGCTCATTTGAGGACAAATTTTCTTTCAACACTGGTGTCCCTATTTCACTAATATTCGATCATTGTTTTCTATCAAGTAAAATATACAAAATATCGATAAAACGAAGCGGATAAAGTGTTCGGCATTGATCAGGTCCTTGAAGAAGTGCCATGCATTCGGCTCCATTCGTAGCATCGTGTGGATGACTGGATGCACGGCCGTATCATATAATTGAACTTTGATGGGCTGCTACTGCTTCAAGTCAACTCTTATTCAATAGTAGAAAAAATATGGTTATCTCGGAAGAAAGAAAGGCCTCTCTTCGTCAACAGGAACCAATAAACAACACGTGCGAAATTCATAAACACTATGTCTTGAAAACACGATCTTCAATAAACTTCAGCGAAGGCACTCTATACCAATCCAGATTAATGAGCAAATACACAAGCATGAAGTTGGCAAAAGGATTTATTTTTTTAACTAGTTCGATGCAACGGAACACCGCTCGATTGATATTTCCTCTCTGTAAGCACTTGTTGCACTCATTTACATAAAGTGTATGTGTAGAGTCGCTCATCAGTCACCGATGATTTTCCAGGAAAAAAGACAAAGCGCATCGGAAGTAAAAGATAAAGTTTACGGCTCTGATCAGCTTTACTTCGCTGTTAATTCCGTAAATAACAAAAGAAGGTCTACACATTGATTTTAGACATACGAAGGAAACCATCACATTGGAGTAATGGTGCATTCCCGTTTGCCCGCCCACCATACCGCATTTGTGCTAGACAGCTAGAGATTTAGCTTTTCGAATGCACTTTCAAGATGTTTATATATAGAGTACTTTGTTCATTCTTCTACAAAAGTATTTGGCAGGACTATACTTTATACAAAGGATGTTTGAGGATTCGAGGACGCCAACATGTCATGTGGTCTGGTAAGGGCTCTTGTACAGCCCGAGACACGTGTTTCGTCCTTACAGACTCATCAGCAGGGCAGAATCCGTCGTTAGTCGATCTTTTCATAGTCAGTTCTCTCGGGAGCGTCACGTGTCTCGGGTTGTACAAGAGCCCTTACCAGACCACATGACATGTTGGCTCAAATGATAATAAAAGGATCTATTGAAATTTGAGCGTGGTCTTAATAAAGCACTCGAAGGAAAGGTATAATATGATAAAAATACCAGCCAGCTAGCAATCGAGTGCGAAAACACTCTGTGTTAGGTGAATGTTTTACCTGACATAGAGTGTAAAGCGTAGGTTGTCGATAACTATATATAAGGAGTGTGACGCTCCCGAGAGAACTGACTATGAAAAGATAGACAGACGACGGGTTCTGCCCGGCTGATGAGTCTTTAAGGACGAAACACGTGTCTAGGGCTGTACAAGAGCCCTTACCGGACCACATGACATGTTGGCTCAAATAATAATGAAAGGATCTATTGAAATTTAAGCGTGGTCTTAATAAAGCACTCGAAGGAAAGATTCGAGGACGTTTAGTGCAGCGCTTAGATGGCGCTCTGCAATAAATAATTGGAACTCCGTTCGATCCGGCACCCTAAGTTAACGGAGCGTTTGATCCACTTGGCCGTGAAATCTGTACCAAACCTGCGTGAAAAGGAATGAACGCTCACTTGATGCATCGCTAATTGCTGCAAAGTATTGCATAGGACTAGATAAAGATTCAGTAATATCTGTAATGCTACGAATGGAGTCGGATGCGTACCGCAATCCTCAGATTTCATCGACGCCTAATCTTTTATCATCTTTCTTTTGGAGAGGACGAGTGAAAGTAGTATAATGGCTTCACGATGAATTCATATTAATCGAAGCCCAATCACGCGGTTACAAAACTAGCTTTTGAAAAATTTTACATTTAGCAATAAACTGAAAGCGGTGAAGTTTAGATAGTTTTATTGAGTATTCAAAGGTTAACAAGTGATATGTGATCTGAAAAGTCGCCGAATATTACGCTTCATCTAAACAGCTGACATCAACCTCCATCAAAAATTAATTAAACACGACTGCTGTACACCAGCCAGTCGTCATCATCCATCTTTTAGGGGTAAATATAGCTGAACAGCAGTTATTAAGTAATATTTCAAATACCTTTTATCAATTAAACAATATTTTAGTGCCTTTTATTAGCTGCTAGCTGAGGTCAATTTTATTTTAATATAGGCGACATTTTTGAGTTCTGCGATTGATGATGATTCACTAAACTTCGTTCATTCTTTATGAAGAAGAAATCTTAGTTCAACAAATTAGTTAAACATGTTCAAATATGATGAGCACTACAGATGTTGCTGCCGGCTGAGGGATGAATCTGATACATGTGTTTTCGCCATAAATTCTACGAGAGGGGCAGTTTGGCCGAATGGTTAATGATATTCAGCACGAGAATGAGTCTCTCGAAACAATTCGAAAATGAATCAACAAAAAGTTCCAAAGAACGTCTCAGCCTAGCTAGTCTTAAGAATGTATGGAGAACGATGTTTATGGAGAGGATAAAATTTTCAAGCAAGCGATAAATGCAGGGAGACGATTCGATGCTGGTAAAATGGACCCACACATTAAAAAAAGTGTCATAGAGTCTACCAAGCCTATAAAGTAGTGATAAATTCTGTGGTATAAGTCTTTTAGTTGGCTGAGTTATATTTTGTTTTTTAAGAAGATGCGGTTCCAATTAGTAATAAAGAGGGACATAATGTTTTCAGCAAGAAAAGCGCACACGCAAAATTTGAAATGCATAAGAATTTTTAACAAAGCGGAGAGATATTTTTAATTGCTATTGAATTGAGGAATAAAAAGTAGATAGAGTTGTGAAAACCGCTCGTACGGCTATTTTCAGAAAGATCGGTTTTCCCCAGGGATTAATGACGTTTTACTAAACTGATCACCTTTTCAGATCAAAATTACTACGATGTAAATGACCAGTGCAACTATCCATTATTCTGCACCTATTTTCAGGCACCAAGAAAGCAATGGTATTAAAACTCTAACCCCTTGAGTCCCCGTTGGCACGTATATGAACCATCGTCAACAATGTCCACATTTGAAAACTACCACATTGTCTTTATTATCAAGTTGGAAAGAAAGCTCTGGGGCACTTGTAAAAGATTGAAATTTATGCATGAATTCCAAACGAAGACAATAACAAATATACTGAACTAAATGCCATCGTTTTCTAGGACTTTGTGCCATCGGTCTGCCAGGTTTCAGATCTGGTCGAATCTGGTTCGCGAGCACTTGACGACGGTTCATCTTCCTAAGCAGTAATCAAATCTTCGTTATTGAACTTGTGGGACGCTCTGAATGAGGTTTGACTTCCAGGTCAAGATCTCCGGCATTGAGAAGCGTTGGAATCAGCGTCTAGAAGCATATTTGCTTGTTGTGCCTTACCCTTTAACTCGCTGATTTCATCGACTGCAGCTCGCTGGTGAAGACTCTTTCTCCAGTATTGACGAAATAAAACACGAACTTCGATTGCATCGTTGGACATGGTGGAGGCTTGTAGAAAAGTGGAAATAAAGACGAATAATATCTAGGTCTTCAGTGAAAATCGCATATATGAAACTATGATATTCCCACGATAAGCATGGGAGTTATCTCATACTTATTAAAGTGCCCCAGAACATTCTTTCCAACCTAGCACGCACTGCTCTCGCCGCGTGATCCCGCCTCGTGGCACATGAGGAATCAACGTGGCACTCAAAGGGATAAACGAACAGCCACACATAAGAGCACCGCTCAGCGAAACAAAAAAAGATCGCTACTGTTGTTTGTTTGTTGAAAGTGTTCAGGCAGTTCAAAAAGTAAGAACAAATAGAGTGTGTCAGAGTTGGGCTTATTAGAATGGACACAAATTACTCGACGTGGAGATTTGTGGCGACCAAAACTGCTAATGTGCGTCTTCTGACCAATATCCTAAGCGTTTGGCATTGTTCGATCTCTTACGGAGAAGCTAAGAATTCGACCACTGTATAAGGGCTTGTAAGTCTCTGAGGAGACGTTGTCATAATAAAGTGATGAAACACTACAAAAGATACTGTATAACGGTCCATTTGAGTATAAACAACGCCTGTGTGCTAGAAAATCTCTCATATTTTGACGACAAAACTGCATACGTTTTGAAGGAGCATTCTTTCAGCTGTTAAACAACATTTGTCTGTTTTAGACTAAGTTATTGTGTTCACCTGATAGCTTGAAAAATTCTCATCTCCATACTGAGCTTGGTTGAGATTAGACCTTCATAGTACGTTCTACTAACGGAGAGAATACTGCGTTTCAAGTTTGCTCTTCTCTAAAACTCAAAGGCGTATTTTTTGCTGGTGCAAACTCTATCACTACGAACAATTGAATATTACTGGAAGAACGTGTGTGAGCGCATTTCTAGTAAAATGAACGACCACCTGCTCTGAGAAATATTTTCTCATGTAAATCGCGTGAGGCGTAGTCACATTCTGTGGAATGCGCTTGTGTTTCTTTGCCTTTTACTGCACACATTTTTTCATTAAACTCACTAATGATCGTTCGATAGCTTGTAAAATGGAATTTTCAACATTCTTGTATTTTAGAGGGGTCTTCCTAGTACGCTTTGATAACGAAAAGAACATAATGTCTTGCTTCTTCAGAAGTGTTACTTCAATTCCACAGCTGATTTTTTGGTATAAAATAGTAAAACTTTAATCCCTAACATATTCTATCATTCCTTCCTACCATGTTCTGCCACTTATTGACAACTTAACCCTTTTTAGTGGCAATAAAGATCTAAATTTTATCAGAAAGCTATCAGCTGCCATTGTAAACGCGCATCGACGTTGTACTTAAGACCATAAGCTTGTCCGGAGGCAACTTACCTATCGCGTAGAGTTGATGAGCTTAAACCACGGGATCGTACTAAGGACCGTGTGTACTCTGTAGGGCACCTTCACCTACTGCTTTACATGAATTTTATTGGTATGTTTGAATAGTAATTCAGTATCAAGCGCAGCAGCTTCTTGTACCGACTCATTTCAACCTCGATATGAGAGAAAGTTCATCTGACGAAATGAGGTAAGGTTGTTGTAAAAAGCCGAATATCATTGCTATGGTAACCTTCAATCAATCAATCTATCCAGACATCAAAGTTGATATTAGCCGCTTTTACAGATTTCAGTTTGTGTCAAGGGTAGTTGATAAGTTCAACTAGATGAAATCTTATACAGCCATGAGGTAAATTCTTAAAATTAAAATCATTAAACTGTGATCAAATAAGCTGGAAACCAATTAACAAGATTGCTCTTGTATACGGCTATCAAGTTCGTACTATAATTCAAGGAATAATAAACGACTACTGCAGAGAAACAATATAACTCTTTTATTTTATATACTAATGTTCACAAAACGTAATTTGATGGTTTGAAGCCAATGAACATCAACACATAACATCTACTTGGGACGGCATATACTTTTCGCCCTTCATAGGCAAGCTGGCTTTTGATAGTGGACGGTAATTTTTCAATTTATCCTTTCATCATTATTTGACCCAACTTGTCATGTGGTCTGGTAAGGGCTCTTGTACAGCCCGAGACACGTGTTTCGTCCTTACAGACTCATCAGCCAGGCAGAACCCGTCGTCTGTTGATCTTTTCATAGTCAGTTCTCTCGGGAGCGGTTTATTTTCTGATTGACTCAGAACCTTTTCAGTCTACTGATGTTTACAACTTCGTTTTTGACACATTCATTATATAGTCTGCAAGGATGTTTCAAGCTTTTGTGAAGTCGATATGTTACGTACCGTTCGTGGGTCACGCGTGTTTCGGCGTTATCGCCATCATCAGAGTGTTTTCTGTAGTCTTGTTGCACTTATCATAGCGATGATGACGATGATAGTACGATGGATATATATCGTGGCCACCAGCGTACCTACAGTCAATGTTTTGCGGCTAGTACAAACAATATATTGCAAAATAACATTGAGTGATTCGCAAAACTTTGACGTAAGTCAGGACTTGAACCTGCAATGCAACCTTTCCGGGATCGTGTGCATAACCAACTGCACTACCAGCGCTTATTTGACCACCACTCTTTCTACTCTATAAAGCATCATTATGTCAAAAATCGACGGCCAACGCTTGGTCTAGCAAGTCATATCGCCAATGACCAAGTTACGCTGGAAGATATTGTATACACGTAATTGGCAAGAATTCTTTTTAATCAACCGCTGAATAGCTAATGTTTGTCGTTCACATGTATCTAATATTGTCATCGTAACTGGGATCGATGTCGATAAGGCTTGCCATGCCAAACGGATGACTGTTTGCCGCTAAGTCATTGATGCGATGTAGCTCAGAAAGAATGGTGGCGAAACAAGCGCCGGTATTACAAGTGATTAAGCATACGCTTCTGGAAAAGATGAAATTCGCGTTCGAATCCTGTCTGACCTCAAAGTTTTGCACATCACTCAGCATTGTTGAGTAAAATATTATTTGTGCCAACCTCAATACGTCGACATTACGTACGTTGGCGACCATAATATATTTTTCCATCGGCGTACTATTTATCGTCGCCATATCTCTATGATAGAGGCCAATGGCTCTTGAAGAGGTTATAATGATGGCGAATTTGCCGAAAAGAGCATAAGCCACGAACGGAGCGAGGTATATTAACCTCAAGCAAGCTTGAAATATGCCTACAAGTTATACATTAATTAAAAAACTCAAGTTGCGATATGAGTCGAACTGATCACCTATTATTTAAGAGCAGCATTTCAACTACTCCAAAGAAATCTTTTTGGAACATTGGATGAATGAGTGGAACTATTGGAGAGTTTTGACCGAAACACAAATGAAATTAAATTTCGCTCTACGACATGTACAATAACATATTCTGTTTTGCACACACCTCGAAGAAACTGCGCAAATTGGCGACGTTACATAAACATCTGCTTTGGTGAGAAAATGGAACGTTAGAAACGGTGAGTAAGGGTGCTCCTGCTTAGTGTCAAGTCAGTCGCATTCTTAGAAACGTTTACTTCACTGAGCCATTTCGATTCCTTGCCAATCCCTTAAAGTATGGGAATCCCGCACGTCATGACAAGACTTATTACCCTAATATCATTACTTTTTCTACCATCATTTCTGAAAGCGTTTCCTTTTTGCTCCCTCATATTAAGGTATTTTAGAAACAATCTTAATCCAAGTCCCCTTTCAAACTCTTCGGAGGAATTCCTTGATAAGTTCTTTCTCACTTAAGTTATCGGTCGCCTTCCTTATCAACAAGACATATTTTATAGGCGCAGAAAATGCGTATGAGAAAATGATAGATTATCAAACGCAATCTCTGTTCTTATTCAAATTCGTTGCCAGGAACTTTTTCCAGCAGATGTTGTGTTTCGATTTTGTCAATCGACACTTCTTTCACAGATTTTCGCTTGAAGGTGCAATTGTAATTTCGACATTTTCTCTATTACGAATATTTTAATTTTGGAAAAGTCGGATTTTCATGAGGCAGTATCAGAAAAGAGAATGTGAGAACCGTAATTAAATAGCCTCATTTACGGTGGTCTCTTCAATTCAGCTCCTCGTCATTTAACATTTGACATGCATCTGATCTCATCAACCGCTCTCGTTTTCTTTGCAGTGGCAGATTTTTTGACACGGTTTATTTTGAGAAATTTTGCTTTCAAATCAAACGGATTTTAAATTCATGTAGTCCTTGAATAAGTCGGAAATTTGAAGCATACGCTAAGTGCTGAGTACCAAATTCGACGTTACATTGTGAATTGTCTGGTGTAAAAAGTTGCAGTTTAGCTCTTAGTTGGGTCTACAATATTCGTATTTGTATCAGAAGAAAATGAGTATTCTTATTAACTTGATGAAATTTCCGACCAATTCTATTGTAATATCGTTGCTGGTCACAGTCTCGACAGTGTTGGGATGTGGAGTGATACCTGCTGGCCAAGGTAGTAAACAAAAATTGTTTTTATAGCAGAGATATTTCCAGTCTTGCATGTAAGTTCCATAAACTTTGACAATAGTAAGTACATCTAAGGCATCCTCATTGCTCAATAGGCATATAGTTCATAGCCTTTTGCTGGAACGGTATTAGATCAATAGATTCATATTAGAAGGGGGAATTTATTGTCATAGATTATTTGATATATTATTTAATTTTTGATT
Source organism: Parelaphostrongylus tenuis (assembly GCA_019055375.1). Classification (NCBI taxonomy): domain Eukaryota; kingdom Metazoa; phylum Nematoda; class Chromadorea; order Rhabditida; family Metastrongylidae; genus Parelaphostrongylus; species Parelaphostrongylus tenuis. Next base: position 62,063 of record JAHQIW010003487.1, read on the forward strand.
ACTCACTGCGTAAACTATGAAATTTTATTTGAGCGAGTAATAGGACCTTCACCGTCACGGGCTTTACCACTTTGTCTGTTGCCATGGTCTACACTAGCGCAATGAATGCTGTTCGGTTTTCTAGTATTGCAACTAGCGAGGCGGGCGCCAGAGGATTTGTGCAACTTCTTGTAATGCAGGCAGTGAGTTTTCAAATCTTAGGTTACAACTTATTTTCGATAATCTCGAAAGTCTTAGGCAGCAGGTGGAAATTTTTGACATTTAGGCCTACACTGTTTTCATTCTTGAGCAGCTTCACGTATTCTTACATAGTATATAGTTTTAATCTTCGATTTTTCTTTACTTTCTGGTGTACATACTTCGAATGAAGACAATTTCGAATATATTGTCCCAACAAGCACAGAAATCTGTTATTTAACTGTTTGATGTTCTCGAACGCCAAGCTCGTAGCGCTCTCCTACCCGATGCTGTAATCTCAGCCATATTGGACCAACATACCGCCAATAGGTACAATCCAATGAATTGCCCTCTGGTTACTGGCCCCAGAAGAGGATCGTGAGTTTTCAGTATTAAGCAACCCATTCAAAAGTACTCAAACAAAAATGCAACAGGCATCAAAGCTTAAAATGTTCTTTATTCAAAAAGAAGCGATTACTATTCCAGATAGATTGAACAACTTTTGTAGAGATACTACAAAGTTTTCAAGTATGAAGAAAACTAATGTAGTGGCCTCAAAATTTCAAATCAGTGCCGTTATTCAGACCTGTTAATTTTTCTTTCAATAAACATGAAGGGTACTTGTAAGTCAGGCGGCGACAAATTCAAAGCGATCTCATTTTTCACAGGAGTGTTTGTAAGCATTCGGAAGCTCAAATCTCCTGCTACAATTCCATGTCGCCGGTTCCGAAATAACCTTTATAACGGTTCGATATCAAGCATCCAATATAGAATTTTGTTTCGTACTTGCCTTTTCCTTTATTTTCATCATTTACATAATTTGCTAGAAGCACGAACAGCACATCAGCATGTAGAGGATCTTCCGTAGTGTCAGAATCTACGTTTTTATCCGAAGAATCTGTCGATACGGTGAAAAAATCCCCAAGTGATTAACAGTATTTCAAACGCGATCGATCGCACTGCCCCTGCCCCAACTCCCAGCTACGTGAACTGCCAGGTTAACAAAGTCGTCGAAAATGTAAAATTCGATCTCGTTTGCCATGCTAACGAAATTTCCAGAAAATAAGCATAACGTTGAAATATTTGTTATTGTGCTATGAATAGGAATAAATAAGAAAAATCAACACTTAGATTAATATTATCTTTGTCTACATTCAGGAGGTCAGAAGGACCTAAATGATTCCAATACTGAGTTCATAGCATCATCACCTAATCATAAATAAAGATTACATTGATAATAGTCTGGGGAGAGTTCTAGAAAATGCTTGTAAAACATTTACTTATGCACCCAATACACGCGAGCAAAGACAGAACTAATAGTCAAAGTACTCCCCTCCAACTTCAACCAGTTCCTGCCGCTTTCCCGGCAAAAGGTAGATTCCGCGGGCATAAAATTGATTGATTGATTAATGCGTTCACTTGCCACCGTTGCATTTGAACCCAGCAGCCGTTCTTGCACCTTCAACAAACTAATTTGCTCGCATGTTAACATTTGAAATAAGTAGTTAAATTATAAACCAATCAACGCGAGAGAAGTCGAGCATCCAAGTGAGCCCAAAAACACAAGAAGTGGCCGGCACCCAAAAAAGTTACAAGCAAGTTCTAAGAACTTTTTCTCCAACCTATTGCTATGAGGGTGAAACCCGAAAAATTGCTACCTGCAATCATCTAGCGCCACATAAATTCAGTCAAGTTGTCTCTTCTTCAGTCTGCGGCAAAGTAAAAAGGATCATAGCTGAGTAAAATGTGAACGAAAGCCACAGCGACGATTTGTTAGTAAACAGGTATATTGCCTGATCTACCGCGTAACTAGATAGTGATGGTGTTAAAACGGCGACTATTGTTATATTGCAGATTTTTTCATCGCAACGGCAGAAACTTTAAGTAAAGGCGTATGATCCTGATACTACGGAAATTCGCTGCACGCTGACTTGCTTTTCGTGCTTCCAGCGATTAATACGTGGGATAAAAATGAGAGCAAAAACGAGTTTAAAACATAAGTTTATTTTGGATCTTACAGTGTTAAAAAAAGGGTGTTTTGGAAATTGGCGATGTAGAGCTGCAGCCAAAGATTGAAGCTTTAAAATGATTAATAACACTTGTAGAAAATTACTTGTCCCGGTAATAAGATCGGTTTGGAAATGTGTCGCCGTCTAAAATATGTTCAGATAAAATATCATACATGGCAGGTCATAATTTGAAGGATTGAAAATAGCAGAAAAACAGTACTCTACAGTGTCTTTAATCTCTTTTGTAATGCAAGAACGTGTCTTCATGTCACAAAAAGAATTTTGCAGACGGCCGCAGAAACATGAATGAGACCTATTGCATTATCGTTGGCAACACGGTGAGAGGAATTTGCACTGTAAAGATGTATGAGAATAAAAAGTGTAATATGCCAATGGGTGACATGGTGCAAATAACGACTATTAACGGCACTCACCTGACGATTTCAGGAACTTTCTCGGTTAGAATGTTTTCTTTTTTGTAGAACTTTGTTTTTCAAAACATTGCTTATAGACAACAAATATCATCATGGCAAATTGGTCCAAAGCGATGTGGCAAAGTGTAGTGGATAGAGCTGTTCGAGTGTTGGCATCAGGGCCGTTTGGATCGCCCTTTCTTTCGACAAGAGCGACTGTTGGTGGAAACTGAAGTTGGGCTATGATATGTTTCGAGTCAGACATCTATAAAAATCCGATATTTATATATTAGCAATGGATGGAGCAGCAATAAAATTGTATATCATATGAGTATCGATTGGTAAGAGTAGTGCAAAAAATTACATGTGAGTCGACAATGTGAAGAGGTTTGGTTTAAGAACTTTTTCAGAACAGTAGTGAAGAGTTTGCGAAGAACAAGGTATCAGAAGAATACTCTCTGCTTAATCTTGAAAAAAGCGCTGATATCAATCTCTTCCTCAATCCATAATTTAACTAGAGACAAAAGATCTTGAGGGCGAGGGCATAAACTGTGTGACAATAACAGTGAATAACACAAACATACTTATTAATATAATGAAAACGAAAATAATGTAAGTATCAGGAATGCAGTAGCACTGGAACAAGTGGTACTGTTCTATTATGGTGACGCCACTTGAGGCCATTAAAAGGTTTTTGTAGTTTATCGATAGCAAAAATCAAGTAAATTCCTATGGCATGTTTAATTTCTCAAATAGCTTATTTTTGGCGCCGTACCAGTCAAATTAAGATTTTGTTTCTCATTCGAAGAATTCTCACTGGATAAAAGCTTTTTTGTGAGAAACTTTTAATCGTCAGATGGTAAGAATTTTTCAATAATAATGATAAATTTGGCTTCAGGGAAAGATTTCTTCGAGTTTTGTAACGACCGAAAGAATATTGGGTCACACTTAGTGAACACTTCTGGTCGGCTATGGTGTGTGTACAGCTGTAACACCAAAATCCGCTACATAAATCACATGAGGATTTTTTTTATGAAAGTCAGAGATCTTTCCGACGTTCCCGAATTTTTCTGCATGTCCGTGTGCTGTCTTATAAAAAAAAGATCTGTTGAAAATAATTTATCGTGTTTCAAAGATTGACAAACTCACTATAAATTATAGATCACTTCAGGAGGCCAAAAAGAATGCCCATGATTAAGTGAAATCTATGAGCATCAAAAACAGGTGAAGGCAGTTGACTTGTAATGACTAATCAATGTGGTGAATGCTGAGATGGCACGTCAACCAGAGGCCATTGTTGCGGAATCCCATCTACAAACCTGCCAACTCTTAAGAAAAGTTCTTGTCCAGCAGAAGGGATTGTTTCTCCATTCCCGCTGAATAACCGAAATAAACTCATTTTATATTAAGAGCATCGTCGGAGAGAAATGACAGACGACTGTTCTTTTTGTTATCGAGGAAAAATGGAAAAGCGACGTCTTCTGCTAACAAAAAGCATTCCACCGCACACTGAGTAAACAATCAAAAACTTCAATCTCTGGCTACTGCACTATGTAGTCGTTTTGTGACAGAGCCTTTTTTTAAGCTGTTATAAAGGATAACATCTATGTTTCTCATGCATGTTTTCTCGCAGACCATAATTGGTACGTGGAATTTTGAGTATCCATTCGATGACATAGGTTTTGGCGTAATTCTGTGCTTAATTTCTGATAGATTATTCAATGCAGCGTGGCAGGGGATTGAGATTACATAGGCGGGCATTGTTTATTGATTGATCTATGGGTGGAAAGGAGGAGAGGAGGGGCTATGTGCACGTGGCCGGTGCAGAACATATTTTTATTCTAAATGCGACAGCGTTATGAAAAGGTCATATTTGAAAAGAAGCATGTAGCTCAGTCTCTAGAGATTTAAGATTTCGAATGGATGTTAACACTCTTAAAGGAAGTTCTTCTCCTGTGAAAGAGATCGTTTCCCCAATCCCCGCCGGTTGACCCGAAATGATAACACGAAATGAATCATTGTGTCATAAGAGTGTTACCAGAGGTAAACGACAGGCGACATCTCACATCCAGCAACTCAGCGATCTGTTCCTTTCGTAGGAGAGGATAATCCAGTCATCGTTCACCCATCAATCTCTCCTATTCGTAGTGTCCACATTGTGGTGTTTTCGACACATTTTTGAATTCGTTTAATACATTAGCGATGAAGGAGGTAAGCTGTTCCAGATGAGCTTGCTGCTAGAACTCACAAATAGGGATTGCAAGACGCATATAGACTAGGAAAAAAGTCTGTGCATCAACGTGTCTTTCTGATCGTCTGGGGATTAAACACCGCCTGCATCTAGAAAATCAGATAGGGATTGGTTAGTTTGGCTAGGACGTTCATAACATAAGAGTATATGATTGCTTCAAAGATTTTTGAGGACATTTGTTGCTGAATGACACAGATTGTATGTGTTGATGATAATTGCATTGGCAAATGTTGATTAAATATGAAGAGTGAAAGAAATGAAAAGTCAGGATTAGGAATGTAATTTTTTCTAGAGAAGTACTCCACAAATTGATAACCATGAATCCTTCGAAGCCTGCTCCTACTGCTAATGTGACACTTGGCGTGACATAAGCTTTTTTTCAGAACAGTACTTTCTTCATATCCAACTTTTATTACCTCGGCATGGATTGTAAATGTCTTGCTTTATTCAAAAGTTTACATAGGTTCGCACCTTATTTTTGAACTTCTTAGTGGAAACGCCTTCTTAAAACTTTTCGTTGAGTGTTCATGGCAATCATTTCCTTTTAAATTGTAGGTTTTGGCGTCGTCAAATGAGCTCTATTCGAACACAGTGGAACACTATTTAGGAATGGATTATCGTCATTTAGCACAACTACCCCATGCAAACTATTGCAAATCTCGAGACAGAACTTGAAAGTGTACTCTGAAGCTCTGAAGAGACGAAGTGACAGAGGAGTTCATCATCGAAGTGTTACTTCTAAGGCTGTAATAACTTCGTCTGCTAAGAAGGACAAGTCTTGGAGATTTACAAATGTGATTTGATGCCATTAAGGTTAATAGAAAGAATACTAATCAGTCGGCAGACGAAAGATTATAGCTTAGAAAAGTGGGATTCTACTAAACTCTGATGCACTCAGTCAGTTTTATCTAGATAAAAATTGTTCTTATGCAAATGAACTATGCAAAAAGTATACCTTAGAATCCTTGTGGACAAATGTACACTTGTAAGTGAAGACAGATCGTTCGAGAAGTGCTTTACTACAGTACTGATACGACGCGTCTATGGACACCTACACAGCAGCAAAAAATGATTGTGAGCACCTCAGTGGCTCTTAAAATAATAAAGGTGCTAATCTGCTGGCCAAACATATTTTCATAGTAATCTCGTCCTAATTTTAAAATCTCAGGAATACTGAATAGAGACTTTAAAGTCAAATGATAGTGAATTTAAAATTACGCATTCAATCAAGGGGCATATCTACTTTCATTAGTAGGATGGGCGTGATGTTGTTCCTGCTCCTGGAATAGGAACTGTTTGGAAATCACTGCTTACTTTGATAATAAGGCGACAACAGAGGTGAATTTTATCCATCATCATAAATTCTCTGACTAACCACAGTATCGCATCAAGCGCAAGTAGAATGTTGTGACAAAAACTGTTCGTCGCTCAGCAGTTCAGTTGAAAGGGACGGGATGTTCATTCAGCTATGCAAACTGTTCATTATAGACTCAACCAATGATTGAACATTGCTAGCTATGCTTTCAATTCGCAATTCATGAGCTAAAAACATTTCACTTTACTTTCCAAATAGAGGAATTCTCGTCATGATATTTGATTTGAGAGAATCGTAGCTTTCCATGACGGGTAATGTCATCCTAGAGACCAAAAGGTTCCTTAGAAGTTAATTTCTTACTAGTGCAGTCCGTGATAAGGGATGTAGAGCATGACATGCTCTGAAATATGATGTAATTTACACTCATACACTCCCGTATTGAAAATGTTGCAGTACCAATGAAAAGCCATTTTTAAGTAAGCAAACACCTTCTTAAGCATTTGAGAAGACTATGGCCACCACAAGCACCGCAAAATCACAGGGTCATAATGAATCCGAAACTTCCCTAGCAATCAGTTTTCACTAATGAATTCGAAAACTAATTTCTTTCACTATATAGTTTGATACACACAGCGAAGAAAAAAGGCTCTAGAAAGGCGTAAGAGGCTCAAAATTGGTATTGAAGGGCCATAATTACCGTACTACGGGCACCATAATTTCCACACATCATTTTCTGTGTTTAATAGCAAACATCCTTCATATCCGTCTTTTATGAAGCGTCAGTATGGATAATCAACACCTTTTTCTATTGACAAGCTACACAAGTTTGCTATGAATTTTTAACGTGGCAAATTTCAAGGTCAGTTTTGCCTTGGTCAAGGTTACGACTTTCCGATTTGAGGGTCAGTAGCTGTTGTTCTAATCAGTACATCGTATCGAGGCCAATCGAGGAAGGTGAGGCACACTAAGCAGCGCCATAGCTCCGTCCTTTCATGCACGACACTAACTTATGTGAAGCGACTTGGCACAGGTTGTAGGACGGTCCTTGGGCCATTCCGGACGGGAATATTTGCTACTCCTTCAGCAGTCAATCCTATAGTAGTAGTATTAGCATTAGCCAGCATTTACGACAACAGCAACGGTGTTTGCTTAGGCCATCGTTCTCAGAAAATCTACATATTCATGACTCCTGGTTCACCGGTAAATTTATGCACATTAGCTTCTTTTCCTTCTACCAGATAAACAGAGTAAGTAGTCACTACACCTCTATAACTGAGGGAGCATTTATTGAAGACCAAATGGAACTGTTTTTATTTACCCACTTTTTGGTGGTATAGATGTACCCAGTGTTATAGAGTGGTGTGCAATAGTTCAGCGCCAGGCAGGACTAGAATCCGCCCCTCACTCTTTCCGGAAGGCGTGCTCAATCCGTTACACTACTGACGCCCATTTTGCACATCGCTCTTTCTACTTTGCTTCGCATCTATCTGTCAGCCTAGAACCGCCTGGCGCTACCTCTATAACACTGGGTAATATCTATAACATCCACCGCTATAAGCGGTTAAATAAAAGAATATCATTTAATCTATAATACCCAATATCTAACAGTGTAGCTGGGTCTAATGTCGAGACCGACTACCCGGGTCAGGCCGTAGACGGCTGGCAGCTGACACAAAGATGCGCAGTAGCGTAGAAAGAGCGATGTGCAAAATGGGCGCCAGTAGTGTAACGGATAGAGCACGCGCTCCTGGAAAGTGTGAGGTGCGGGTTGTAGTCCTGCCTGGCGCTGAAGTATTTCACGCCACTTTATAACACTGGCTATATCTAGAACATTTATTATCTGACAAACTGGAAAACATCAGTGCCCACAATTTCATTTATCAATTTCATAGAGTGTCTCATCAGAAGGAGTGGTTAATTCTTTCGATTCACATAGTTCCGTTTATTATTAATGTTCGCATGTAAGAAGAAACGTAGCTCTTACTAAGACATAGATTTATGGATGCATTACAGCGATGTTTGTGTGATAAAGACTGTCAACTGAATACTTCACAGTAATTCCACACGAATTAGCGCAGTGAGACAGCTTCGTTCACGTGATCTTCGAGGAAACGGCCTTTGCAAAAGCAGTGATCGGAATTCTGTGACGTAGTTCAATATCGTAATGAAAGCACAAGAACATTACTGTGGCGAAACTGTTCGTTGCTCAGCAATTCAAATAAACGGCATTCGATGACTGAAAAACTGAAATGCTTGTTCAGCTTCTATGATCCTTCAAAAAAAATCATAAAAGGCTTTTGACTATCAGCAGTGAGGGTTCTATCGAATGATCATTTGAGAGGAGGAAGTAAAATTCATCTTTTCCTACTGGGATAAATTTAGTCAATTTATTCAGTATAAGTGAAATCTCGGGTTACATATTACATTGTTTACAAATGGGCTGAGACTTACGGAATAGGAAGTGTTCAATTCTCAATTCGTTTGAGGTGCTTCATCAGTAAGAGGTGCTTATACAATAGCTGTTCAAGCTATCGCATAGTGCACATCAATTCATGAAGTGAAGAACGAGTTTTGCTATTATACATTGGCAAAATTGGAACCGTATTAAGCAGCTCCGTGCATATTCCACTTAAGAATTTATCAATAGTGCTTTGAAGCGTTGTTTTGGGTCTAAATTTGGATCAATAAAAAAAGATTTGATACTGCACAAGTTGTCGATAATACTTTTCAATCGATATTTCTGAAAAAAACTTCTCTTAAGATCTTCCTAAAACATTTACAAGAAAGAGAGAAACTGCAGAAGAGTTTGTAACCTTCACACAATACAATGAAGCTTTATTATACGAATATTGAAAAACATAATCTGAACAACAAACACAATCGCAAACTTTCTTTTGTCTGTACATCATGAAAAACTTCTTCAAACTGACGGTGCTACATGAAATTCCATCTTCATGTGAAACTTAGAACGTCTGAGAATGTAAGTAAAGAAGTGTTCAGCTCAGTGTCACGTTAGTCGTGCTTTTAAAGCATCCACTTTGCTTTTTCTTCTTGATAGGTCAGCAATTCCATCATGTTGCAATCGTGTGCCTCACAACACAATCTGAAATGTAAGTGCGGTTGCTTCACAATGATAATCCTGATGTGGTTCCTCATTTTCTCGTTGCATGGTGAAATGCTGGACCAGTTTCATTTCTCGCCTGTTTGTGTATTTTACAAAGAAACGCCGTAGTTCCTATATAGCTATCAATCGACCTCTCCGTCATAAGATGAGTTCAACAAGAGTGCTAAATTAAAGGTTGATAAGAGATATGTGATCAAATGCAGCTTCGAAATTCTGAACCATTGTGAAAAACGTTTCAAACGTCAGCGCTGGGTCGCTGCGAATTATTTACTTTTGGGAAGTCACAAAAAATGTGGCAGCATCACCAATGAGGCGGAACCAGATATAAGCCGTGGCACCTGACGATCGACGCACTCACTAAATCCCTACTCGATTGGTCTTGTTCACAAATCCTATTGTAATTCAGTACTTGTCATGTACTTCATTTCAATAGCCAATTCCCCTGTGCTCGTAACGATCAGAACCTGTTATCAAACATGCTGCAAAGTAATTTAGTTCGTATTGTATCATGAGCCTATCATGAGTCTATTATGGCATTTATGCAATGTAATTTCCTGGAAGGAAATGGCTGAACTGAAAGGCACCGTGTTTCTGACAAGCTGCAATGGCGAGAAATTGTATAAGTGCCATAACAGACCTAATGATAAGCTCAAAATATATTATCAGATATGTATTGTCTTGAACGATGTCTATAAAAACAACGAATGTAAAGGCATGAGCTTGTATTATTTGTTTAGATTCTTCGGACACTAAAATGAAAATTTTTGCAAATGTGGTACAATATCCGATGGGTTCCACAATGGTTTTTCTGCTAGCCACAATCCGGACAGTGTTTGGATGTGGAGTGATGCCTGCAGGTCAAGGTAATGAATAAGAGACTGCTATATTACTACGTAGGTCCTTGATCTTAGATTGTAATTTATGAATGTTAATCAAAATGAATGTATCAAATGCTCATCACTACGCAAATGTCATTTCAATCCAAGTCTTTTAATGGGAGATTTTAATTTCATACGAAAAAATAAGCCTCAAAATCACTAAACATAGTACATCCACTTTTAATTATACTACAAGAACGACAAAATTATATTGCAGCTAGGACTATTACTTTTACCGTCACCGGTTTCACTTTGCCTGTAGCCATGGCTTTACACGGAAGAGCCTAATGTTGTTGCGAGAGTGCCTGGCATTGCAACCAGTGAGGCCGGAGCTAAGGCGTCTGTAGAACGTCTTGTGATGCAAACAGTAAGTTGACAACTTTTAGATTTCAAGATTCCATCGCGAATTTTGAAAGCGTGGTTAGCTCCACTATTGTGACTGTCGTCATCCTTTTACTACTAGCATGACTCACTTAGCTTCACATAAATCGACTGAAGACTCTTCGAATGAATTCTACCAAAATGTGAAAAAATCGTCGTTCAGGTCTTTGACGTTCTTGAAAGTCAAGGTCGTAATGCACTCCTACCCGATGCTGTAATCGCAACGATTTTGAGTCAACTTAGTGTCTAAGACCAGCTACAAACCATTGAAATGCCAGATGGTTACTAGCCCAGAGGAGATGCGTGGGTCTTTAATAATAAACAAGTATTCGAATGATGGCACGCAGAAAGGGTATGACAAGATTAGATAGTAGAAATGTTCATTCTTCCTCAAGCGAAAAGACATAAACAAATTCTGATGTCCTAGAGTCCAGGGATTACTGAGTATAAATTGCATTGGATTCAAATCCTTTGAATTGAGGCTTTTTCTAACGGGTTTTCAATACCCCACCCAAAAAAGACATAGTATTTAATGCAACAGGTAGTGTTTGGAAGGGTTCTGAAGATTGGAAGGAAGTCGGTGTATGAAATTGTTTTTCAGGTTTCAGTTTTATACTAAACAAAGAAATGTGCCTTTGAGACTCATAGTTCTTTGCAGAAAATGAAGCTAATAAGAAATTCTGCGTAGTCGTCGGCAACACGGTGACAGGAATTTGTACTACTAGTAATGCTCCAGCCGATGCGAAGTGCACTGCAACAGATCCGGGCAAGGTGACAGTAACAAGCGTCCCCAGCGATCACTTAACAATATTAGGAACTCTCTCGGTTAGACTTGCTTTGTTCTTTTGCACTTAATGCGTAAGAAAAAAAAATTATGCAGACCACAAACATCATCATGGCAAACTGGTCGAAAGCGATGTGGCAAAGTGTAGTGAACAGAGCGATTCGAATGCTGGCATGGGGTCCACTTGGATCGCACTTTTTCTCTGCATTTGCAACTGTCAACTGAACTGCAATGTGCCTAACACGTTTTTTGTTGGATACCGCATTGTAGCTTCATAACTGCAATAAACTGGCAATTCACATGAGTGTTGAATAGTCATAGTATGTAGTGAACAAAATCGATAAGAACAATGTGATAAATTTGGATTTGGAACCTTTCCTAGAAAAGGACTAAGAAGCTTAGAAAGCATCAAGAGGGGATCTGTGTCTCAAAACTCAAATACTCAAGTATTCATAGCTGTAAAGCTACTGAATTATTAGGGGCAACTCAACTTTGCCGCAAGGATGTTTGGCATAGGCGCTGTGACAAATGGCCAACAAAAAAGGTGCAAATTGTGATTCTCGTCCAGAGCATTTTGAGATTTGAAGTTCAATTTTTTAGGAACAGAGAAATAAAACGATTGCCTCATAAAACCAGTTCACCGCGCCTTTTTTCAGATCCTATGGAAAATGAACTGAAACACGTTAACAAATATATCGCGCTTCAATCAAACGAAAAAACTCGCAGAGCGAAATGTGCCAAAATGCAATTACGAAGAGAAAATCGCTCATAAAATTTGTCTCCGTTGTTAATTCAATACTGTTTTTCCTCACCTCTGGCTATAATGGAAGGAAATGGCTAGGGAGTGTTGGGATGAAGATAATAAGAGATATAAAATTAACAGCGAAATACGATCTCCTGTAACAAAGCTTTGAAGCAGGAACAGTGTGTTATCGATGAAAAAAGCTTTAGTTATTCTCTGTTAAACGGCGACAAATGAAGAAATTACCTTTTTCGCTGGACAAATACTTTTTCATACAGTATAAGAAGTGCCAGTAATCATTCAAGAGCTGAAAACTCTGGCAATTGGGTTTTTTCGAAGACAACCCATTATAACGTTATGTAAATCAAAATAAACTTATGATTCACATTCGCCGCGTAACATTACTATTAGTTCGCTGAAAGCATGAAAAGCACATGAACGTGTCTAACAATAAAATAAGTCTTCGGTCTAACGATCCATTCTAATCGCAAGCGAACAACTAGGGGTTCTAATAAGGAAGGATAAGCCCCATAGTGGTCTCCTATCCGGCCTACGCATCTCGGATAGTTACATAGAGGAAAAAGCGGATTCTCATTACAAACGCAACGAATGCAAAACGACAGTGTGTTGTCACAAATACAACGGAAGGAAGAAGAAGAGCGCCATATGCAGGAGGACGACAACGAAATGAACAACAAGTGGGGTCACTATTGGTTGCTAAGTGTTCAAGTTAGCACTGCTCTCACCCACTATGTCGAAGAAGGAAGAGAATTTTAGTACATTTGCTTTTTGTACGACACTCATAAGCAAACAACCGAACATAGCACTAACAACTGTACAGAACCTTGAAAATACACCCAAAGAGGATGTCGAAGATCCGCTCATGCATGTGCAGCCTGATTAAGCTATTATCAGGCAATAAAACTCCACTTCAAGAGCATAAGGCTCATAAAATGCTTCAAACTCTTCTACTCTTCATTGAACAAAAAACCACTCTATGAAGTCACGGGAAAATTTTTAGAGAATTTATAACTCTCATTACCTAAAATCGCTTCTTGAAAAGCACCAATGGGGATAGCCAGAAAACACATGTCCTAAATATACTTCTAAACAAGATGATGTCGTGTTAGTCAACGATCCGATACAACCGCGCCATCTGTGAAATATGGGAAGAATCAAAGCGCTCGTTAAGAGTTCTCAAGGTTTATATGCGAAGCGGTCATCCTACTAACATAATATCGCCTCATTCGAAGACCAATCATTCTCTTCGTTCCTCTTGAACTAGACGACAGCCAGCTACAGAAATCATGACAAGATCTAGAAACGGAGCAGTCGACATTGCTACTCGATCGACATTCCCAAGATAGCAGCAGAATAAAAAGCGTGGAAGCAACAGATATCCACCAGTAATCAAATAAATTAAACTTTGACGTCAACAGCAAGAGGACTATACAGTCTTTCTCTGGACCATCCTACGAGCAGAAACGTAAACATATCTGTCAATAAACAGTTTCCTCAACAGCATTTCCACATCAGTCTTCAGATTCTGCTAGACTAGAGCGATTACTTACTATATTTATTCGGCACTGCTATTCATATTCCATAGTTCATATTCAATTACTGGATACCCTGTCCTATTATTTTACCTACTACCCACATTCTCTGTTCTACCGTGATGACGCATATGTACAAAGAAGGGTCACTCGCTTTATGGCAGTCACGGGACTGTTTATGCATTTACAGAAAACTGTACTTAAATTGCATTGAAAGTTCACCCTCCTTTCGAGGTATAAACATAGAACTTATGAAAGCAGAATATATGAGAATATCTGGTTGGTGGGCACAAGTTAGTGATTTACATATGAAAGAGGCACACAACATTCGATGTTTGTTGTCTACAAACATCTGAGAAATTTATCAGAACTTTTCAGCACCTTTTTACTTAGAGTAATGAAGTAGATTACACTGATCGTCAAAATGTGAAAGTACCTGCATTTAGTACTTTCCTCAATGCATTCCGTGTGGCATAAACATTATAATGTCCACACTCGACTGAACAGCTAAATGATTCCTTTTCAGCCCCAACGAATTTTCCTTTTGGTATTTTTTTCCTTGAAAGCGCATAAAAACGCATTGTTTGCCGTTGCAAAACGTTTCTGCAGTTTATCAATAGCTCAAATAAAGTGAATTTCAGTGGCATGTTCAATTTCTCAAATAGCTTATTTTTTGGCGCCGTCACAAGTCAAAACAAGATTCTGTTTCTCAGTCGAAGATTTCTCACTGGATAAAAGTTTTGCTGTAATGAACCTTTAATTGTTAGATAGAGAAGATCTTTTCGATTATAAGGATATATCTGGCTTACGGAAAAGAATTCTTCGAGCTTTGCGACTACCGAAAGGTATTGAGCTTCACATTAAATCAGCACTTCTAGTAGTTTAGGGTGTGTGATACAGCTGTAATACTAATGCGCTGCAGAAATCACATGTGATTTTTTTGATGATAATCAGAGATCTCGCCGACGCTGCACAGTTTTTTCTACATGTCCATATGCTTTTCAGAAAAAGATTTATTGAAAATAATTTATCGCGTTTCAAAGATCGACAAACTCACAATAAAATATAGATCACTGTTCAATGCGTGGTGGCCAGGTGCCGTCGCTCTATTGCGCGCTCTAACCTATTACAGCTCAATAATGAGTTCTTTCGAGGAACCAAATACATCACTGGAATCAGCAGAATTCAGACTATCGAAAGGTTTCTAACAGTCTGAGGAAAATGCTCTCCTCGACGAAAGATGCGTTGAAACGATTGTCTAGATTTGTGCTATTCGACTAAGCTAAGAAGCAACTTGGAAAAATTGGAAAACACCCTTGCTTCTGAAGAGGTGCGGGAAACAGTGATATTTCAGATGTGTGAAACCCACTCATCTTGTGCGAACTGAAGACCTATAAAAAGTTTTCTTCAAAGAGCAAACATATTTTCTTAATAAGAAAGATTTACTCTATCTAATGGCTAAAAGTTTGTTATAAAAAATCTTTTATCAGGCGGGAAATCTTTAAATGTGGAACAAAATCCCATTTTGACTGATACGGCTTTGAAAATAGGCAATACGAGAAATAAAATATGCCTTTAAAATTCACTGATTTAAGCTATCAGATAATCCCAATTCTTCAGATAACAGCGAAAAGTACGCTTTTACCGATGGCCTCAAATGGTGCCGCCATAATAGAACAGTACCGAATAAGTAGAAATAATATATGATGACCGATAAAATGTTGAACAATGATATGTATTGTACCAATGGTTGGTGTACATATATGGGGCATCTTGAGCTTGGATGCTATTGAATCATATGGATACTTTGATAACCTTAGACGGTGCACCCACGTTTTCATTGCTTCTCCTTACTGTTGTTATCCGTGGTGGTAGCATAATCTGAGTATGGTGGTTAGCACGAGTTTCTTACTGTGATCTGAAAAATATCGGCAGCTGTGAGTGAGTACAGCTAATCAAATCTTCTTACGGACACGTCCGCCCAGCGTGTGAGCGCTCGTCCTCGGGGTCGGGTGTGACCCAACAGTTTGTTTTGTCCATCTGTCGTCTGATCTTCTTAGTAGATGACCGGCCCATCAATGTTCCGCTGTCAACGTGCACTCTTCTGGATCACGAAAATAAGACAGATTCCGAATATCTGAGCTCCGCAAGCCGGCTGAATCTTGTGAGAGCCTACTAAATTTCAGAAGACATCGTTCGCGCGCTCCGTGAGTTGTTTCCAGCAGTTTTGATGTGGTCGAGGTATCAGCTCACGTTTCTGCCGCATAACAGAGCGCTGAAAGGACTGTCAAGATCAAATACGTGAGCACGGAGTGTGGGCCCGCTATTTAGTCGGCGGCTTCTTTGAAAGATTCATGTGCGCCTTATGCTGCTCTCCTTCTTGTATCTAGCTCCTCTTTCATGTTGTTCGTCATGTTCATTAAACGTCGATGGTACACGTACGAGATGGTCTCCGTGATCGGAATAACACCCAATTCGACTTTGCTCTCCTTCCCACCATGGATTTTTTATGAGCTGTGTCTTCGTCCTGTCCAAGCGTACCCCAACCTTTTACCGCTTTGTTGAGTTCCTTGAGCATCGTCTCTACTTTATTGGTGCTTTTGAAAAGATGGCGATGTCGTCCACAAAACGAAGATTTGATAGGAATTTGTCGTCAATCCGTATGCCTTTTCGTCCCAATCAAGCAACTTCATCATCCACTCCAGTGCGGGGCGTGAACAACTTTAGAGAAATAGTGTCGCCTTGTCAACCTACTTTTCCGACGGGTATGGTGAGGGGTTGATGGAAAAGCCGCAATTTCGATGCTGCAGTTTCGATAGCATTCTGCCAATAATCTTTTATAGCACGGGTCTACACCTTGCTCGACGAGCTCTGATAGGATTGCATGCGCTTTGCCACTGTCAAACGCTTTCTCATGATCGATAAAGGTTAGAACAAGGGCCATATGGTATTCCCGACAGACTTCGATGACCTGTGATACGGTTTGGATGTGGGCCATGCAACAGAATCCCTTACGAAGAAAATTTTTAGAAATTTCCTACTACTCTGGTACAAAAAGTTCTCCTACTCTCTTATATGCTTTTGCTTTAGATATTGTGGCGTGTATAAAGGAAAACGCTGGTTTACTCCACACTCGTACTGAATCTAGCAGCCAATCAATTGTATTGAATCGCGCAAAGAGTGTCACAACAAATGTCTTGAGTTTTGATCTACTCCGGTTTTTGCAATGCCCAAAGTTATCAAAATGAATAAAAATTGGAAAACAATGCATAATTTGTCAAGAATGATGATGCATGTTGTGCTCGATAAGAGTTCATCGGTAACTCTAACTATCACTAAGTTTATATCATTCACTCGCTTTTTTCCAATTATTTGGAGGTGAATTGTGTAAGAAAAAGTTGGAAACTTTTGGGCATTTCGAAGAATTCCGAGCGTGGAGGGACAATGTGTTTCAAGTAAAAGGCTTGCAACATTGGCATCATGTAAACTCTATGTCAGAAATATGTGTCGTCGGTACTTTCCAACGTAATTTTTGCTCTTTTAGCATTTTCGTAATCATTTGATATCTTCAATCTCAAAAATTTTGACGGTGCGTTCTATTTTCTATGCCTTTATATTACCTTGTAACAGTAAAATTATAGCTTTATTTCACAGTAATACATTTTTAGTTGAACAAGGGTTCCTCCAAAAAATTCAGTAGTGGTTTGATAGCACAAATATCGAAGAACTTGGCAGTGTTTTGATTTCCCAAAAAATACATGTTGTGCTGCAAAGCTGAAACAATGATTGCATTTCACATGCGGCACGCATATCTTGCACCGATATGTGATGAATTTCTCAACATTGACATCAAGCCATCGTTTTCGTCAACCCATCGGTAGCTTAAATCTAGATTGTTTCAATGGCTTGCATTTCTTTTTGAAGAAAAAGCTTTTTAGCGTCCTGTAGCGGTAAATACAGAATTGTGTTGCCCAATCAAGTACTCTTCGTTCGACACAGCTTTTCTCTCAAACTTTCATAACCATTCGACAACACAAGTCTCAGCAATTCCAATAAAATGTTCGTTTTCCAAGCGAAAGTAAGTTTTCTAGAGCAAAAAATACGTTTTTTGAACATGGGTGCTGATAGGTGAAATATCGTAGTATCCAATAGCACCGTAGTGAAGTATCGTAGTAATATCCGATCATAGTAGTGCTCTAGCTACTTAATGCAATTATCTCCACAGAAATCTTCATTAGAGGTGTTTAATCGTAGAAGATGCTCTTCTAAGCTACGGTCTCGTAGGAGAGGCGATACAAAAGCACAATGATGATTGAAAAATTGCTTATTTTTTATAAAGCGTGATAGCACAGCTGAAAAATGAAGAATTTTGAGACAGTTCGTCATTCTTTATATCAAAAAATCTTTATAAAAGGTTCTTTTGTGATATTTCATCTTTTATGTAACGACATGATATCTCTGACGTATAAACCTTACCTATAATTATTAATAAACCTGCTAAGACATCCAAGCAGCGGATTAACATTTTAGGCATGAAAATTTATCTTTTTTCCCCTTTTACAGCGTTCTATGAAAAACTTCAGAAAATCGATTAGATCATAGAAATTTTTGAGATTAAGGCTATTGAGTGACCAGTAAAACTTTGGTGACGAGCCATAGTGAAGTCATAGCCGGGCAAGAAAAGCAAATGAGTGGAAACATAATTTTATTTTCGCTGGTATGACGTAATGAAAGGTTTTTTCTCCAGTAATCAAACATATCTTTGAAATCGCAGATATTTACGAATTTTAATGATTAACAAGTGTCTGAGAGAAAGCTTTTGCTTAGAGGGGAAGGCTTTCAAACAATGGTGTACCTCAGCTTGTAGATGTCGCCCTTAGGAGTTAAGCGCTTGATTCGATAGGCTGCTGAACGATGAACGCTAATGGCGTACTGGCTAAAGGTGCTCTGCATCTCGTATAATTGTTCAATCAATGGTTTGATGTTCAGTCCCGCGTTCAAGGTTCATCAGGCCTTTCATTTCTTCGAGGTCGGTGAATTATCCAGACATCTGGGAAAATTCATTGTACACTGAAGGATGTCCTTTTATCGACTCTATTTGTCGCATTTCCCAAGACCGACTATCTATTAAGCTCGGCATGCTTCAATAATTCCTGATTTTCAGCTATAAGCCAAACACGAGGTGTTGCATTGATCTTTACTCAACAGCTGACGTTTTGGAAGTTCGCCTTCTTCATAGCCTGGAAAGGTCAAGTTTTTTTGCACTCCAAGAATGATGGAATGCTTTACGGAAAAAGTTCGATGATCTTTTGAGTACATCGCATGACATGATTTTGAGAAGCCATACGGATGCCGCTAACGAAGATCAAGCGAGTCACAATAGAGCAAATAATGCGCAAAGAAATTCAAGGGGTCACGGTGTTAAGAGGCATAACTCTCCCTGATGGTGCCCTCTAGCTCTTAGAATTGTGTCCGAGCTCCTCACCATCTTAACCCATTTCTAAAGCATTTGCGTACAGTTGCACGTAACCTGCATGAACTGCGAAATAAACTCCGTAAAAAGGCCAGAGCTGAAGAGACCAATAGGAATGAGTGGCAAGTAGAGGTTGTACCAAAATCACCATTTCCCCAGTCGTTCTGCAGGCAACAAAATTCCAAAGAGGAATTTGATAGAAAGTTCCGGAAATGTGCAGATGAAACCTTCAAAACCCTTATTCATTATCGTTCAAAGCGGTTTCACCCGAACCTCAGCGAACTACAAAAGCGTGGCATGAAAGAGATTCGCGAGTTGATATGAAAAGAAAGGACAAGGCTATCATTTAGTGATAAGGGTGAGAATTGTAGTTTTTTTGCAACAGCTAGGTATTGCAATTACAAATAAGCATGTCGAAGATGCTTCGCCTTCGCCGATCATCTTCTGTGAAGAAATTCAAAAGGCAAAATCGCAAATCAGACAATAAGTGGGCCCGTACGGCAAAAGCGGCAGCTGAGACCATCTATCATTTTTTAATCAAAATTCCATTCTCCATCATGTCCTGTCTTATACTTACTAATAAAAACACATAAGCTAGTATCCACTGATGATCCTAACCTCTAACAATCCATCTCTATTCAAAGTTAAGCCCATCATCAGTTGTGCGGGCGGACCGACGGATACGATGGCATAATTTTTGATTTCATTAACATCCCACTAGTTGAGACACATTTCGGCCCATCTGACGAGCTCTCAGATGTTCCCGGAACGTTTACGTAACGCCAATCCGATCAACGTGTACGTTATGGAGTCATTCGACCTCACCGTTCTCTTTACCAGAGTGTCGAATGACTTTGCATTGCAAGCCACACACGAGCTTCTGTATAAGACCAAGGAGCTGTAAACGTGTATGAGTTGTCGACTCAGCAGTTTATGGTTCTATTAAAGGATTGCTGAACTGCTCAATCTTCAGATTATCCAAGAACGTTTTGCTCAAATGAGACGGTTCGCAATGGGGCAGCAAGTGGCACCTAGCCAGCTATTGGCTTTATGTCGAAAGTGGAAGCACCACTGAAGGATCGCCGGCCTTACTCTACTGTAGGTGTATGGATGATTGTTTGGCTATCTCTTCCACTCAAGAAGAATTGAATATTTGTTTGAGGTTGTTGGATGAACAGTCAGAGTAGATAAGATTCACCCTTGAGATATCGAAAGATAATTCGCTCGCTTTCTTGAACGTGCAAATGAAGTTGACCGAGAACGACTACATGACAGATACCGAAAGCCAAGTAATAAGAATATCCTGGTTCACTATCTATCTTCTCATCCATCACATACGAAAAAGGCTTTAGTTAAAAACATGTTCTGAACAGCAGCCAATGTATGTACTGGGGAGGAGCACAGAGTAGAATCCGTGAAACTGGCTCGGGAAATAGCCTCATCTAATGGATAGGAATTTGTAACCCCTTGGCTTGGGCTTAGAGAAAACAACACCCCTCCGAACAAAAAATCGATGGAATGAAAAATCCCATTCACCTTTCCGTTCTTTTCAAATGAGATAAGTACAGCTATAAAGCGTTGTTTGAAAAGAGCAGGTTTAGAGAGGTGACGGTCACTGAAATATCACTGAATACTCTAAGGGACCATCTAGTTGAGAACCGCTTATATGACCGTCACTATACAACGAAACAATGCCAAATATGCCCTAACGACACAGTCGGTGTCTGCATCAGTCTAGGCACAATTTGCCTAATCTCTTGCAGAGCTAGCGAAGAACACATTGGCAAAAGGATGGGCCACTCTGGATCCGCACAGGAGAACACCTATCTGACAAACATAACTTCAAACTAAACGCCCCTCTCGGCACGCATAGCGAACAGACGCATAGCGGAGTAAATTTTGACGTAGAAGTCACCATACTTGTGCAGGAACATATAATATTAGAACAGAATATTTAGGACGCGGTTGGTTTGTATTCATACGATCAATGAACTAGGAACTATCGGGAAAAATGCCTGCTAATCAGTCGCGATATGGGCCAGTACATAAGACAGTTGTTTTGATGGGTGTGGTACATTACCAGTCCATGTGATCTCCTTCCGGTAATCTCCACTTAAAATATTCAGTGGAAGACATATGAAAAGCGGTGATTATGTTAAAAGTTGATTTTGTGCATGGTGAGATTGGAATCTGAGTTCCGGTAATTTTTTTTTTCAAAAGAGTAGTGGAGGTGTATGACTGATTGGATTGGGAAGAACTTGATCTTTTCAAGCTCTGAATATGGTCAAATGCCGAAGTGTCGGCTGTTTGAATAGGTATTGATGTAAAACGTCGTGTCGGTCTAGAGAAGAAAATAAGGAATTACTTAACCCGCTTTGTGTTTTAAACAGCTAGCTGATTACTCCGAAAATGTGAAGCATTTTTCTTTTCTTTTTGGTGTGCACTATAAAGACTGTAAAAAAGAATCAAACCTTATGCTTGAATTACCATTTTTCAAGCTGACGAATGACTACCAAGGGTCTAGTCAAAAAAGGGGTACCAGTGTTGACTGTCACAACCACACGGTGCTTGTGTAGGGGTAAAGGTGGATTCATGATAGCCAAGTTCTAGAAATTCTACTTTTTAGGATACGATTTTGAATTAAAATCGCAAGAACATTGGAAATATGTTGTTGTCTCCTGAATGTATCTTTCGTATTGTAAAAGAAGCACACTTTTGAGTTTTCATTTCCGATTCTTAGTTTCTTTTTTCCAAATTTCTAACCAAGCTGGTGGTTCTATCTATGTAAAATTTGTGCAAAAAAGTTGCCCCAGTAATGATCCATCTTATCGTAGCTGGAAGGTCTGCTTACAGCCAGACATTTACCATATAATGCCGAAGGTTCCGCTATAAAGTTGAAACAACGGACTTCAAAAGCCAGCCGTAACCTTCTTTTCGTTCTTAAAACATTGTACGAAAAGTTTTTTACAAGCCACACCCAATACTGAAACTTCCATTTATCAAGTTATCAACGATTTTGATGACTCATAGTATAGTATGAACGCTTTCTCGAGTATGAATAAAAAAATGAACACGCGATTCGTATTCACAGAAAGCAACAGTATTCCACACAATTTGCAACGAAAAGTGGAAATTTTCAGGACAAGTGGGCGCTGTTCTTGCCAAAAGCACACTCAAGAAAGAGTCTTCAGCAATATTCGAATTTCTCCTCGCGGAGACATAGTTTGTTTGAAATCAAAATCTTATAACGATATGACATGTTGAGCCGTTAGGTCTAGTGCTTTACAGGAGCTTGTTTCGTCCTATTGGGGCTCTTCAGTAGCACCCTCTCTCGGTTCCGTCGATTGAAACCAGAGACAAGATCATGATAAAAGCCGCAAGTTCAACTGCTGGTCACCACAACGTTAAGTAATAAACCATCATCCGACTTGGGGTAGTTATTTTTTACTCGGTGTCGATTCCTTTAGAGGATTATTTAACCTCAAGGAATCGACGAACTCGAGGGAGGGTGCTACGATGAGTCCCAATAGGACCAAATAGGTGCCTATATAGCACTAGAGCTATCGGCTCAAAGCAGGTCATATTCTTAGCACATTAAATTGTTTTGAGTAGGTCTGTAAAAGAGTGGTCGATAGCAGAGATATTAAAATCTTACTTTGTAAAACCACGAAATCCACTATTGAGCTGGAAAAAGGAATTTTCAATTCCATACGTGATTCTTTAACCGCTATTAAAGCGTGATAAAGTCTTTTCATAAACCAAACTCACTGTTGAATCAATATTTCGCTGAATCCATATAGTTATGTCAGAGATGGCTGATTGCATAGTGACTTGATAATATGTATGAACCCTTGCTCTCCTCTCAAAGGGATTTGATACCAGTTTAGTGATCCGAAGCGATGAAAGACTAGCCAAGCGCATGGCGCTGAACCGACTACGAGTGCTTATTGATGGGCACCTCTTAGCACTGTGCCATGTGCGCTCATTCTGTACGCTGTGTGTAAGAAATTCCATCTCATATCTTCTTCTGGCTTCAACTTCTACCTCTATGATCAGTTATTTTTCGCAATATATTACTGTATATTATACCTTTATTTCGAGTGCTCTATTAAGACCACGCTCAAATTTCAATATATCCTTTCCTTATTATTCGAACCTACTTGTCATGTGTTCTGGTGTTAGGTGAAAATTTCGCTTGACATAGAGTGTAAAACGTTCGTCTTCGATAACTCTATGTAAGGGAGCACAGCTCCCGAGAGAACTGACTATATAAATATCGAAGGACGACGGTTTCTGCCCGACTGAGAAGTCTGCAAGGGCGAAACACGTGCATCGCGCTGTACAAGAGCCCTTATCAGACCACATGACAAGTTGGCTCAAAGAATAATGAAAGGATATAATACTGTATAATCGAGTTTTAGTCAAGGAATCAGTTTCCTAAACACGTATTGATCGTTGAGAAGGGAACTTATCCGATAAACTGAGTTCAGAGGGAAAATTTTCATTATGGAATAATGACACATCATTATGAAGGCATTTATAGGCCATTTATTCCAAGAAAAACAATGTTCATGTGACGGGAAATTTCTTGTGTTTCGATGACAGAATCACATCTTTCCAAAAAAGAACATTTTTGTCAGCAGTCATACTTCATACTTCATGTTTCGCATTCCATTAGGTCTTCTCATGGTTTGGCATTAGAGCAATAAACACTAAATTTAGCAATATACTTGGATTACTAGTAGTCATTTGATAGCACGAATCAGGACAAATTTGATTCTAAAACTGCTTGTTGAAACGGTCTATATAGAGCGGTTTAAAGCAAAAAGGAATCATGTTTGCATTCGAAGTAAATAGCTCGTCGCTCAAACTTTGAAGTGATATATTTGGCATTGTGCAATTCGAAAAATTTCTGTCTATGTAACCATAGAACGGTATGCCCTACAATTCTTATACAGAGAACATAATAATTTTGCTGAAATGGAGAAAAACTATGAAATAAGTGACGTTGTGCGCACCGCTCTCAACTACAACCTCGCAAAAGGTCGTTTTTCGTGAGCCGCGTGATTTGCTTTACTCATTCAAAATTTTTTGCCCTTTTCTAGGATAATTCCTAGATTTTTGTATACGAATTGTAGAGGAGGCTTTGTTTTACGTTCTGTAGGGGCAAATTTTGTTTCACAGTGCCAAATAATCCCGCTGTGAAGTCCAAGCGATGAACAAACTACTTCGAGTGAAAAATATGATTCTCATTTAACTCAAAGAGCCGCTATATATATATATATATATATATATATATATATATATTATATCATATTCATATTCATATTCATATAGAAAGGTACATAAAATCAAATATGACTGTAAAAGGTATACATATTAGCGCTTCGTAAGGCAGTCTTAGCAACAAAATAGTTGAGGATCGATCTACTGAATGACAACCAGTATATCTAAGTATATTATTAGATTTTGTGCTTATTGCTCTGTGCCAAAACTTCTGAGAACATCTAATAACTATGTTCTGCAATCACTGGACAACATGCGAAATGCTGATTTTATTACTTTGCTTGGTTCATAAAAAGATCTTCTTAATCGTTTTACTAACGCTAAAAATGTTACGTTATATCCTTCCTCTGGTCAGTCATTTGCAAATTCCTCTGCTACTTATCAGGAAAGCACTGCTGAAGAAAAATCATCGAACTACACACTTTGATGCAACTTACTGCGTTACCCTGACTAATGAACACCCATGTTTTTTGCCAGTTTATTGATGTTGTCATTGCTGCAACAAATATCGGTCAAATAGAAATGTTTGTCTCGGATACATCACAGTCCAATTTCATTTTCAGCTGACTATGGCAACTGCCGCAAAGAAATGCGATTCAAACGAACCCGATGTCAACATTCGAATCGCTCTGTTCACTACATTTTGCCACATCTGTCTCGACCAATTAGCCATGATGATGTTTGTGGTCTGCACAGATATAATTCTCTACAAAACGTTGTTGAATACAAAAAATAAGCGATTCAGACCGAGATAGTTCCTGAAATTGACAAGTGCTCTGGGGGAATGGCATGTATAGTCATCATAGCTGGCATACACGGCATCGCATTTTTTTTCCTGCAAATTCCTGTCACCGTATTGCCACCAGCAATGATGCAGTTCTCTTTGTTATCGTCAACTGTAAAAAACTATGATTTCTTGAAAAACACCTTGTACCACAATGAGATATTGGATAAAGCCAAAAAGAATTTCGAATACTGATTATTCTTTTCTTCTTCAAAATACTGCACACCATAGATGACACATCGAATATCATGTCAGTCTTAGAAAAACTCATTAAAAACTCGTTATATTAGAATCTATCTTTGAGATCCCAAAAGCAGTTCCACCATGATGGTCGTTTGCAGATTACAGGACAATATCGTTGATTTTACCAAAACTGTTTGTTTTCCGGAAGACAATCAACACGGTTCTAATTTTGTGATTTCTGTTGAATTTCTACTGGAGGCGAGAGGGAGGCGGTGTCCAAGTGGTTAGTGTGCTCGGCGCTGGTTGATCCCCAGCACTCTTCGGCAATCGATCAATAAACGCCTCAAAGACGCCCTAGCCTAACTATCCTGGAAATTACAATGAGATTTGCTCGACCAGCTTTGCCGCGTTCGTGAAGCAGATGAAATCCTCAAGCAATAGTTTGTTGAGAAATGGATCGAATGCTAGAAGTACTGAGACTCACGCCGTAAAAATTTTGTGGGACGGGTCAAAGAGAATAAAGCATCAAATTTTTGTCTTTGATCTCAAATAGTTATTTAATGTAGAAAACCCACTATTATTTCCAGCCCCTAGACTGAGAAAGACTTTCTGGCATGGCAGTGGTTCGTAAGTGACGGTAACAGTAAGTTGACGCAAAATGGCCGAGATTACCTCCTCAGGTAAGAGTGCGCTACGTCCTTGGCTTTCAAGAACAACAATGACCTCAAAACAAAGTCCTTCACTTGTTGATAGAGATTGCCTGAGATTACTTTTGCCAACTTGTTAGAAGAGATGCACGCTATGGAATAAGTGAGTGATTAAAGTATTGCTCTAAATTTGCGGCTGGTGTGCTTCTCAAAATTTTTCTTTTCGTTTTCAAAATTTGCAACAAATAATAATTTATTTGAAAGTAACTAACTCACCGTTTCCATTACAAGCTGTTCTACAAATGTCTGAGCTTGCCGCTTGCTAGTTGAAATGCCAGCAACTTGAGCAAAAAACTTCGGACTTATCAGTGTAAACCATAGCGACAGGTAGAGTTGTGAAGCCAGTGACATTAAAAGTCCGAGTGCTCCCTGTAACAAAACCGTAGTTTTTGCAGGGATTAGTCAAAACACAGACTACGATTTGCATACTTTTGGGGTTTCGCCTATTCTCATCCAGGTTTGAAAGTTTTTTTATCCATGTTCTCGGAGTGAAATAGTTCTCAAAGAACAAACATGTTCTAGATGAATACATTCTCATCAAAATTCGTAGCCTTGCTTGTAAGACTTGAAATATGTCTTATGCATATAATCTTCTGTTTGCCTTACCTTGACCTGCAGGCACCACTCCACATCCCAACACCACCGTGATTGCAGCTAGAAGAGTAATCATGACGTGATTTATAGGAAGTCTGGCCAGGTTTGCAAGAAATCCCATTCTGTCTCCTAAATGTCTGAGCAAACAGTCTAAGCTAATCAATAGGAATTCATTTATTCGACCGCCTCTTGCGGTGCTACGATCTTACAACAAACCAATAATGTATAGTGGTGAGCAAAAACACTTGCGTTAGCCAGGATTCGAGCCCAGATGTCACTCTAGTGGGTTCAATGCCGATAGTGGCTGTGCCGCCAGACCGTTGACGGTTAGCTGTTGACAGATAAAGCGTTGCAGCGCAGAAAGAGCGGTGTGCAAAGCGAGCGTCGGTAGTGCACTGCTCAGCATGCGCCCCCGGAAAGAGTGAGATCTCGGTTCGAATCCTGGTTAACGCAAATATTTTTGCACACCACTCTACATTATCAAGTTTGGATTAAGATGAAAGCAAATTTTCCACTCTTTATGTCACAACGTTCACAAGACAGCAGCAGGTTGGCACCCAGTAGTTATACGTGAATGACGTCGGTGTCGGACGTCTTCTACTTTTCCAAAAGCTTTAGGGAGATCCCAACCTGCCTAATTCAGATAATAATTCTTTAAAACAATTTTTCACAGAGGTTTCTTGACGCAAACAAAAATGTGCCAATGAAGTAAACCTTATTCAGCTTCCAAAGAGAACAGATACGTGAAGGAAATTACGTAAGAGGAAATTTCAGTGTATCAAGCTCTCAGGTGCCCTGGTTTAAATTGAAAACCCACCATCCTATCTGCAACGTTGCGACATATAATTCCGGCTTTCTCAAAATAAAAATTTACAACTTACAAAACAGCTATAAGAAGTACGATTTGCTCAAAATCTGTAAAGAAAGACATCGATTGACAGAAGGAAACATAACATTTGCAATGAAAAGTCTTTGGCAACATGTTAGAGGCATTCACAAATCGCAACGAGGAACTACGAAATTTTACTGAGTAACTCAGAGACACGACGTCACGAATAAAATCTGACCAAGAATCCACCAATACAAAGAGGCAAAAGAGAATTATTCGTGATTTTGTCTCGACAAAATGCCTTGCACTAAGGCGTCAAACCTTGCGTGAGACACAGGATTTCTATATTTTGATAAAATGCTCAATATATCTAGATGTTTAGAAAAATCGTGTTTGTTAGGACTGCGTGTGAGATGATTCTGAGTCTTATGGTGAATGTTTATAGAACGCCAACACTTCTCGCGTCATTTTCGCGACCTGCAGACACAACAAAACTTTATTGTATATTTCGTATATTGAAGTGTCATTCGTTTGCGTAGCGATTACAACTTACTTGGTGATCAATCGGAATCCTGCGAATATTTTGGAAAAATCATCTGAGAGGTGTAAATTGTTGATTTCCTGTGATAGGCGAGCAAACAACATACTCCGTATTTTAAATCACCAAAACATGGCTTTGATGTGAATAATGTGAATATTTTTTAATCCACAGGACTAACAAGCTACATTCAATTCGAATTCGACATTTTGGTCACTAGGTAATGGTAGCACTCGTTCTCCAGTTCTCAAAATGCTACGCAGCATACAATGGAATGGACTCACTCCGAGGAGTTCTCCACAAACAACTGCACCTACAAGGAATTGGTAGGTGCTCTAGTAAACATTTATTTCACCATAGTAGTCCTACTTCAGTGATGAATGACGAAATGCATATGTTTCTCTGATCTTAAGAATATTATGGACAATTCTTATAAATGGGAAGTGACAAACTCTATTTTGTTCTGGAAGAATAAGTCGAAAATCGTCGTCCGTGATGTTCAGACGGTGGTTTTAGCTGAATAGACTGTTCCGTGTTGTAACAGTTCCGCGCTTAGTGTTTCCGTGTTTAGACGTTCTGTGTCGTTCTAAGAGATTGCTGGGCAAGATCTGTTATGCTACAGTATCCTCCCTACGCTTTCAAGAAAGTCAGCGAAGTTCCGAGAGCTAGTTTGTGCGGATTTCCTCCTGCTAATCGTAAAATGAATCGAACGGAAATTTTCGAGAATTTCATTTCTCTCTGCTACGCGCGAATAGTTAAATGGGCTCTTTTGATTGTGAGGATTCCTTGAGCATAATATATTTTTTCCTGGGCTTTTTGTGGCGACAACAGAGCATATTATGTAGAAATTCTCATGTATGTTGATATTTTGAGGAATCCGGTCGCTAAGTGCTCTTGCTAATTGGTCGTCTTTGAACGTACGCGTCCGACACACATGTTTTTTAACGACATGGTCTACAGAAAAGGGTTTCTAATTTAAGGCCGTTAGTGAAAGTCAAAGAAGTGACCTTTTCTCTTGAAGCCAAAATGAGGAATACTCCTAACATCAATCTTATGACTGCATTTTCAGTACCCTTAAGTGGTCTTTCATCCTGCTTACGAGGTGACCAGGTCTGGTAATACTAGTTTTCAGTAGATGTCAAGGCAGAGACAATAGCAGAGTCGGAAAAGTGAGCAGAAAGTCGCGTGCTCTACATTATCTTCACTGCATCCGCAATGCTCTCAGACGTTTTCCAACCGTTGGCTTTCTTTTGCTCAACAAATCAGCTGAATCATTCATCATATTAACCTTTCGGCCTAGATAAACTTAATTGAAGCTCTCGGATGTGGATTTCGTTGAGCGTGAATAAGTATTTGAACCAACTCGTTCTTCATAAAAGCCATTTTGTGAAATTCCGTTATAATATTTTTGATGTTTCTGAAGGAGTTGTCGTAAGGTTAACATTACTATCGCCTGACTGATGCTCAGTACTATGACGACGGTGTCCCTAAGCCAAGGGAAAATTTTAAAAATCTTAGCAATTGATTTTCAACCTAATGTTGGCTCATCCCAATGTTTAAATGACGTAACTGAAAAGAGCTGTAAACAGTTTTGGCATGATGATATCGCCAAGTCGAATCTCTTTCTCTTCGCATGGATGGTGATGTTGTTATGAAATTGATATTTTGGTTGGCGACTTTTATATATTTTGTAAAACTCAACTTTAACTATATTCGATCTGTCTCACTGTTTTCCTTTTTTCACTGTGCATAACTCAGCATTCCAGCGTTCAATTCTTTTTTCGTTATCTCCTTGAATGCCATAGAACAGTGATTGAGCTCGTCTCCTTGAAATCTCAAAAATAGTCTAGCACTGTGTTCGAGAGCATCTGGCGTAGTGGTCATAGGTGCTCTGCGTCGCGCACAAGGTCGTTGGATTGATCTCGCGCTCATGGCTTACTAAACCATCCATCCATCCGGGGGCGCTGAAATGGTACCAGACTGCTCTCAGATCTGTCTGGGAGGATAAGCAGCACTGCTCGATACAGCGCGAGGCTACCGCGAGTCATCGTAAAGGCCAGATATGCATCTAATAATTTCGAACGCAGTAAAAATCGAAAACGAGTGCATGGCGCATTCCTCAGATACTGATCAACACGGCGAGCTTTGTTATACTTTTTATAGTGTTAGAGGAGGATCAGCCCCGCACCGCGGCGATTATCACAACACGGAAACGGCCCTCCCTCCTCTATATAATTTATAAAGGTTGGGTAAGTTAGCCAGAATCCTGCAAACAAGTGATTGGGAAGTACGTTCAGAGGCGGTTAGCAGTCTGCTGTGTTAAATATGCTTCTCATTATCCTTCCGAGAGAGACCGGCGCTACTCCCGAGTGTGGCTTTCATGTTTCGAGCTTGAACGCCGCCGTATCGCAGGCTTTTCTGTAGTCACAAAAGGAAGGACCAATGTTTTAACCGTAATGCCTCAGTTATGACCAGTGCTTGAAGATATCTAACATTTTCCTGACGATTAAGGTAGTTCCTAATACTCTAGTTTTCAAAGGTCTCTTGTACTGGACAAAGCTTCTTCTAATATTTGTGACATGATTCGAAAGCTTGAGTCGCAGTAACTTCAAGACTAAGCTTGGTTTGTGAAAGAGCTTTTCCAGGTACGCTATCACATAATATAAAATCGCGTTTCACACTTGGAGTGCTTTGTGCACAGCTAAGTTCTGTTGGTGGTTATTCATTAAATCATCATAACACTTGTTCGACAGGGCAATTTTCGGCGGGTTCGATTATGCTCAATTTTAAGAAGGTTTGAATAGTGCGCTGTACGAGCAGGAATAAGAGTACTTCACAAATTATGGAAGTCGCACGGCGCGTGCGAAATCGATCAAAAAACGTATAGAAAGGATTAGATCTCGGTGTTAATCTAATCTGCCCAAACACATTGGACTAAGATGGGAATCTTGGTAATGTCAATAATTTGCTCCGCCTATGAGACAGCGCATAAGTACTGTTTCCAATGGTTACGGTAGCAGAAGTATTGGTAGTGTTTACGTTTTCATTACTTCAAGGTTTGTCTATCAAGATCAATTCAACTGAACAACTGACGACCTAATTGCCCATATTCGTTGTTTACTAACCAATATCAAGCATTCAATGCAAATACCATAATAAAAGCTCATTTTCACACCATTAGAAAGACTTGACCCTGGCATGTTACAGCAAGGAGTTTGGGAGGCGCTTAATGTTTTTCAAGAAAAGACGGTTATCTAAAAAGACCCTTAAACCGCGCAGATTATTACTTCACTCCGAAATGAGTGTGGTTCCATTGCCAACTTCTCCACTACTTATGTTCATTAAAGTACTGGATAGTTTACTCGAGTAAGGTGAGTTAAGAGGAACGAAAATAACATTCAAGACATATTTGACGAGAAAATCTACATCTCATGTGATGATTAAAAGTAATCTACTTTCTTTTCAGTGAACATCAGTTGAAACCCTCAAAGATTTAGAACTTTGGAACAGTATGCACATTATACCTGATAATTATTTTTGAGCTAAAAATTTGGTCTGTTATGGGCACTTATCGATACATGTGTTCCGGTTATTCTGGCCTCGTCAGCTGCACTGTGCCTTAAATTCCAGTCAGTTCGGCGGGGAGATATTGCCTGCTAAAAGAAATCAGTGCCGTACCTTTTACCCGTCCCATCAAGTTAAAAGACTATCAAATGGGTAGTGTTGTTCATTCGATTACTCTTGGCTGATATCGTGAAATATCATACCACTCGCAAAGGTAAGACACCGCGCAGCTGACGAGTCTGGAACGCCGAAGCACGTGTATTGCACCATGACTGCCCATATCAGAGCACATGCAGGGCTCAAAACAATTATCGGGCATACTGAAATTTGAGCGTGGTCTCGAGAAATACTCGAGACGTATAGTATACAGAACACTTCTCCAGGATCCCTTCTTGGCAAGAGTAAATTTAGACACCTTCCGACGTTGGTGATGCTATTACGGGTTTTGATTCATTCCCAAGAAAAAATTTCCTATGAGTATTACAATAGATTCTTAGGGTTAACCTAATGTGACTGTTGATAGCGTACAACATCGTGTTAACCGCTCGCTCGATTGGGGATGGAACGCGTTGTCTTCACAATGTTATAAGGAGCAAGCTCAACTGCCAGTCACCACAAAGTCAGGTAATGCCATCATCCAACTTAGGATGATTATTTTTTACTCGGCGTCAATTCCTACAAAGGATTATTTAGCCTCAAGGGATTGACGGAACAGAGGGAGGGTGCTACTGATGAGTCCCAATAGGACGAAAAAGGCGCCTGCATAGCAATAAACCTATCGTCTCAAAACGATTCATATCCTTATCAGGTTATGAGGAGGTTTATTCGGAGGATAACACTGCATTTTTGAAAGAGGAAATCACATGCTCACGAAAAGGCTTATTTTCAACGACTAATGGAAAATCTTGCACTACTTTATATGTATTTATCCGCATCTAAGTCATGTTTATCGTTCATTTCCTATGCCAAGAGCAATTATCCTTTACTGAATACTGAAAAGAAATAAATCAATCGATAATCAGTTGCATTTCAATTTTAGACTCTTGATTACAGATATTACGCCATAATTTTTAGATTTTCTGAAATTCTTTTTCCATATAATCACAAAAGCTATCACAGTGATGACTGAGAATTTCAAGATAAAATTAGTTTGGCAAAAATGACGCCCGCATACTGCATGTGATACTACTTCATCAATAAATCTGGATAATCTTCAAGTTGAAAATTCTAACGAACTTTCTTTTGTCGATCTATGAGTACTATGATTACTCGTTTACTCTGTAATATAAGTTAACACCGTGGCGATTTTCACATTGTATATGTGTTATGACTTCACACCTTTTAAGCACTTTTTAGTTGCATGTTTTTCAGGCAATTTCCTGTACTCCGTTTACGTCCCAAGAAGCTTTGCGCTAAGACGGATAAATCTTTACAGACTGTTAAAATCTAATAATAGTAGTAGTTGTGAAGATTATACTCAATATCACGTTTTGAGTGGAAAGTTTTGTCATGCCGACAGATAAAGGCTAGGAAATTCACCTCTGTTGCTTTCTGGAAAGCAGTAACAACAACGAGAAGGTGGGCAATGAACCCGATAACACCATGGATTACAATGCACTAGTCAAGGTTCTCGGGGAGTGACTGAAGCGATGAAACATTGTACTTCTCGAATAAGAGATAATCGGCTATTTCCCAGGGCAGGTGCTGTCTCTGAGAACTCTGTATCTTGATAAGCGGCGTGTAAGTAGGCCTAGGAAGACATAGTGCTGATGTGCAAAAGGCCAGTCGACTTGTACAAACTATTCATATTGAGCTTACACCACTGTACATCCACAAAACGCCAGTGTGCGAAGGTGCATACAAAACTCTCGCGCCAGCTCTTTCCAAGCAATTGTCAATGCTACTAATCGTACGAATTGTGAGAAGAACTATGCTTAAATATATATTTGTCGAAAAGGCTTCGATAAGCAAAGTGTAAATTGAGAATTCTGCATCTTCTTCTAAAACGTACTCCACAGTGCTCAAGACTTGATTACCCGGTATTCACTACCCGAAAGTTCACCCTCAGCGATAGTCAGCTGAGCAAATTGAGAGTTAATCTGACCTTTTCACTTGCCTAAGAAGGCAAAATCTCTACAAATTTTGGCCAATATCATACTTTATTTTTTCCGAAGCATATCAAGAAAGCACCGGTGAAGAGAAATGAGAAAAGCAGAAAGTAGCTGATTATGCTAAGAAAAGAATGTTAAGAGCGTAAGCGAGATTGGTACTCCAGAGCCATATACGTGTGTTTCGGAGGTCTCGCCCTCCCGCCAGTGACCACGTTCCACATTGAGCCTTGGACTGTAGCAAGGAGGAGGCGTATGTGGCAACGGCACAGTGAATGACACTGGTCCATCACCACATCTCAGTCGATGAATCTCGGCTGGTAAAACAAAATCAATCCATGGCGTCGACCGTTCCAGCCTGGCGTACCAACCTCGCTTAGGCCTTAGACATTCTTTTTGAATTTATTTTGATTTTTTATTGCGAGATTTTTTGAATACAGCCGATGTCGTGGTCAATTTTGTACTACCAGCCGAGATCCATTGACTGAGAAGTGGTGATGTACCAGTGTCAATGTACACTGTGCCGTCACCACAGACGCCTCACTCCTTCCTACATTTCAGGGCTCAATGTGGGACGTGGGCCACTGACGAAGAGCGCGAGACCTCCAAATGGCCCTGGCGTACCAATCTCGCTTAGGCTATGAACTTCTTTTTGAAAGTTATTTTGAATGTTCATTGCTAGGTTTAAAGATGCCATGGATTAATAACTGATTATTGTTGTTGCAATACAATCCTGCGCAATAAGTTTAATGCTAATCGATGACACTGCGTGAATATAGATAAACTGCTGCTGACCTATGCTGGTCGTGTAAATAAGTCGTTAATTGCTCAGTAAGCTTTCCGAGCAAAAGAAATAGTGAGTTAAGGCCATTTTCAAAAAAGTACTCCTCAGCATAAAATTAACTAATAGCTTCTCAGGTTCCACCCGAAATGTGTTACTATTACAAAGGAATATGTTTTTCAATTTTTTCTTGACTATTAGTTTTTGCAGTTGTTCGACCGAACGGAAAACTTGTCAGTGGATTTCTTCAGTGATTCTGCACCTCTTAAGTATGTAAAGAGGCGAACGACAATACTATGCAGGGACATATATGTCAGTGTGGCCCAAAATATCGGTGGACCACCGCGAGTCATTGTTAAGACCACATATGCATTCAATCACCTCGATATTTTGAAGACGATGGGCACATGGCGCATCACTCAAATATTCATTGACGTTGAGACCTTTCAACTTTGACTTCGTCTTGGAGTGCGTTGTTTCAACTCCACCGTGGACATCTTTTAGAATAGAACTAAAGAATATTTGTAAAGAATAAAAGTTATTTGGATTTTAGTGCGAGAAGTTTGGATGTTACTGGAGAGAGTTTTAATAGCGCGTTTTACTGAAAGGAATACCCATATCATAAGATTTCTACTTTCTAGAAAGCGCATAGCTGAAATGATTACGCCTTTTTGTTTTTTTCGCTTTCTCTCAACAGAACTGCAATTGTGTATTTCAAAACTCACTTGTAGCATTTTTTTATCCATATTTGCCAGATATTTCATTGATGTCTTCAAAATTCTGCCAACCAGGACTCTTATGTAGTTATGGGGAGCTGCAATCGGCTCACAGTTTTCACAGTTGGTTTCATAAAGATAATTTTGAGAGATTAGGATAAAGTACAATAGATTATCATAAGGCTACTCAACTATAAACGAATGCGTAAAACACCTGAACTGTTGCTCATGCCAAATGGGTTTTAATGGATGATTTTCGCAGTGCAATATACGAATAACAAGAGAAATAGCAAAATTTTTTTTTTGGACGCTTTCAGCGGTAGTGTGATTGAGTAGAAATTTGCGTCAGTTGGACTTTGAACCCACATTTCACCTTATTTGGAGGTGACCCCCCTTTTGCCACCATTCTATCTATGCTACGTCATCTATCTGTCAGAAACCAACCTCCAACGGTTTTGGCTGGCTAGTCGATATCGGCATTGAACCCAGTCACACTGATAAACATTGGTGTTGAATACTTCTAGCTACAGAAGGATAGAACAAAGTATGTTTTGTAATTCTACAAAGGTCCCAACTCCTGAGATGCAGTGATAATAGAAATTTTGAAGGGTTTCTATCGATGTAGTGGCACCTCATGCGATGTGTAAAAGTAATTTTGGCAAACTATCCATTGACCTGTAACTTACCATCGCAATGATGGCTTTGAGGTACATGTAAAGAAACACGAAATTTAAATTGAGAGTTCTATGTCGTAGTATTTGAATTCGGAAGTACAAACTGATGTTACTTTTTATGATTTGAAGATGTTATCTTGATTACTCAATATTTGACTGCTGTTTACAGC
Source organism: Parelaphostrongylus tenuis (assembly GCA_019055375.1). NCBI lineage: Eukaryota > Metazoa > Nematoda > Chromadorea > Rhabditida > Metastrongylidae > Parelaphostrongylus > Parelaphostrongylus tenuis. The sequence continues at coordinate 98,097 of JAHQIW010003487.1, forward strand.
AAAGAATATAGGTGAATTGCTCTTGATGCAGTAAATAAATGATAAACATCAGTGAAATATGAATAAATAAATAAGAAAGCATAAAATTGTTTTATGGGAGCTCGAAATATGATAATCTTGTAAGCATTGGGTTTGCCTTGCAAAAATATGATGCTTAGAGAGAAGCGATGGCAGCACTTCCAGGTTGCAGTGATGAAACTACATTCATATAAGAGTATAAGTATATCATTCAAGCTCAACGGAACGACAAGCTCCGAACGCTCCATCTAATTATTTTGTGAAATCAACATGATGAACGACCTAGCTCCAGAGTTGAGCAGGAGGGAACGAGCGGCTTGGGGAACTTTGAGAGCATCGAAGATGTAGTGAAGAAGACAAAGAATATCTGACTCCGTGCCCACCTTTTCGTCTTGACCATTATTCATCCCCTAACCTATGCAGAAGAAACGTAGTCGCTACATAAGCAGGATGGAAAATCACTTGGCGTTATTGAACGAGCAGTCGAAAGGTCGATACTGGTAGTATCCCGTATCTCGTAAATCAAGTTTTGGTAAAGTTTCCAATGTATCGAAATAAGGCAGAAAATTTCACGTCGTAAAAAACGCAGCTGACGTGGCACCGATAAGAGGCTTCACTCACCATTTCCAAGTTCCAAGTTTTCCTCAGAATAGTCTTTGCAATTTCTCCGATTTCTCCAACTTCTCCGTTATGCGCTTACAAATCAGAATTTTTTATTGCGCATTTTGTATAATGAAGTATACTCCATTTGCTTAACAATCCCAAAACTCTTGTAGCTTACCTCATTTCTCCGCATATTTCAAAAGGATCAAGTGAGAAAATTTAAACAGCAGTTTTCTTAAATCATTCAAGTCAATTCACATACTAGGTTCTTGGAGTAATCCAGAAATGAGCAAAGTGGTCAGATTCAAATCGGCAAGCAATCACAAAATAAATTTACGAGCGCCTATTGGATCTCACGGCGATTCTGTAGATTGTTATAATACTCAATATTGGAGGTAAAAATCACTTGGCAAACAAGGGAGTAAGTTTTACATTGATAATCATTACCATATTTGATGAAATATTCAGCTCAGTATGAATATAATATTCCTTTTCCAAAAACTCCTTCACCATTCTCAATTACAAATTATAATTGGTAGACATTCGTTGATTTGTTATTTGTGAGGTAGTCAATATAAGATTACAAAGATGGGCTAATGTGGTAATACCGTCTGAGTAGATTGACCTGGCTATGGAAATCTGTTCCTTTAGCTGATAAGCGTCTTAATAGACGGAACAACCCGCTAGGGACGCATATAGCAGAAATACGACGGAGTTGATTTTGAGATCGAAGTCACCGTCCTTGTGCAGGAACAAAAAAACATCAGCGCGAAAAATTCTTGAAGCAGTTTGGATTAATACCACCAATCCAACTATAAACCGCAGGGAGGAATGTCTCATTATCACACGTGATTTGAGTCAGTATATAAGGCAGTTGTTTTAATGGGTAGTGCATTACGAGCCCATGTGATTTCCTTCCGGTGGTCTCCACTAGAATCAATCGGTGGAACACATATAAAAGCGGTGAGTATGGAGAGTTGACTTTGTGCTTGGTACCATTGATCTAGGTGTGATGATTTTTTCTAAATGGGTAATGAAAGTGCTTGGCTTATTAGATTGCGGACAATTTGACCTTTTAGGCTTTGAAGAAGGCGAACTGCCGAAACGTCAGTGTCAAATAAAGTTTATTGTAACACCTCGTGTTTTGCTTGAAGAAGAAAATCAGGAATTGTAAACCTAGACCTAAATACAACTGAGGACTTTTTCGCAACGACGCATGAAGGCAGATACTGTTCCTTGTTTTGTAGAAACGATACAGTGCAGTACATTGGATAGTCGCATTTTTGATTCCAATTTACTGAATGATCAAGGAAGTGCTCTCTAATGATAGTTAACCTTTATTATTACTCCGGCATTTTGAAGATTAGACAGTAGAAGAGCTCATTTGTCAGCAGATCAAGAACTCGTAAGACCTACGGCTTGGAAGTGTTACTCTATATTTTAACTTAACTCTGGGTTCAACTGTTGAGGGATGTAATAAATGCTTTCAGGTCTTCAAGAGAGTGAGATTACACATATGGTCGAAGAAAGGAAAGGTCATTTCAAACTGGTATGATTGTGAGAATAGCGTGACGTGGAACTCTAAATTTCTGTTTTGTATGCCGAGACCGACAAATCGTAAACACTGTCGTCACCGGTGTAGAATAATTTTTGATATGAGTTTTTTACGAACGCTGATTAAAGCTGATAATGCAGTTCCGCGTTATACCAGTTCAGCGTTTCAACAGAATCACTAAACAACCTACAATTTCGCTAAAGCATTCTAATTTCACTTCGAAGACAATACTGTACTAACTTGGCAGATTCAGTCAATGCTTTTTGAAACTTTAGTGTACTTATGAAGTTATGTGGACTTTAAGAAGTGTTTGCTGTCTGTAGTCCCCAGCTCGAAAAAAATCGTCATGTATGGTTCTTGAGCTGTGACCCTCTCAATGTTCTTTTCTTTCGTTATGAAACTTGCGCAAGGTTGCTACTTTCTTTTCTTCGAAATTTGATGGCTAACGTTTCAGCGGCAACGCCTTCATTAGTGCCTAGACGTACATAATATGCCATACCTGATTGCTCGTTTAATATTCCGTATGCTTGAAGAATCCATCTGAAAAGAATTCAGCGGTCTAGTCATTTTGAAAAGTGCCACCTTAAATATGCTTTTATGGCGAAATCATCGGCCGTGTTTGGCTCGCTATAAAAAATGAACCATATTCAGACCTGGATATGAATCTGAGATAAGATGCCATATTATTTGTCATGTTCAGGAATTCTTTTCTTCTTCAAGAACGTTCTTCAGACAACAATAACCTGATACTGAAGTGGACTCAACCTTTTGTTTCCGGACGAAGTTCTTCCTATACTGCATAAGCACTGATACAAGAATTTAATTCAAACTTAACTCACGAACAAAAGCATATCCGCCAAATTCGAAAGATAATAAATGTTAAGAGAATTCGGTGGTTATCATTTAGTAATAAACGCTTAAAATTTGTTGTTGTTCCTTGTCAGTCGGATAATGAAATAACGAAGAAACATCTTCAGGACGTAACTCTTTATCGGCTATTCTCTGAGGAGGAACATAAAGCTCAAAACCGAAAATTGATTAGACATTGGGTCAAAACGGCAAGTGCAGCTGGTGCACAACAATCGATAAACCGTCAGCTTGAGAATGATGTACCAACTTGTCTCGTCCTATGCAACAGTCATCAAACCGCATAAACTCACCTCTAATGATAACCTAACGTCTATCGATCCCTGAGCATTCAAAGTTATACTGATCATTAGTTCTGTAAGCGGGCCGACGGATAAGATAACGTGGTTTTTGAGCCTCATTTTGTCGCAGTTATTGAAATACACACCAGCCCATCTACCTAAAATCAAAATCTTCTTGGAACACCTCAGTCGTGCACAGCCAAATCACACGTGTGTAATGGAGTCGTTCGATGTTATAGCTCTTTACATGAAAGTGTCGAATGACTCCGCACTCTAAGCAATTCACGAGTCGCTCATAGAAAATGGATTGAGAACAAATATATATGCCTTGTCAGTCAAATAGCTCATGACTCATTTGAGCGAGTGTCTGACTTCTTCAATCTTTGAGTGATTGCGAAGATAGTTTGCACAAATTAGAAGGTGGCAATGGGGCAAGAATTGGCACAAAAAATCCTTGAAGAATTTCTCTTTTCCTCCTTGTATTGGTGGATTCTTGGTCAGCTTTCATTCTTCCTCGTGTCTCTGAGTTACTCAGTAAAATTCCGTAGTTCTTTGTTGCGATTTGTACCTCTAACATGTTGTCAAAGACATTCCATAGCAAATATCATGTTTCCTTATGTCAATCGATGCCTTTATTTTCAGATTTTGTGCAAATAGTACTTGTCATAGCTTGTTTTGTATGTTGTGAATTTTTATTTTTGGGAAAGCCAGAATTATATGTCGCAACATTGCAAATGAGATGATGGGAATTCAATTGAAACAGGGGCGCCTGAGGGCTCGAAGTGTTCACTAAAACTTCCTCTTGCGTAATTTCCTTCACGTGCCTTGTTCACTTTGGACGCAGAATATAAGCTTTACTTTAGTGGCACATTTACGTTTGCGTCAAGAAACCTCTATGAAAATCTGTTTCAGATTATTTTCTTTTGAATTAGGCAGGTTGGGATCCCTAAAGCTCTCGGAGAAGTAGAAGACGTCCGACACCGACGTCATCCACGTATAAGTACTGAGTGCTAACCCGCTGCTGTCTTGTGAACGTTCTGATATAAAGAGTGGAAAATTTGCAGAAATCCTAGTTTAGACAGCATACGCGTCAACCGAGATTCGAGCCCAGATCTCACTCTTCCCGGGAGCGCGTGCTGAGTAGTTGCAATACCGACGCTCGATTTGCACACCGCTCTTTCTACGCTACAACGCGTTATCTGTCAAGAGCGAACCGTCAACGGTCTGGCGGCACAGCCACTATCGGCACTGAACCTACTAAAGTGACATCTGCGCTCGAATCCTGGCTGACGCAAGTGTTTTTGCACACCACTATACATTATTTGGTTTGAAGTAAGATCGTACCATCGCAAGAGGCGGCCGAATGAATGAATTCCGATTGAATAGCTTAGGCTGTTTGCTCAGACATTAACTAACCCTTCCAACGTTCCTATAAATCACGCCATAATTACTCTTCCAGCTGCAATCACGGTGGTGTTGGGATGTGGAGTGGTGCCTACAGGTCAAGGTAAGGTGAACAGAAGATTGTATGCAGTAGACATGTTTTAAGTCTACAAGCAAGGCTACGAATTTTGATGAGAATGTATTCATCTAGAACATGTTTGTTGTTTGAGAACTATTTCACCTCGAGACCGTAGATAAAAATGCTTTGAATTTTGGCTGAGAATAGAAGCAAAACCCCAAAAACTGTTTAAATCGTAGTCTAGGTTTTGACTAATCCCTACAAAAGCTACGAAGTTTTGTTGCAGGGAGCACTAGGACTTTTAATGTCACTGGCTTCACAACTCTACCTGTCGCCATGGTTTACACTGATATGTCCGAAGTTTTTGCTCAAGTTGCTGGCATTTCAACTAGCAAGCGGCAAGCTCAGACATTTGTAGATCAGCTTGTAATGGAAACGGTGAGTTAGTTACTTTTAATTAAAATTATTACTTGCTGCAAATATTGTGGAAGCACAGCACACCAGCCGCTAATTTAGAGCAATACTTTAATCACTCACTTATTCCATAGCGTGCATCTCTTCTAACAAGTTGGCAAAAGTAATCTCAGGCAATCTCTATCAACAAGTGAAGGACTTTGTTTTGAGGTCATTGTTGTTCTTGAAAGCCAAGGACGTAGCGCACTCCTACCTGAGGAGGTAATCTCGGCCATTTTGCGTCAACTTACAGTTAACGTCATCTACGAGCCACTGCTATGCCAGAAAGTCTTCCTCAGTCTAACGGGTAGAGGCAAAATGAGTGGGTTTTATACATTTATTATCTATTTGAGATCCAAGCAAATATTCAATGCTTTATTTTATTTGACCAGTCCCGCAATTTTTTTATCGCGTGAATCCCAGACTTCTAGCATTCGATCCATTTCTCAACAAACTATTGCTTGAGGATTTCATCTGCTTCACGAACGCGGCAAAGCTGGTCGAGCAAATCTCATCGTAATTTCCAGGATAGTTAGGCTAGGGCGTCTTTGAGGCGTTTATTGATCGATTGCCGAAGAGTGCTGGGGATCAACCAGCGCCGAGCACACTAACCACTTGGACACCGCCCACCTCTCGCCTCCACTAGAAATTCAACAGAAATCACAAAATTAGAACCGTGTTGATTGTTTTCCGATAAAACAAACAGTTTCGGTAAAATCAATAAAATCGTTTTGTAATCTGCAAACGACCATCATAGTGGAACTGTTATGTAAATCTCGAAGATAGATTTTAATATAACGAGTTTTTATTGAGTTTTTTTGAGATTGACATGGTATTCGATGTGTCATCTAATGGTATGTAGTATTTTGAAGAAGAGAAGAAAATCAATATTTAAAATTTTTTCCGGCCTTGCCCAATATCTCATTACGATACAAGGCCTTTTCAAAGAATCATAGTTTTTTTACAGTTAAGAGGACTTGAAAGAGAACTCCATCATTGCTGGTGGCAAAACGGTGACAGGAATTTGCAGAAAAAACAATTCGATGGTGATGTGTGAGCCAGCTATGATGACTATAGCTGCCATTCCCCCACAGCACTTGTCAATTTCAGGAACTATCTCGTTCTGACCAGCTTAATTTTTGTATTCGGCAACGTTTTATAGAGAAATATACCCATGTAGACCACAAACATCATCATGGCTAATTGGTCGAGACAGATGTGGCAAAATGTAGTGAACAGAGCGGTTCGAATGCTGACATCGGGTTCGTTTGGATCGCACTTCTGAGCGGCAGTTGCCACAGTCAGTTGAAACTAAAATTGGATTGTAACGTGTCTGAGACAAATAATTCTAATTGACCGATATTTGTTGTAGAAATGACAATAGCAATAAACTGACAAACCACATGGGTGTTCATTAGTAAGAGAAACGGAGTAAATCACAGCAAAGTGTATGGTTCGATGATCTTTCTTTCTGTGCCTACTTGATAATTAGCAGAGAAATTTGCAAAGACTAACCACAGCAAAAATATGACGTAACATTTTTACCGTCAGTAAAACGCAATAAAGAGATCTTTTCATGAACCAAGCACAGTGACAGAATCAGCATTTCGCACGTTGTCGAGTGATTGCAGATCATAGTTACTAAGTGTTCTCAGAAATTTTGGCACAGAGCAATAACCATCAATACACCTATAGAACAATATAACAAAGCCTTTTCTGCAATTCGTACACAAAAATCTAGAAATTTTCCAGGAAAAGAGAAAAAAATTCCTAAATAAGTTAGGAAAATCGCGCGGCTCTCGAATGAAGGCCTATTTCAAGGTTGTAGTTGGAAGCGGTGCGCACAACATCACTTAAATAGAAGTTTTTCTCTATTTCCGCAAAATTATTAGGTTCTCCACATAAGAATTGTAGGGAAGACCGTTCTATGGTCATATAGGTAGAAGTGCTGAATTTGGTGTTTATGCTCTAATGCCAAAGCTATGAGAAGACATAATGGAATGCGAAACTTGTTGTGCAACAGCTGAAGAAATGTTCTTTTTTGGAAAGATGTGATTTTGTCATTGAAACACAAGAAATTTCCTGTCACATGAGCGTTGTTTTTTTTGAAATAGTGAAGTCTATAGATGCTGAATGAGCGCACATAGCACAGTGCTAAGAGGTGCTCTTCAATAAGCACTTGTAGTCGGTTCAGAGCCATGGGCTTGACAAGTTTTTCATCGCTTCGGGTCACCAAATTGGTATTAAATCCCTTTGAGAGGAGAGCAAGAGGTTAGATATATCATCAACTCACTATGCACTTAGCCATCGACTTAGGTATATGGAAACAGCGAGATATCTTTCCAACACTGAGTTTGGTTCATGGAAAGACTTTTTCACGCTTTAGTAGCAGTAAAGGAATCACTTATGGAACTAAAAATTCTTTGTTCCAGCTCAACAGCGATTTCGTGGTTTTACAAAGTAGGGTTCTAATACCTCTGCTATCGATCGCTCTTTAACAGACTCGCTCAGAACGATCTAATATGTTAAGGTTATGACATTTTTTGAGCCGATAGGTCTAGTGCTACATAGGCGCCTATTTGGTCCTATTGGGACTCATCGTAACACCTTCCCTGGATTCGTAGATGCTTTGAGGCTAAATAATCCTTCAAAGGAATCGACACCGAGTGAAAATAATCACCCCACGTTGAATGATGGTATCTTACTGACGATGTGGTGACGAGCAGTCGAGCTTGCGGCTTTTACAATGATCATACCTCTGCTTTCGATTGACGGAATTGATGCAGGGTGCTACTGATGAGTCCTAATAGCACGAAATGGGCGCCTAAATAGCACTAGACCTGCCTGCTCAAAACATGTCATATCCTTATAAGATTTTAATTTTAAACAAAAATTGTCTCCAGAGGAGGTATCTGAGCATTTCTGAAGACTCTTTCTTGAGTGTGATTTTGGTAAGAAGAACGCCCACTTGTCCTGAAAATTTGCACTTTTCGTTGCGAATTATGTGGAATACTATTGCTTTCTGTAAATATGAATAGCGTATTCATTTTATTCATGCTCGAGAAGACGTCTGTACTAGACTATGAGTCACTAAAATCGTTTGATAACTTGATAATTGGAAGTTTTAGTACTCGGTTTGGCTTGTAAAAAATAAACTTTCGTATAATGTTTCAAGAGCGAAAGGAAGGTTACGTCTCTCCGTTGTTTCATCTTTGTAGCAGAACCTTCGGCATTATATGGTAAACGTTTGACTGTAAGCAAACTTTACAGCTATGAAAAGATAGATCATTACTGGAGTAACTTTTGTGCACAAATTTTTAATAGAAAGAACTACCAATTTGGCTAGAAATCTGGAAAAAAGAAACTAAGAATTAGAAATGAAAACTAAAAATGTGCTTCTTTACAATACAAAAGATACATTCATGAAACAACAACAAATTTCCAATCTTCCTGCGCAGTCTTGTTTCAAATCGTATCATCTACAATGTACAACTTCTAAGTAAACATTGGCCATCACAAATCCACCTTTACTCGTACACAAGCACCGCGTAGATGTGACAATCAACACTACTACCCTTTTTTCCTTAGTAGTTATTCGTCAGCTTGAAAAATGGTAATTCAAGCATTAGATTTGAATCTTTTCTTACAGTCTCTATATTGCACACCCAAAAACGTAAAGAAAAAAGCATACTTTCTGGGTAGTCAGCTAGCTGTTTGAAACACAAAGCGGGTTCAGTAATTCCTTATTTTCTTACAAGTCAGACACGACGTGTTATATTGATACTTCAAGCAGCCGACGTTTCGAAATTTCACCTCTTCAGAGCCTTGAAAGATCAAGTTCTTCACAATTCAAGCAGTCAAACACCTCCATTGCTCTTTCAAAAAAATATACTGGACTTAGATTTCAACCGCACCAAGCACAAAATCAACTTGTAACATATACTGTTAGAGGAGGATCAGCACCGCACCGCGGCGATTATCACAACACTCAGCCCCGGCCCTCTCTCCTCTATATAGTTTATTAAGATTGGCTAAATTAGCCAAAATCCTGAAAACAAGTGACTGGGAAGTACGTTTAGAGACGGTTAGGAGTCTGCTGTGTTGAATATGCTTCTCAAGATCCTTCCGAGAGAGACCGGCGCTACTCTCGAGTGTGGTTTTCATGTTGCGAGCTTGAACGCCGCCGTGTTGCAGGCGTTTCTGTAGTTACAAAAAGAAGGACCAATGTTTTAACGGTACTTCCTTCAGTCAGGAGCATTACGTAAAGATATCTAACTCTTTCCTGACGATTAATTCTGTTCCAAATACTCTAATTTTCGAATTTCTCTTGCACTGGACGAAGCTTCTTCACTAATATTTCTGACATGATTCGAAAGCTTGAATCGCAGCAACTCCAAGACTAAGCTTGATTTGTGAAAGCGCCTTTTCAGGTACACTAGCAGTCAGAATAAAATCTGTTTCACTCGAAAAAAATTGAAAAAAATTGGAGTGCTTCGTGCACAGCTAAGTTCTGCTGGTAGTTTCTCATTGAATCATCATAATACTTATTCGATAGTGCAATATTTGGCGGTTACAAAATTACGCTCTATTTTTGAGAAGGTTTCAACAATGGGCTGTACGAACAAGAATAAAAGTATCTCACAAATAATGAAAGTCGCACGGCTGTGTATCGTTTTACAAGACAAACCCTCGATTATTCACTGAGTTGAAACCAAAAATGCGACTATCCAATGTAATGTACACTGTATCGTTTTACAAGACAAACCACAGTATCTGCCTTCATGCGTCATTGCGAAAAAATTCTCAGATGTATTAAGCCTTAGGTTTACCTTTAGTGATCCGGAACAGAATAGTTTTATATGTCAGGTCACTCTACTCAAATGGTATTACACATTAGTCCAGCTTTGTAATCGGATATTTACTACCTCACAAATAACAAATCAACAAATGTCTACCAATTATGATTCGTAGTTGAGAATGGTGTAGGAGTTTTTGGAAATGAAAATACTATATTCACATTGAGCTGAATATTTTACCTAGTGTGATGGTGAAAATCAACCTAAAAAATTACTTGCTTGTTTTTCAAATGATTCTTACCTCCCATATTGAGTACTATAATTGTCTACAGAATCGCCGTGAGATCGAATACGCGTAAATTTATTTTGTGATTGCTCGCCGATTTGAATCTGACCACTTTGTTCATTTCCGGATTACTCCAAGAACCTAGTATGTGAATTGACTTGAATGATTTAAGAAAACTGCTGTTTAAATTTTCTTACTTGATCCTTTTGAAATATGCGGAGAAATGAGGTGAGCCACAAAAGTTTTGGGATCGTTAAGCAAATGGAGTATACTTCATTATACAAAATGCGCAATAAAAATTCTGATTTGTAAGCGCATAACGGAGAAGTTGGAGAAATCGGAGAAATTGCAAAGACTATTCTGAGGAAAACTTGGAACTTGGAAATGGTGAGTGAAGCCTCTTATCGGTGCCACGTCAGCTGCGTTTTTTACGACGTGAAATTTTCTGCCTTATTTCGATACATTGGAAACTTTACCAAAACTTGATTTACGAGATACGGGATACTACCAGTATCGACCTTTCGACTGCTCGTTCAATAACGCCAAGTGATTTTCCATCCTGCTTATGTAGCGACTACGTTTCTTCTGCATAGGTTAGGGGATCGTCAATACGAAAAGGTGGGCACGGAGTCAGAAATTCTTTGTCCTCTTCACTATATCTTCGATGCTCTCAAAGTTCCCCAAGCCGCTCGTTCCCTCCTGCTCAACTCTGGAGCTAGGTCATCATGTTGATTTCACAACCTAATTAGATGGAGCGTTCGGAGCTTGTCGTTCCGTTGAGCGCGGATGATATACTCATACTCTTATATGAATGTAGTTTCATCGCTGCAACCTGGAAATGATGCCAACGCTTCACTCTAAGCACCATACTTTTGGAAGGCAAACCCACTGCTTACGAGATTATCATATTTCGAGCTCCCATGAAACAATTTTATGCTTTCTTATTTTATTTACCCATATTTCACTGATGTTTATCATTTATTTACTGCATCGAGAGCAATTCACCTATATTCTTTGCTACAAATAGCAGTCAGATATTGAGTAATCAAGATAACATCTTCAAATAATAAAAAGTAACATCAGTTTGTACTTCCGAATTCAAATACTACGAATAGAACTCTCAATTTAAATTTCGTGTTTCTTTACATGTACCTCAAAGCCATCATTGCGATGTAAGTTACAGGTCAATGGATAGTTTGATAAAATTACTTATACACATCGCATGAGATGCCACTACATCGATAGAAACTCTTCAAAATTTCCATTATCACTGCATATCAGGAGTTGCCACGGACCTCCCTCTTTGAGGGATCCCGCCCGGTTAGTCGCGAGGGCACGTGGCGCGTCCCCAGGTGGTGGATAGGGGAATAAAACGCGAACCAAAAGCGACCGTGTGCTTCCCAGAGACGCAGGTGGATTCAGGGGACGAGCTCCCTGCTTCTGCAGTGCCGACTTGACAAAACTCTATTTCTACGAGTCAAGTCGGACCAAAAGCCTGCAATCAAGCGGCTGGGTAGTACATGGGAGGCGGTTAGGAGTCGCCTCCAACAAATAAGCTCCTCCCGCTCCTCCGAGCTCGCTCTCGGTACCAGCCACGTTAGAGCCTGGCAAGCTACACGTTGGGTATCAAAAATGCCAAAAACAGTAACAAATTTGGGCCTCATTCCCCTGACCCCGAAAGAGCCCCTGGTACGGCAGCGCCAGGTAGGACGAGTACGGAGAGGCTGCTAAAATCTCAGGGCCGAACTAGGCTGCCAAGATCGAAACGGACTAAAATGACGATCTGTACCTACAATGCGAGAACCCTTGCTCAACAATCCGCTGTAGAAGATCTGTTGATTCAAGCAAGAAGAATAAGGTACGACGTCATTGGCCTGGCTGAGACGAGAAGGCGCCATCCTTTTCACGCTGTCTATGACACCGGAGAAGAACTGTTCCTTGGAACATGCGATCGCAGAGGTGTCGGTGGCGTTGGCGTCCTCGTCAAATCGAATTTGACCGTGAACATTGATTCGTTCGAACAACTAACAACCCGCATCGGACGATTACGGTTGAAACGATGTGGTTCTATGCCGGCTTTGACCATCTTCGTTGCTTACGCACCAACATCAAGCTATGACGAAGACGAAGTCGAAGTCGAAGCTTTCTATATGGACCTCGAAAAATTCTTCAGAGAAGATCATACATTCTTCAAGGTCATTGTCGGAGATTTTAACGCAAAAATTGGACCTAGAAGAACGTCTGAAGAACGTCACATAGGGACCCACGGACTAGAATGGAATGAACAGGGTGAGAGGCTATCCGAGTTTATCATGACGACTCAAACCATCCATGGTAACTCGCAATTCCAAAAGCCTCTCTCTCAGCGATGGACGTGGGAGTCTCCCAATGGAGAGTACCATAACGAAATAGATCACATCATAGTAAATCGAAGGTTTTGCCTGACCGACGTCGCTGTTGTTCCCAAGTTCTACACGGGATCAGACCATCGCCTCCTTCGCGCAACGTTCCGATTTTCGAGGAGAGGAGAGAAAGCCGCTAAATTCAAACAACGAAGTCCCAGAACTACCATAAACTGGGATGTATTCAAATCATTAGTCGGTTCTTGGGAAGATACCGTTGTCGACAACACGACGAAGAATACGATCGACTCGTTGAATATCTTCACGTTGGCGCTAAAAAAGCCGAAAGTCCTAAGGTCACGAAGAGACGCTTGTCTCCGCAGACACTCGAGCTGATACGTCAACGTGGAATCGCACGAGCCGCAGGCAACCGAAACCTTACGTCCGAACTTGCGAAACGATGCAGAGAAGCGATAAAAGAAGACCTTAAAGAGAGAAGAGCAGCAGTTATGGCAGAAGCTGCAGAAGCTGGGAAGAGCATTCGCAAAGCCCAGCGAGGCTTCGCCAACTATAAGACCAAGATGATTGCACTCCGATACCCTGACGGGACACTTACAGCTTCCAGAAGGGCTATGGAGAAAATCATCCACCAGTACTACTCGGATCTCTTCGCTAGCCATGTTCTCTTACCGTCATATAAATTGAAAGAGGACGAATATGTCGTTCCACCGGTCCTTCCTTCCGAAATCCGACATGCTATATCGTCGGTGAAAAACAGAACAACACCCGGTCCAGACAGGATTAGACCAGAACACCTGAAGAACCTGCCGCCAGTTCTCATCAACACCCTGGCTCGGCTCTTCACTCGCTACCTGTCAGAATGCAAGGTCCCTATTCAATGGAAAACCAGCAAGACCGTATTGTTGTTCAAAAAGGGAGACCTTCACGACATAGGCAATTATCGCCCAATCTGCTTGCTGTCCGTTGTCTATAAACTCTTTACTCGAGTCATCCTGAACAGGATTGACAGAACACTGGACGAAGGACAGCCATGCGAACAAGCAGGGTTCAGAAAAGGATTTAGTACCATGGACCACATCCACACGATCACAAGACTCATTGAAGTTTCGCGAGAGTACAAACAACCACTCTGTCTCACTTTATCGATCTGAAAAAAGCCTTTGATTCAGTGGAAACAGAAGCGGTTATAGAGGCTCTGGATAACCAGGGCGTCCCTACTCGGTACATAATGATCCTTCGTGAGCTTTATAAAGATTTCACGACCAGAATATCTCCATTCTACAACAATATCACCATTGACGTAAGAAGAGGGGTTCGACAAGGCGATACAATATCGCCAAAAACTATTCACTGCCACCACTGCAAAACGTCATGCGAACATTAGAATGGGACGAAATGGGAGTGAAAATTGACGGTCGACAATTAAACCATCTTCGCTTTGCTGACGATATCGTTCTCATAACACCAAACATCAGCCAAGCGGAACGAATGTTGACTGATTTCGATAACGCCTGTGGAAAGATCGGTCTTCAACTGAATCTAACGAAAACAATGTTCATGAGGAACGGATGGGTTTCTAATGCCCCATTCACGCTCAACGGAACGACAATTTCCGAATGCTCCAGTTACATCTATCTAGGTCGTGAAATCAACATGATGAACGACCTAGCCCCAGAGTTGAGCAGGAGGAAACGAGCGGCTTGGGGAACGTTTAAGAGCATCGAAGATGTAGTGAAGAGGACAAAGAACATCCGACTCCGTGCCCACCTTTTCGACTCGACAATTATCCCTGCCCTAACGTATGCAGCAGAAACCTGGTCGCTACGTAAGCAGGATGAAAGATCACTTGCCGTTATCGAACGCGCAGTCGAAAGGTCGATGCTAGGAGTATCTCGTATTTCGCAAATGAGACAAAGGATCCGAACTTCCGACCTACGTCAACGATCGAAAATCAGAGACGCCGTTCTACACGCCAGGATATCGAAAATAAGGTGGGCCGGACACGTGATGCGCTTCAACGACAACCGATGGACGAGAGCCGTTACCGACTGGATTCCTCGGGACGTCAAGCGCTCTAAAGGAAGACCACTGACCCGTTGGTCCGATTTCTTCACGAAAGCGATGGAAGAAAGATATGATGCTCAGCGAATTCCTAGAGCAAGGAGGACCCACTGGGCTACTCTTGCACGCGATAGGGAAAAATGGAAGAGTTGCTGGTACCCGCTCGAGTCACTCGACGATCAACGGGACGACAGGTGACAGGTGAT
>JAHQIW010003489.1:0-20816 GCA_019055375.1 Parelaphostrongylus tenuis
GTACATACTATCCCAGTTCACTACATGAACGTCAAAGCTAATGCGTGATATAATTCATGCATCGTTATAGGTAAGCCAGGATTACGATAGTTGGAAATAAAGCTCTGACATCTTTTTCAATCAAGTCTTTTATTGAATGATTATATAGCAAACCTCCCAACGGAGTTTTGCTATCTTTTCGGGAATTACATGATAATTTAGGCAACACAAATGGTCTACGACCTTAGAGAGCAAGTGGTATCGCAGAGGTTCGAGGACCTTAGACAGAAATGGTCCAAGTGACGAGGGCGGCACCCAGCTGCCACCAACCTCAACAGTCAGTTCGATCGCGGGTCATCATCCGTACGGTCGTCTGACGTCATCCGGACCACCTCACCTCAAATCATAATTGATTCGTCATTGCTCTCTCCACACATTCTCGTTGTCTTGTAACTAATTGCTTCCATAAGGTTGCATTTATACAACTCAGATGAACTGAATAGAATTGTGAGCGGAACATAGTGCTTCCGTGGCGGAGCAAACTCACTTGGGCTAAGCTCGGCCCACCACCGCGGCTCAGGGATTCTGCCCATATATAATCAGTAGCGACCCCACAGCTAACACTATACACTCACCCACTGGATCTCGCCGCCGGTGTTTCTACTTCGCGGCGAACATAGCAACCCCAAACGGTCTCCGCCGCTTAGTCATGCTTCGTCAATTACAATAACATCGTCAATTACAATAACATTGTCTCTTGTCATAACAATGTCACATGCAATAACATGATCACTTACGATAACATCATCACTTACAATAACATCATCACTTACGATAACATCATCACTTACAATAACATTATCACTTACAATAACACCGTCAGCTACAATTACACCACTTGCCATAACACTGCTCTCGATACTTCTCATCAGTCGGTCACCCATATTGACACGCATATGTTCGCATAACGATATGTCGTGATCATGAATGTATAATTACACTATCATTATAGTAATGTATGTATATTATAGGTTGTTAGGTTCTACCACATTGTTTGGTACCACGCCATTGTTTCGTTCCATCCTATTGTTTGGTATAATCCATATAAACCACTGAACCTTCACAATACATTACGAATCTACTGAACCACCACATATAATCTAGTTCATCGACCACAAACCTTTGCTACAGATTTGTGACGTATGTCTTTGCTAGGCTCACCATAGTAAAAAAAAAAAGCTGTTTCACAGTGTTAAACTTTGACGGACATCAGAATATAGAGCTACACACAGGTTGCACACTCTTCAAACTTTCCTCTGGTTCAAAAGCAGCATCCACGACGAAATCCTGAGGCTTCAAAGCAGAAAGCGCATAGCACCTGCACTTGTATAATGCACAAGTTCGAATACTCTGCATCTCTGAAGCTGCACGGGAGGAAAGCAGAGATGAAAGTAGACGGCAAATGCAATATAGCTCACACTTTTAAAAATTAGTGCAAGGTGCACAAGATCAAGGCCAGTGTGAGAACTGCATTTGAATTTGTTGATATTGCGTTCACCATAACTTCCGTAGCAGACCATAAAATTCTCACTGGAAGCAATTTGGATTTTTCTTCTAAGTTCGAGCTGCAATCAGCAGCACTGAGAGAGCTACCATCTCAAGAACCAGATAACATGACAGTGTCTTTCGAGCTGGGAGCCTTAAACAATATACAATTCAATGGCCCACATAACTTATTATATGCACTGAAGCTTCAAAAAGCATGAGTTGAACCCACCATCTTCGTGCAGTGTCGTATCCGAATGAAAATACAATGTCATGGCAAAGCTATACGTCACTCAGCAATCTGCTAAAACACGGAACTGTTACAACGCGGAACCACTATTCAGTTCCAATCAGCATTTGTGAAAACTCATAACAGGCAGATTTTTACAGCGCTGGCGACGTTGTTTATAATCTGCTAGTGTCAGCATACAAAACAGAATTATTTTGTTCGGTGTGAATTCAGCAACATACTGGTTTTGGGATGAGCTTTGTTTTCTTTAACTATGTGTAATGTCAATCATTTGAAGACGTAAGAGGATTCATTGGATTCATTACAACCCTCTCACCTGCTGAGCCCTGAGTAAGGGTTGTTTCACAGTGACACTTCCGATCACCATTCTCAAAGGTAAATATAATAACGGATGAGCTCTTTACTATATAATCATCAGACTGTAGGAGTAATAACAAGCGGTCACTGGTTAGGTGAGCACTAATTGGATTGCTCTTCCAGTTGGATACCACAAAATGAGACCAACCAATGTTCGTTCTGTATCATTTATAAAAAACAACCAACGCAATTCACCTTCAAGGTTGTCAAATGCATGAAGGTCTACGTTTAGCCATAATGTTTCCGACCAGAGTAGCTTTCTATATGCAGGTCTATCGATTCAATAGGTATTACTACCACTGATCCGCGCCTGTAATTACAAGGATACTTAAACTCAAACCACAAGTAACAAATCAATGAATGTCAATCAACGATGATTGTGAATGAGAACGGGAAAGGAGTTTTTCAATAGAAAATATTATGATCGCAATAAGCTGAATATTGCCCAATTTCGTAGTGCATTTCAATGCAGTAATCAATTACATTGCCTGTGAACTGATTCTTACCTCCTATGCCAAGTATCATAACTGAGACCACAGAGCCGCGGCGAGATCACATAGCTGCGCGTGGGTTTATTTTGAATATGTGGAGGGGCTGGGTTCCCATAAGAGGGATTGGCTAAGACGAAAGGAACTGCACAACTCAAGAGGCTGTCAAGACCGAAACACGCGTATTTCACCGTATAAGTGCCATTGTATTTTGAGCGTGGTCTTGATAAAGCACTCAAAACGAACGGTATAATATTTCATAAATTCCACCCAAGAGCAATCGAGTGTTCAACACTGTCATTTAGTGATTTCTATGGTTTAATTGCACGTCTAAAGAGCGTGTCTTCGTTTCGTTTATGTAAAGGGGTTTTGCCTCCACTCGAGACGGACTGGCTAAGACAGAAGCCACTGTGCAGCTGAAGAGGCTATTATGGGAGATACACGTGTACTGCATTGTATAGACAAGATACCATGTCTTCATGCAGCAATTTCTTCGACGAGCAAGTCTGATGCATTTTTCTTTTCGCTTAATCATTTGTTGGATTCTCGGTGTCATCCATTTCCTTGCCTGTTTGGTGAAATTCTTAGTGAAATTTCGCAAAAGTTCTCATATTTGTTGTCAGGCAGCTTTATAATTAACATAAGAGAGTTCATTGGGCTACTATTCGTAGGAGGCTAGAAGTCACATCAGGACTCAAGTATAGCGATTTTGCTTCTTGCAAATTTGCCGCTAATAACGTTTTGCAACGAAAGTTCTGCTTCAACCTTTAAATCAGCATCTCACGATTTCTTGCATTGACTATGGACTTTCTTAGAAAAGACCTTTGTAACTTCAATGTTTCTGCGAGTGCAAACACTCAATATTCAAGAAGGTCAAAATTTTATGCCGCAAAACTACGATGAAGTGGTGGACATTGAATTTGCGGTGCGCCATCTGAGGAAATGCGCATTTGCTAACACTTCTTCTCAGAATATTCTTTTTTAGCACTTCGTTTTCATTAAATATGCCTCACAATACTTTTCACTAACTGATTTTGGTGCCGTTCGAATTTGCGGAATTTCTCATAGAATTATTTTGCAGGATTTGTTCTGAAGTAAACAAAGAAGAATGACATCATGCACTTATGAATGCTGAGCCTTCTGCTGCTCTGTAAACGATGTAATGTAAAAAGTAAACAGTTTCATGGGGTCCTAGTTTCTGGGATTGCGACTAGCAGAAGTAGCTCAGGCCCTTGTACAACGTCTTGTGATGCAAGCAGTGATTACGTAACGGATGTATTTTATGTGTTCTGTATTTTTTTCGCGAGTTCCGGAAAGAAGTAGTCAAGTTCCAATTTTCTAGAAAGTCGTCAGTCTTCTAGTGTCAACATTTGCATAACTTCACATAATTTGATTGAAAACATTCCAAAATACTCTACCAAAAAAAAAACTTGCTCTCCAGACTCTTTGACGTTCTCAAAATGCAAGGTCGTAGCGCATTTTTGCCTGATGCTGTAATCTCAGGCATTTTGAATCGGCTTACTGTTAACATCAGCTACGAACCACTGCAATACCAAAAGTTGCTCTTTAACCAACGGCGGATATGCGTGGCTATTCCATGTTCAACATATAATCTTAAACTATTCCGAGTAGAAGAATAAAAAGCACTGGGAAAAGCAGACTGTATCCGTCAATTCCAGGATAAAGAATTAATTAGTAGATAAAAATTGGATACTGCTCTAAACGAGAATGATGTGGGGGGGGGGGGGAAAATTTCACAATAACACTAAGACTGATTCCTCGAAATTGATAGTATATTATAAAAGAATTTTCCATATTTTTTCCTGATTGACACAGTATTCAAACTGGGAGGTTATAAATTACAAGATTTTGTGGGATAAAATAAAATTGATACACAAAATTTTTTAAAGTTTTTTTTAGTTTTTATCGTAATAAACGGAGGTCGACTTTTGAGACAGAATTTCTTGCAGAAGGCGAGGAGGTCGATACGTGCATTACTGTCAGCAGTACAGTCACGGGAATGTGCAAGATAATGGCGAAGGAGGTTCCAAAAACGACATGGCGACAAACCTATGGCTGTTGCTGCTCTTAACGGCACACGCTTGACGCTTTCAGGGACTCTCGCCATTTGAATGCTTCGTCTTTTTACACTCTAGTTTCAAGAAGAGAACTCTGTATAGACCACAAATATCACCATAGCGAATTTGTCGCGGATGATGTGGTAAGGTGTAGTGATCAGAGCGATTTGAATGTTGGCATCGGGTCCATCGGAAACGCACATTTTCTCTGCTTCTGGCACAGTCGACGTAAACTGAATTTGAATTGCTGTACTTTATAATAGCATTTTTATATAACCAATCTTCAATGCAGTATTAGAGCGCCAGTGAATTGGCAAGATACATGAGCGTTGATTGGTGTATCCTATAAATTACATTGAAGCTTGCAAAGTATTCAGTTTGATACTTACACTTTTCTATCAAAAACCAAAAGATGTGCAAATAACTTCATCGGAAAAATTCTCGTCTATGCCCATGAAGGATATGGATAAAGCTCTTAGTGTTGATCAATCCTTGGTAGATGCGCCATGCATCCGTTTACAATTTATGCATCGTTTGAGGTGAATGTTGCATATCTGGCCTTCATAATGACTCGTGGTGGCTTACCGATGTATCACGTCACTCCTGATATCTTCACAGACAAACCTGGAACGAATTCGGTGACGTAAGCGGATGGAGAGTTTGGTGAGCGTTAAGCGCGGAATCAAGCCAGCCAACATCGATTGTGTGTCGCAGAACACCTCTAACCAGTGCGCCGCATGGGCTTTCCTTAAGCTCATACTCGAAAAGAAACTCGTACTACTGCTTAAGTACTGACAATAAAAAAAATAGTTGCAAAAGGATGCAATAGATGAAGCCATCAAAAATATCCAAATACTCATAGCTCTCGTGTTATTCAAATACCAAGAATAAACCTACGCTCCCGTAAGGATATTTCTCAGATCCACTGTGGGAGGTAGTTCGAGAAAATGGGAAGGAAAGATCCTTGACTTGAACAAGGTCGATTTTTTGTGGAGTTGTTGGCAGGTCTCGTGGATGACCTTTGAAATGATAGGTAAGAAAGACGTAGTTGTCAATGACATTGGTAAGGTAATCAGCCTACGTATCTGATGTGTTCTCATTCAACTTATACGGCTAGAGAGTATTTGAATTGTACATTTACTAGCGCAGGTGGTTTTCGCTCAGCCGCATTGAAGTATAAGACCCAAATTCATTGCGATAACAGCGTTGTCTTTTGAATCGCAGGAATGGTTGGAACTTCTAAACGTATGGATAATTGTGTCTTCTGATACATCAGAACTTAACAGGAAAAAACCTCCTACCTCCTCATACCACAGTAAGCTTATAGAAGACACAATGCACAAAATAAATTGATAAGAGACTCGAGTCAAAAAAGTGCTGAAACTTTGTTGCCAGCTAAAGGTCAAAGGTCTGCAAAAACGATGCGAGAATCATATGAGGCTTCAGTTTTGTGGTTAATATAACGAATTTTGCAAGTATCGGTCTTTAGACTACCCATTTCACTAGGTATTTCACGTTAACTCTTGGCATAAACTATAGGGACGATATTGTGTAGCACAAAAGTAGTTTAGAGATATGCCGACAATGAAATTCTATCAATAGCAATCGGCGGAAAAATGCAAGAATTGTTCAAAATTTTTCTATTAGCACTGTTTATGATGCGCCCACGTGTGAGTAAAACGCGGATTCGACTCCCGTCTGAAACTTAATTTTGCACATCATCATCCATCACTCAACATCTTCGGGTATGCAGTTATACTAAGCTGAGGAAGAGCTCCTTAACGCTTGAGAAAGATCTAAATTTCTTGCTTGTTTTACACAGCATTCGGTTATTGTATATGTATGTATATATCTCAGTAATATTTCCACAAGAAACTCCTGGAGCAAAGCTAGTTATAGCGCAACAAATTTTTCCGGAACGTCAAGCTCCGCTGATCATGACCTGCGTTTTGTGGAATCTTAGAGGTGCATTTCAAATTCCTTCTGATTGGTCGCGCCATCAGTGTCGAGCTCTACTGCGAGTAGCTGAACCGAGTTTACGATGTGTTGAAGGAAAAGTACCCGACATTGGTTCGTCAAAACGCGCGCTGTTTTGAAGACAATGGTCAAATCTCGGAAGCGGGAAAAAAGCTTAAGAAAAGTTTGATGAGTTTGAAGAAATTCGAGATCATGTCGCACCCACCCTACAGACCAGAAGCTACGCCGCCCCATTACTGGTCTCTTCCGCTCGATGGAACATTTCGCACGTAGACAACGATATGAGACTTTGATCAAGTTAAAAACGGAGGTAAGAACTTCTTGATCCAGAGCTCAAAGAAAGACGATTTCGAGGTGATCCGGATGCTTGCAGATCGTTGGCGGAACGATGATGGTCTTTGTTTGAAAAGTAATTATTGCTGTTTTGATTGAATTTAAGTACAAACTTTGAATCTTCAGCGAATGTTAAGAAATTTTCCTTCCAATCTAGTACACATCAAGACACTGCTATAACAGCGGTTGGATGAAAATTGCTAGTAGATTCGATAGCTGTTACCTCAAATGGGTTTAATGCCTATATGTACTTAGTGGAGCAAACTCGTTGAAAATTGTTTGCTGACAGTTCGATGCCTTATATCAAAGAGGTAGTGCCAGCAGAGAAGGTTGTCTCGAAGAATAGCGGGAGCACACACCGAGGGAATGGTTGTACATAGGTTCAAGTTCAACCTAGAGTTCAGAATTTCAAATTTTTCACCATCCTCATACCTATCAATGAGTGGTTACAAGTCAACGTACAGACAACTTAAGGGTGAAATAAGTTTCGAACATGAACCTATGCGTTGAATTTGCTCCACCTGGGTGTTTATGATCAATGTTATTTGAGTTGTTGCTTGTTGATTGCACCATGGTCTAAAAGGAGAATATGATTGACCGATAAGTCCAACTTGAAAGAAAGTCGATTATCAAGTTATCTTATATCAGACGTTTACAATTGCACCAATTCTTCAGGATCAGGGGTTTGAATGAGAAACAAATTTTTATGATTGAACACACTATCAGCAAGATCACCTTGTCCAAACATACACAACATCGAGTGTTAAAAATTGCCGATTTAGTGATTTTAACTTGACAGCAGTGCAGGGTAAATAGTTCGTAGTCCCTATCTCTCTTTAGCGAGAGTAGAGATTTCCGAGAAGATAGGCTAAAGACTAAAGACGACGATTCTGCCCGACTAACGAGACTGTAAGGTCGAAAACACGTGCATCGGGCTCTACACAGAGTCCATTATCAGAATGCATGACATGTTGGCTCAAACAATAATTTCTAATATTTTTCTCTAAGCCAAATACGAGGTATTACATTAATCTTTATTCAACAAATGACGTTTCGGCAGTTCGCCTTCCACAGAGCCCGGAAAGGTCAAATTGTCTGCAATGAAATTAGCCAAACCCCTCCATTACTCCTTCAGAAAAATTCACCAGATCTAGTATCAATCTCATCAAAAGCAAAATCAACTTCCAATATACTCACCCATTTCTTATATGTGTTAAACTGAATGACTCAAGTGGAGATCACGGGAAGGGAATGGCATAGATCGCGTGATGTACCCCACCGTCAAAACAGCAGTCTCATATACTGGCTCAAATCATAAGTGATAACGAGGCATTCCTCCCTGCGATTTATAAATGAATAGGAGGTGTTAATCCAAAATGCTTCCAAAATCTTCTGCGCTGATGTTCTATGTTCCTGAGCAAAGATGGTAACTTCTATGCTATAGTCTACTCCGTTATTCTTCTGTGCTCTATGCGTCTTTAGCAGGGTGTTTCGTCTATTGTGACGCTCATCAGCTAGGTGCTTTTCTATGCGGGCACAGAGCGGCTACTCCGTTTCGACAATATATTTACCGCTTCACGCTTTGCAAGAGTTTAGGTGGATTGTACCTACGCTCATGTAATCACCGTCTCTGCCGTTAGGACATATTTTGTAATCTTTCATTATACGGAAACAGTCATAAAAGCGGTTACGAACTAATTAGCGCTCTAGAGTGTACGGTAGTATCTCAATGATAGCTACCGATTGCTTCAAATCTGCTCTTTTCAAACCACGTTTTATAGCTGTACTTATGTCATTTGAAAAGAAGAAAACGGGAAGATAAACGGGATTTTCCTTCATTCGAGTTTTCGTTCGGAGGCGTGTTGTTTCCTCTAAACCTAAGCCGATGGGATGCAAATTCGTGTCCATTACAGTGGCTATTTCCCGAGTCAGTTTTACTGATTCTACTCTCTGCTCTTCTCCAGTACACACATTTGCGGCGGTTCAAAGCATGTTTCTTATTAAACGCCTTTTTCGTATGTGAGGAGTGAGAAGAGAGATAGTGAACTATATTCTAATAACTTGGTTTTCGGTACCACATTGTTATGTAACCGTTCTTGATTAAGTTTATTTGCATATTCAAGAAAGGAAGCCGATTATCTTTTGCTACGTAACTAGTGAATCCTATATACTCTGACTGTTTCATCCAACAATCTAAAACTAATATTCCAATTCCTCTCGAGTGAAGCAGATAAACCAAACAATCATCTATATACCTATAGTAGAGCGATGGTCAAAGAACTATTACTGGTGCTTCCACTTTCGAAATAAAGGCAGTAGCCAGGCTAGGTGCCAGTCGCTGCATCATTGCCAATCCTCTGACTTGGGAAAAGCATTTCCGGAGCATCTGAGGATTGAGCAGTTCAGGCGCACCATTAACTGCTGAATCGTCAAGCCGCGTACATGTTTACAGCTCCCTGATTTTGTTTAAGAAGCTCGTGTGTGACTTACAATGCAGAATCATTGCACACGTTCGTATAGAGATCAGTGACGTCGAATAACTCCATTACGTATGCGTCGCTTGGATTCGCGATACATAGATGGTCCAAAACATCTGAGTGTTTTGTCACATGGGGTGGAATATGTGCTAGCAACTGAGATGTAATTGAAATTAAAAACCTTGCTGTCTTGTCCTGTCTGCCTAACCGCTGATGATGAGTTTAACTCTGAATAGAGATGGATCCTTAGACGTTAGATCATCAGTGGATGCCAACATACGTGTTTTTATAAGTAAGTATAAAGCCGGAACATGCTGGTGATTGAATGTCTAATCGAGATAGTGATAGATGGTTTCAGAGCTGTAGCTTTTGCATACGGACAAGCTAATTGCTTAGATTGCGGTTTTGCCATTTGAATTTCTTTGAAGAAGATGATCGGTAAAGCGAAGCAATTTCGAGATGCTCACTAGTCATTGCTATATCCTACTGTCAAGTATCACTACGAATTCTCCACCTTTATCACCAACTCAAAGCCCCACGCTTTTTCCTTTATCAACTCTCGAACCTCTTTCATGCTACGTTTTTCTAGTTCGTGAGGTTAGAGTGAAACCTTTTCGTGCTGTAGTGAATGGGAGTTCTAAAAGTTTCGCAGCAAATTTCCGGAATTTCCTATCAACCTCCTCGCTGGTGTCTTGTTGCCTGCAGAACGACTGAGGAAGTGGTGGTATTGGTAGACCTCTACTTGCTGTTCATTCCTACTGGTCTCTTCAGCTCTGGCCTTTTTACGGAGTTGATGTCGTAAATCATGTAAGCCACATGCAACCTCACGCAAGTATACCTTAGAAATGGGCAGAGGCTGGTGAAAAGCTTGGACCGAATTCTAGTAGCGAGCGCGCGCACCATTGGGGAGAGTTATGCCTCCTAACACAGTGACCATTGATTTTGTTGGTGCACTAATTGCTCTATTGTGACTCGCATGATCTTCATTAGCAGTAACCGTATGCCTTCTTAAAATCATGTTATGCGGCATGCTCAAAAGATCACCGAATTTTCTCCGTAAGTAAGTTTAGTTTTTCATCTTATGGACTCGCAAATCAATTTTGACCCACCAGCTATTCTCCTCCAAAAGTTGCCTTAAAATACTGATCACAGTGATATCAATTCGCCTCGTACTTCTTCACCATAGCGTACAGCTTCGTCTTTGTTTGCTTCGTAGACAGGCGCGGAGCACTTTCATTTCGATATTCACTATTCGATGGCTGTCCTCTTGTGCACCACATAGTGCTTGAAGTCGTGAGAGGGGTGGCGATGGGGCAGCGACTGGCACCTAGCCTGACGATTGCCTTTATGTCCAAAGCGGAAGCGCCAGTGATAAATCTCCGGCTATTATTCTACTGTAGGTATATAGATGATTGCTCGGTTATTTGTACCACTCAAGAGGAACTGGAAAACTGAACAGTCAGATCCTTTCATTATTATTTGAGCCAACATGTCCATGTGGTCTGGTAAGGGCTCTCGTACAGCCCGAGACACGTGTTTCGTCCTTACAGATTCATCAGCCGGGCAGAAAACCCGTCCGTCTGCCGAATTTCAAATAGATCGCTTACCAGACCACATGACATGTTGGCTCAAATAATAATGAAAGGATCTGTTGAAATTTGAGCGTGGTCTCAATAAAGCACTCGAAGGAAAGGTATAATATGATAAAAAAACCAGCCAGCTAGCAATCGAGTGCACAACACTCTGTGTTAGGTGAATGTTTCACCTAACATAGAGTGTAAAGCGTACGTCGTCGATAACTATATATAAGGAGTGTGACGCTCCCGAGAGAACTGACTATGAAAAGATCGACAGACGACGGGTTCTGCCCGGCTGATGAGTCTGTAAGGACGAAACACGTGTCTCGGGCTGTACAAGAGCCCTTACCAGACCACATGACATGTTGGCTCCAATAATAATGAAAGGATCTATTGAAATTTGAGCGTGGTCTTAATAAAGCACTCGAAGGAAAGGTATAATATGAACAGTCAGACTACATAA
Source organism: Parelaphostrongylus tenuis (assembly GCA_019055375.1). Lineage (NCBI taxonomy): Eukaryota > Metazoa > Nematoda > Chromadorea > Rhabditida > Metastrongylidae > Parelaphostrongylus > Parelaphostrongylus tenuis. Next base: position 11,525 of record JAHQIW010003489.1, read on the forward strand.
GATTCACCAGTCACATACCAAAGACAATTGGTTCCCCTTCTTGAACGTGCAATTAAACTTAACTGTGAACGATTGCATAACAAAGTGGTACCGAAAGCCAAATTATAAGAATATCCTGGTTTACTATCTCTTTTCTCATCCCTCGCATACGAAAAAGGCGTTAGTAAAAAGCATGTTTGTGAACACCACCTAGTTGTTCACTGGTAAAGAGCACAGAATAGAATCCGTGAAACTGGCTTGCGAAATAGCCACTTTTACTGGATAAGAATTTGGTAACCTTCGGCTTAAGTTTAGAGGGAGCAGTACATTCAAACGCAAATTAAAATATTGTCACAAAGGGTAGCCGCTCTATGCCCGCATAGAAGAAACACCCAGCTGATAAGCGTCACAATAGACGAAACACCCCGCTAGGGACACATAGAGCACAGAAGCATAACGGAGTAGACTATAGCAAAGAAGTCACCATCCTTGCTCAGGAACATAGAACATCAGCGCAGAAGATTTTGGAAGCATTTTGGATTCACACCTCCTATTCAACTATAAGCCCCGGGAGGAATGCCACGTAATTACTCGTGATTTGAGTCAGTATATAAGACTGTTGTTTTGATGGGTAGGATGCATTACGAGCCTATGTGAACTCGTTCTGGTGATCTCCACTTGAATCATTCAGTGGAACACATATAAAAAGCGGTGAGTATCTCAAGAGTTGATTTTGTGCTTTATGCGATTGAAATCTAGGTTTGGCGATTATTTTGAAGGAATAATGGCGGTGTTTGACTGGTTGGATTGCAGACAATTTGACCTTTCCAGGCTCTGAAGAAGGCGAACTGCCGAAACGTTAGCTGTTGAATAAAGATTAATCTAGTAGATCCTTACATCATTATTTGAGCCAACTTATCTTGTGGTCTGGTAGGGCTCTTGTACAGCCCGATACACGTGTTTCGTCCTTACAGCTCGTCAGTCGGGCAGAACCCGTCGTCTTTCGATATTTTTATAGTCAGTTCTCTGGGGAACTCCATGCTTTTACAGAGAGTCATCGAAGCCAAACGTTGTACACTTTATGTCAAGCGAAATTTTCACCTAACACAGAGTGTTTGCGCACTCGCTTGTTCTTTGGCTAGGTCACGTGTATCGGGCTGTGAAAGAGCCCTTACCAGACCACAAGTTGGCCCAAATTATAATGAAAGAATCTGTTGATATCCGAGCGTAGTATTAATGAAGCACTCAAAATAAAGGTATTAATGTAATACTTTGTGTTTGGCTTAAAGAAGAAAATTAGGGAATGACAAATTTTCAAGTTGATCTCGTTTGCTGGTCGTGTTTAGATGTTTAAAGCGAGGTCAAACTTTGTCAACCTGTTACAATAGTATGAGACTACTTCATGAAGTATGGATTTTATTTGAGCGTTTCATCATTCTCTAACGGGAACGATTGCTATCATGATTACAAACATAGTGATCACAACATTCAAAAACAGTGAACAATCAAAGCTCTCTTATGCTCGTTCTAGGGGACTTTCATGAAGTTACTGTTGCTCCACAGAGATAGCTGATCTAAAAGATTTAAACGCCTTTTATTTTCATTTTCACTTATCATGTGGCGGGTATGGGAAACCATCTTCACAATGAGCGAGCTCTTAGTAATTAAATGGCACTCAAGCTTTGAATACCTTCTTATGTTTACCAATCGACTTCGACAGCGTAAATGGCAATCATCTTAACATGAAAACGGACTTTTTCATGATAATTTAATAGCATACAATCTCAGCATGCCTCAATATATGTAATCTAGCTATCGATCTATTGCTTGTCATTAATCGTTTTATTTTCAATTTTACCTTATTCATTACTATGGTTCAGTAAGATTTTTATGTCTTTTCATTGCAGTGCTACTGTCGTACTGTTACTCATGCTATTTTCGTTTTAGTTAAATTGCTATATAATATTTTGCTGCTTATTATTATTGTTACATAATATCTTTTCATGTCCTGAAGGCCTTTTTCAACTGTTTACTTCATGTACTTCATGACCAATAGGGAAAGAGTGACTGGAGCGTTTTTTCACCGTGTTGCCGACGAATACGCAGTAGGTCGCATGCATTCGGAGGATGGGGGGGGGGGGCATTTCCGCAAGGCGTTATTTGTCAAATACACACTTTTCTATAACTAGAACAAATTGAAGAAATCAAAAACAATTCTGACCACTGTTTTTCTGTATTTTTTCAAGACCCTTCAAACTATTAGCTGTCATTGTGGTGAAGTTCAGTGGTTTTGCTGTTGTGATCCGCTGCCGATTTGTGTCTCGCAACGGACAAGAGAGAAGAGTTTAAATCCTTTATATGGATTATACCAAAACAACCTATAATATACATGCATTACTAGAATGTAATATAATAATATATATATATACATATATATATATGATCACGACATATCGTTATGCGAACATATGCGTAAGTTAATATGGTGACCGACTGATGAGGAGTATCGAGGACAGTGTTATGGCAAGTGGTGTTATTGTAGCTTGACGGTGATGATGTTATCGTAGTATCAAGTGATCATGTTATTGCATATGATCATGTTATTGCATATGACATTGTTATTGCATTTGACATTGTTATGACAAGTGACAATGTTATTGTAATTGACGATGTTTCGTAATTGTCGAAGCATGACTAAGCGGCGGAGCCCATTTGGGAATGCTATGTTCGCCCCCAAGTAGAACACCGACGGGGCGGGATCCAGGGGTTGAGTATATAGTGTTAGCAGTGGGGTCGCTAGTGATTAGATATGGACAGAATCCCTAAACCGTGGTGATGGGTCGAGCATAGCCAAAGTGAGTTTGCTCCGCCACGGAAGTACTATGTTCCGCTCACAAATCTATTGAATTCATCTGAGTTGTATGAATGCAACCTTATGAAAGTAATTAGTTACAAGACAACGAGGTTGTGTTAGAGAGAGCAATAATGGATCGACAATGTACTGAGGTGAGGTGGTCCGGGTGATGTCAGACGACCGTACGGATGATGACCCGCGATCGAACTGACTGTTGAGGTTGGTGGCAGCTGGGTGCCGCCCTTGTCACTTGGACCATTTCTGTCTAAGGTCCTCGAACCTCTGCGATACCACTTGCTCTCTAAGTTCGTAGACCATTTGCGCTGCCTAAATTATCATGGAATTCCCGAAAAGATAGCAAACTCCGTTGGGAGGTTTGCTATAGTCATATTAGATACTTCGTCATTACCAAAAGACGAAAAACTAGAAAATAGCATAGCTTTGAAGGCTTCAATATCAGTACCATTAAGATAGCTTTTCTTACACTTTGGATATTTTCTGATACCTCTTCAGAAATTATTTTATCTAGAATAGTAAGCATATCATTTCAGAACGATGAACACCGTTTTTTGTTTTTTCAATGCTTGTTGCACCTTTGCCTACGAATTTTTAATACTGTTGGGAAAAAAGTTCTGAGGAAATGCTTGTAACCTTTTGAGTGTCGGCCATTTTTTGTGTTTTTGAGCTCGTTTGAAAGCCCGTCTTCTCCTGCGTTGATTGGTATATAATTTACCGACCTATTTCAAGATGGAGTTAACAAGCGAGCAAATTAGGTTGTGGATGATGCAGGAATGGCTGTAGGGTTTAAATGCGACGGTGGCAAACTGAATGCATCAAGCCGATCGGAAGCAGAATGGATCTTCTGCCGGAGAGGTGACAGGAAGTGCTTGAAGTCGAAGGGGAGTACTTTGACTATTAGTTTGTCTTCGTTCGGATGTAATAGATGCATAAATAAATGTTCTGCAAGCATTTTTCAGAACTTTATTCCCAACCTATTATATGGCTGCTTAATAGTAAAAACTCACGCATCAATTCTGGGTTAGTAATCATAGGGCACTTTATCGGGTGTGAAGTTATTTCAAGAGCAAGTTGACTCAGAATTGTTGAGATTACAGCATGGGTAGAAGCTCGGCGTTCGAGAACATCAAACGATTGATGAACAAATTTCTTCGTTTGTGGTGAAGTTCTTTCGAAAATGTTCTTGATTTAGTTACGTGAAAGTTCTCAAGCATGAAAGTACTGTAAGCCTGAAGTGATGTCAAAAACTGCAGCTTTCCTTCCTACGCTTTTCTCTTGAATGCGGCAATAACTTGGAATAGAGATTTGTAAACTTAGTGATTGCATTACAGATCGCTGCACAAATCCCCTGGCGCACGTCTCGTTGGTTTTGCAATACCAAGCAACCCGAACAGCATTCATTACACAGCGTAAATTATGGCAACAGGCAAAGTTGTTAAGCCTGTGACGGTGAAGGACCAGTTACTCGCTGTAACGAATTCTCGTAGCTCTCTTAGTGAATAATCAATAATGAATCATTATATCGAATAAGTTAAGATGAGAAAATCCCCTTTCTCATTCGAAACTCAACATCATCATAAAGGGCTCTAACTATATGTCTATTGAGTAGTGACAATGCTCTGGACGAATATTGATTCTCATCAGAACGAACTATATGAAAGATTGGAAATATCTCTACGATAAAGCAATCTTTATTCACTACCTTGACCAGCAGACATCACTCCACGTCCCAGCACTGTGGAGACTGTGATCAGCAGCAATATCATAATGCGATTAGTTGGGAGACTGTCCATCTTTGTAAAAAATACTTATTTTTAGCTGATAAAAATACATATTTTGTAGATCACCTTAGAGAGGAAAACTGTAAGTTTTTAGATAGCACGATTTACAATGTAACGACATCTCTGGCACTCAGTAATTAACGTTGTCTTGAAAGCTTATTAACTTTTCCGAGATTATCAGAGATTTCAAACTTTTTAATTTGTAACGAAATTCACCGGAACAAGTCTGCGGAAGGACCTACCACTGCGATTAAATGCATGTGAAATGTTGAACAAGGGAAAGAGTGAATTCACCGCTTCCGGAAATGACGCTGCTCAAATTTGCTTCCCACGTTCTTTTCTGATACTGCAAGTAAATATTCGACTTTCCCAAGGATTAAAAGATTGGTAATCGGGAAGACGCGTAATCGCATTTTTCCCTTCAAGAGAAAATTCGTAAAGGAAGTATCAATTGACAAAAACGGAACACAACACTTACCACAAAAGTTTTTTTACAACGTACACTGAATAGAACAGAGATGACGTTTGCTAATCTTCAATCATTTCATAAATTTCTCTTTGTTGGCGGAGAAAACGACCGACACTTAAGTAAAACTTATACAGAATTCTTTCAACAGATGCATCTTTTGCACACTTTCAGGTTATGTGCAGATTGAAATGTTAGGGACGGAAAGTAGTATGACTTCGGATGAATGTCCTTGCCCTATAGTCAGAGTTAGTCGTCAAAGTTCTTCCGCGTACCAAAGAATTGGGATTATAGCTCGACGGGTAAAGTGCTTATCTTGTTCCCTCTTATTCCCTTCTTTCTCTGTGCATTTCGGTCCACCGCAAAACAATATCGTAGCGTTGCGGTTTGAATCCTCCTCACATTCCATATCGATACTCACCTAAATGAGGGAAAATAATAGCTTATCTGGTAATGATAGACAAAATGTGAAAGGAAACTCTAATTTGAATAATGTGATAGGTGACTAATTTTTTGCCAGCTTTATCAGTTTATGTGTATACATCGTAATGACTTCACTTCTCCATTTGGATATAAGTGTTTCAAATATCAAACATTCTGTAATTCCCACCCCGTTCTCACCGCATCTATATAGGATGAATTATTCTAACCAATTGCGACCTCAAGCAAAAAAATTTCAGTCTTTGCCTTTCTTTACAGTATGTAACAGTAACTCTTGTAAGAGCAATCAGTATCTTTTACATCGCCTTCACGTTTCTATGGAGTGAGGAATAAGTGACGACAATCACAATGACAAGTGATGGAAGCTGTCATTTAATAATCGGCTGTTTGCCGTCCAAGTCCTTGTGTGAGCCAAAGGGTTGGGATTATAAGAAGAAAAGTAAGGCGATCTCCTTTTTTTCTCATTTCCTTTGCGAATTTTGCATTGGGATCTACTGAGAACCTATACCCATAGTGTACCTCCAGGGTCACACGTACATCCGAAAAGATATCATTCACTTGCGCAAAATGAATTAATAACATATTTGACGGTGATAATAATAATATGGATTTGAAGAGATTTAGCTATCAACTCAGAAAACTGCTATTGTCTTTTGTCGCTTATCAGCCCATTTCTATTCAGCGTACCGACCTCACTTCTCCACATGGAAATGTGCCAGATGTGAAACATCTTTCGCTTTCTAAACCACCCTCATCATAGCCATGCTAAGCACTGCCTTCCATCCGTTTGCAAACCAAAGCAAAATACACTTTGCTTTTCCTCACTTCCACATCAAGTTGCAATAACTTGTTTTCAATGCATAACTTTTTTCATTGCAGCTAGCATATCTCGTAACATTGAATTTCTACAAAGTAAGGTATGATTGATACAAATTTCTGACTTTATCCTCGCCTAATAATCTCCGTTTGCCGTTAATAGTCTGAAATTCATTTACGCTGTCTAACAGTCCAACACAAAAGTACCGAATTCCTTTAAAAGATCATATACTTTCCGTCTTTCCAGCGATTTATACGCGTGTCAAAAAACCTAAGCGGACATTGATTGTGAAACATAATGTGGTTCTAAATGTTTTAGCATAATAAAAGGGCTTTTCAATAAAGGGATATTCAGCGCAAGAGATCTGAGCTTCCGAATCATGACTAACAATCGTTTGATAGATTCTGTTCAAATAAAGAGGTCGTTTCTTTGCTTGAACCAGGGTAACCGAAAAGAGCCCACAATATTTCATATTTCGTGAATGATGCTAAATTATGTGAAATGATTTAAACTCAGAGACCTTTTCTCTAATATGTGTACCATTACATTTGCAAAGACTATTAAAAGCTGATAAAAATATTGTCCAGCCAAGAAGGGCTCCTGTGTCAGCGTTTTCTGAGTGTATGACTATCTTTGATTAATACGACTCATATTTCGTTGATTATGAGATTTTGAGTACGAGAAATGTGAAGAACAACCATTTATCTTAAAAAAAAAAAACCATCTTGAAAACCATAAGATGTATGAGAGGTAATTTTTTCGTAGTATTTCCTTTCAAACACTTGTCTTCATCTGCATTCAAGAAAATCTGGAAAGTCTGACTCACTGAACGGCATTGGAGCAGTATGTGCCAATAGGTGGATCGCTGTTTTGTTGTGATAACTCGCTAATGAATTTCCTTCTTTTACAAACGTGATTATTCTATCGAAGAAAAAAATATGAGCTTTTCAGATTTCCAAATAAAAAAGAATGATAAGCAACTTTGGACAGCAGAGGCGGTATGGGAGAACCCGTCATTCACCTACATCATAGCCGTTTGCCCACAATTCACTGTGGCCACCACTCTGCCATCACCCCATTTCCAATTTAAGACATCACTGTGGGTAATCAACCTTCATTGGGCTTGGTCTAGTAAGAATATATCGGTATTAACCCAATCAAGCCGACAATTCATTGCTCTATTCAGTTTCTAGACTTGAAATCAGGTCAAGACGAAAGGCTGCGGTATGTTGGAAAATGTTCTAGCAGCTCTAAGTTGAGTGGTATAAGAGGGCACGCACGTTGACGGTTTATTGACTGAGAGCCAAAATGGACTAGGATTAATTCTTTCTACAAGCACGTGCACCCAATATGTGAGTGGCCGTCCTAGAGGAGGTGATTCAATGCATATCTGGCCTCAACAATAACTCGAGGTGAACTCACGATGTACTGAGTCAATGGTGCTTAACCCTCTCAGACCAAGTATGAAACCAGTTTTGGTACCAATTGTGTCGACCCTGGAGGGATGGATAGCTTTGTGAGCCATGGGCGCAAGGTCAAATCACTGATCCCGTGTACGACGCAGGGTGCCTCCAACCATCGCGCCACATAAGCTCTCATATAATATATATATATATATATATATATATTATATAATAATTATTAAGTCCAACTCTCTCTAAACCTGGGCATGAGTGAAGGAATGTGAAAGTCTTTACGAACTAGCCTTCTTTCTTTAATAATTTAATGGCCCAACGTTTCGGGAGACAACGCCTTTCTTCAGAAACTAGACATATATATCACACCATACCTCAATACTCGAGTTAATATATCGGGTGCATCAGGAATCCAATAGAAAAGAAATTCGACAGTCTAGTCATCTTGAGAAGCCCACCTTATCTAAGCTTACTGGAAGAGGTCATTGACCTTGTGTGACTCACTTTGAAAAGGAACCATACTCGGACTAGAGATAAATCTGAGACAAGGTGCTGTATCACTTGTCATGTTCAGGCATGCTCCTCTCCTATTCATTTTTGGACTATTGCGGTTTCGATGCTTCGAGGGTTTTCGCGCTGATGTTTTCGACTCTTACCCCAGGATTCTTACTTCTACATAAAAGTCCACAGAGATGCGTTTTCTACTCAATGCAACCCCAAAGGCTTATCTTTTAACTGTTGGAATTCCTGTTTAATTGTTCTCTGATGAGTATCCAAAGCGGTCTCTTCCGTCTCGCCCGTGTATCCTTAACTGCATGTCGTGCAAGAGATCTGGTATATTGTACCCGAGTTCATACAATCTCCGTCTCTAGCATTAAACATACTAAATTGTCAGCCTTACACATAGACAGTCGTACCAGCGCTTCCAAACCAATTGGCGATGTAGGTTAATAGGTGAAATTTTATGATTATTACGGAGTTTTCCCACATGAAGTGTAGCTTCAAAGATATCTTCCTTTCTAGGTTTGAAACAACATTATTTTCCGTTATTCATGCTATGTGGCCTATCTCTCCTTATTGACTTTACTGACCTAACACCAGAGGCTGCTCTTTCATCGCCATTCGAAATAGCTATCTGCCGCGCCAATCGTAAAGACTCCTCTCTCCTAGCTATCCGTAGAAACACATCCAGCCGTTCGGTACATATTTGGAAGTGCATTTTTCGTGTGCAAGGGATGGGATCAGAAAGTATTGCACTAATATGTTTTCTTACTTGGTTTGCGATACCATTTTTGTTATGTGGCCACTTTTAGAAAGATGAATTTGAACGTTCAAAAAGGAAGCCACTTCTCCCTATGCTTCTCCCGTCTAAGCTTGATGTGACTGACTCCTATTCAAAAAGATCAAAACAGATGTCCACCTCCTCTCCTGTGTCGAGCAGATGTTAAATCAATTACCTATGTATCGACAGTACAGTTTTGCGAACCTCGACTAAGAACTATAGCTTCCACTTTGGACATA
>JAHQIW010003490.1:0-19022 GCA_019055375.1 Parelaphostrongylus tenuis
ACAAAAGGCGAAAGGGGAGGGCTACTGATGGTCCCAATAGGACGAAATAGGCGCCTATATAGCACTAGACCTATGGCTCAAAATAAGTCATATCCTTATCAGATTAAATCATTTTGAGCGGGTCTGTAAAAAAGCAGTCGATAGCAGAAGTATAGTTCATTTTAAAAGCCGTAAGCTCGGACTGCCGGTCACCACAAAGTCAGGTAAGACCATCATCCGACTTTGGGTGATTAGTTTTTACTCGCGCCGATTCCTTTAGAGGATTATTTAACCTCAAGGGATCGACGGAACCGAGGGAGGGTGCTACTGATGAGTCCCAATAGGACGAAATAGGCGCCTATATAGCACTAGACCTATGGCTCAAATAAGTCATATCCTTATCAAAAAGAAGCGCATTACTATTTCCAGATAGATTGAACAACTTTTATAGAGATACTACGATAGTCTTCAAAGTATCAAGAAAACTAATGTAGTGCCTCAAAATTTCAAATCAGTGCCATTTTTCAGACGAGTTAATTCTTCTTTCGATAAGATGAAGGGTACTTATAAGTTAGACGGCGACAAATTCAAAGCGATCTCATTTTTCACAGGAGTGTTTGTAAGCATTCGGAAGCTCAAATCTCCTGCTACAACTCCATGTCGCCGGTTCCAAAACATCTTTCATAACGGTCCAATATCAAGCATCCAATATAGAATTTTGTTTCGTACTGCCTTTTCCTTCATTTTATCATTACATAATTTGCTAGAAGCACGAACAGCACATCAGCATGTAGAGGATTTTCCGTAGTGTCAGAATCTACGTTTTTATCTGAAGTTTCTGTCGATACGGTGAAAAAATCCCCAAGTGATTAACAATATTTCAAACGCGATCGATCGCCCTGCCCCTGCCTCAACTCCCAGCTCCGTGAATTGGCAGGTTAACAAAGTCGTCGAAATGTAAAATTCGATCTCATTTGCCCTGCTAACGAAATTTCCAGAAAATAAGCATAACGTTGAAATATTTGTTATTGTGCTATGAATAGGAATAAATAAGAAAATCAACACTTAGATTAATATGATCTTTGTCTACATTCAGGAGGCCAGAAGGACCTAAATGATTCCAATACTGAGTTCATAGCATCATCACCTAATCATAAATAAAGATTACATTGATAATAGTCTGGGGAAAGTTCCAGAAAATGCTTGTAAAACATTTACTTATGCACCTAATTACACCCGAGCAAAGACAGAACTAATAGTCAAAGTACTCCCCTCCACTTCAAGCACTTCCTGCCACTTTCCGGCAAAAGGTAGATTCCGCGAGTCATAAATTGATTGATTGCATTAATGCGTTCACTTGCCACCGTTGCATTTGAACCCAGAGCCATTCTGCACCTTCAACAAACTAATTTGCTCCATGTTACTCCTTGAAATAAGTAGTTAAATTATAAACCAATCAACGCGAGAGAAGTCGAGCATCCAAATGAGCCCAAAAACACAAGAAATGGCCGGCACCCAAAAAAGTTACAAGCATTTTCTCAGAACTTCCTCTCCAACCTATTACTATGAGGGTGAAAGCCGAAAAAATTGCTACCTGCAATCATCTAGCGCCACATAAATTCCGTCAAGTTGTTTCTTCTTCAGTCTGCGGCAAAGTAAAAGGATCATAGCCGAGTAAAATGTGAACTAAAGCCACAGCGAACGACTTGTTGTCAAGATAATCTGATGAGTCCAATAAAGGGAAGCTACAGCGACGATTTGTTAGTAAACAGGTAAATTGCCTGATCTACCGTGTAACTAGATAGTGATGGTGTTAAAACGGCGGCGACTATTGTTATTTCATTGCAGATTTTTTCATCGCAACGGCAGAGACAGCTTTAAGTAAAGACGTATGATCCTGATACTACGTGAAATTCTCTACACGCTGACTTGCTTTTCGTGCTTCCAGCGATTAATACATGGGATAAAATGTGAGCGAAAACGAGTTTCAAAACATAAGTTTATTTGGATCTTACAGTGTTAAAAAAGGGTGTTTTGGAATTTGGCGATGTAGAGTTGTAGCCAAAGATTGAAGCTTTCAAATGATTAATAACACTTCTATGAAAATTACTTGTCCCGCTAATAAGATCGGTTTGGAAATCTGTCGCCCTCTACATATGTTCAGATGAAATATCATACATGGTAGGTGATAATTTGAAGGATTAAAAATAACAGAAAAACAGTACTCTAAAGTGTCTTTAATCTCTTTTGTAGTGCAAGAACGTGTCTTCATGTGACAAAAAGAATTTTGCAGACAACCCCAGAAACATGGATGAGACCTATTGCATTATCGTTGGCAACACGGTGACAGGAATTTGCACTGTAAAGATGAATGAGAATAAAAAGTGTAATATGCCAATGGGTGACATGGTGCAAATAACAGACTATTAACGGCACACACTTGACGATTTCAGGAACATTCTCGGTTAAATGTTTTCTTTTTGTAGAACTTTGTTTTTCAAAACATTGTTTGTAGACCACAAATATCATCATGGCAAATTGGTCCAGAGCGATGTGGCAAAGTGTAGTGGATAGAGCTGTTCGAGTGTTGGCATCAGGGCCGTTTGGATCGCCCTTTCTTTCGGCAAGAGCGACTGTTGGTGGAAACTGAAGTTGGGCTATGATATGTTTCGAGTCAGACATCTATAAAAGTCCGATATTTATATATTAGCAATGGATGGAGCAGCAATAAAATGGCATATCATATGAGTATCGATTGGTAAGAGTAGTGCAAAAAATTACATGTGAGTCGACAATGTGAAGAAGGTTCGGTTTAAGAACTTTTTCAGAACAGTTGGAAAGTTTGCGAAGAACAAGGTATCAGAAAAACACTCTCTGCTTGATCTTGAAAAAAACGCTGATATCAATCTCTTCCTCAATCTATAAGTAACTATAGGACGAAAGATCTTGAGGGCGAGGGCATAAACTGTGTGACAATAACATGAATAACACAAACATACTTATTAATATAATGAAAAGAAAATAATGTAAGTAACAGGAATCAGTAGCACTGGCACAAGTGGTACTGTTCTATTATGGTGACGCCACTTGAGGCCTTCGGTGAAGACGTATTTCTTGCTTTTGCAAAAGGTTTTGTAGTTTATCGATAGCTAAAATCAAAAAAATTTCAATGGCATGTTTGATTTCTCAAATAGCTTATTTTGGCGCCGTACCAGTCGAAATAAGATTTGTTTCTCATTCGAAGATTTCTCATTGGATAAAAGCTTTCTTGTAACAAACTTTTATCGTCAGATGGAAAAAATCTTTCAATAATAATGATAATTTGGCTTCGGAAAGGACTTCTTCGAGTTTTGTAACGACCGAAAGAATATTGGGTCTCACACTCAGTGAGCACTTCTAGTCGGCTAGGGTGTGTAGCTGTAACACCAATCCGCTACATAAATCACATGAGGATTTTTTGATGAAAATCAGAGATCTTTCCGACGCTCCAGAATTTTTCTACATGTCCATGTGCTTTCTCATAAAAAAAAGATTTGTTGAAAATAATTTATCGTGTTTCAAAGATTGACAAACTCACTATACATTATAGATCACTGTTTAGGAGGCCAGAAAGAATGCTCATGATTAAGTGAAATCTATGAGCATCAAAAACAGTTGAAGGCAGTTGACTTGTAATGACTAATCAATGTGGGAATGCTGAGATGGCTCGTCAACCAGAGGCCAGTATTGCGGAACCCCATCCACATACCTGCCAACTCTTATGAAAAGTTCTTGTCCAGCAGAAGGGATTGTTTCTCCATTCCCTGCTGAATAACCGAAATAAACTCATTTTATATTAAGGGCATCGTCGGAGGGAAATGACAGGCGACTGTTCTTTTCTGTTATCGAGGAAAAATGGAAAAACGACCTCTTCTGCTAACAAAAAACATTCCACCGCACACTGAGTAAACCTTCAAAAACTTCAATCTCTGGCTACTGCACTATGTAGTCGTTTTGTGACAAAGCCTTTTTTGAAGCTGTTATAAAGGAAAACATTTATGTTTCTCACGCATGTTTCCTCGCAGACCATAATTGGTACGTGGAATTACGAGTATCCATTCGATAACATAGGTTTTGGCGTAATTCTGTGCTTAATTTCTGATAAGATTATTCACTGCAGCGTGGCAGGGGATTGAGATTACATGGGCGGGCATTGTTTATTGATTGATCTACGGGTGGGAAGGAGGACAGGAGGGGCTATGTGCACGTGGCCGGTGCAGAACATAATTTTATTCTGAATGCTTACAGCGTTATGAAAAGATCTTATTTGAAAAGAAGCATGTAGCGCAGTCTCCAGAGATTTAAGATTTCGAATGGATGTTAACACTCTTAAGGAAGTTCTTGCCGTGAAAGAGATCGTTTCTCCAATCCCGCCGGTCAACCGAAATGAATCCATCGTCGTCATAAGAGTATTACCAGAGGTAAACGACAGGCGACATCTCACATCCAGCAACTCAGCGATCTGTTCCTTTCGTGGGAGAGAATAATCCAGTCATCGTTCACCTATCAATCTCTCCTATTCGAATGTCCACACTGTGGTTCTTTCGACATATTTTCAAATTCGTTTCATACATTAGCGATGAAGGAGGCAAGTTATTCAGATAAGCTGCTAGAACTCACAAATAGGAATCGCAAGACTGCATATAGACTAGAGATTAAAGTGTGTGCATCAACGCAGCCTCTTCTGAATCGTCTGGAGATTGTACACGCGTGCTCTAACAACTACATTATCGAGGCATTGCCGCATAGTTTCACGCTAGGACGTTCATACCATAAGAGTATGTGATTGCTTCAAAGATTTTTGAGGACATTTGTTGTTGAATGACACAGACTGTATGTGTTGATGATAATTGCATTGGCAAATGTTGATTGAATACAAAGAGTGAAAGAAATGAAGGGTCAGGATTAGGAATGTATTTTTTCTAGAGAAGTACTCCACAAATTGATGACCATGAATCTTTCGAAGCCTGCTCCTACTGCTAATGTGACACTTGACGTGACATAAGCTTTTTCCAAACATTACTTCCTTCATATCCAACTTTTATTACCTCGGCATGGATTGTCAATGTCTTGCTTTATTCAAAAGCTTACATAGGTTTTGCAGATTTATTTTGAACTTCTTAGTGGAAACGCCTTCTTCAAAACTGAGATGATTTTCGTTGAGTGTTCATGGCAATCATTTCCTCTTAAACTGTGGATTTTCGGCGTCGTCACATGCGCTCGATTCGAACACAGTGGAACACTATTAAGAATGGATTACCGTCATTCAGCACAATTCCCCATGCAAACTATTTCAAATCTCGAGACAGAACTTGAAGGTGTACTCTGATTTTTGCAACTTAGGAGGCTGTATAATTTGCCATAACAAAAGAGAGGGATGTCGTATGAGCTTAGTGCACAATATATTTATATATTTATATAATACATATATAATGTGATGTACGACACGCAGGAAAGAATAGATTTGTTGAGACGTGTAGACCCTTCTGTGTCCGCACAGAAGAGCATCTAGATGGTAAATACAAGTTCGAGAAAGCACACCTAAGTACACATAGGGCGCAGAAGCATAACGGCTCGGATGGCGAATGTGTAGCTTTCGCGCAAAACACGACGGCTTTTCTCCGTTTGCTGTTGTGACCGAGCCCGAGCGGTATAAAAAGGCACTGGTATTTTATCGAGTCATGCGAGTGGTGTAATATAACATACGTTTAAAGCTCTGAAGAGACAAGTGACAGAGGAGTTCATCATCAAAGTGTTACTGCTAAGACTATAACAACTTCGTCTGCTAAGCAGGACAAGTCTTGGAGATTTACAAATGTGATTATTGATGCCATTAAGGTTTATAGAAAGAATACTAATCATCGGCAGACGCAAGATCATCGGTTAGAAAAGTGGGATTCTACTACACTCTGATGCACTCAGTCAGTTTATCTAGATAAACATTGTTTTATGCAAACGAACTATGCAAAAGTATACCTTAGAACCCTCCTGTACAAATGTGCACTGGTAAGTGAGGACAGATTGTTCGAGAAGTGCTTTACTGCAGTACTTGATACGACGCGTCTATGGACACCTACACAACAGCGAAAAATGATTGTGAGCACCTCGATGGCTCTAAAATAATAAAGGTGCTAATCTGCTGGCCAAACATATTCTTATAGTAATCTCGTCTCAATTTTAAAATCTCAGGAATACTGAATAGGATTTAAAGTCAAATGATAGTGAATTCAAAATTACGCATTCAATCAAGAGGCACTCTACTTTCATTAGTAGGATGGGCGTGATGTTGTTCCTGCTCCTGGAATAGGAACTGTTTGGAAATCATTGCTTACTTTGATCATAAGGCGACAACAGTGGTGAATTTTCTCCATCAGCATAAATTCTCTGACTAACCACAGTATCGCATCAAGCGGAAGTAGAATGTTGTGACGAAAACTGTTCGTCGCTCAGTAATTCAGTTGAAAGGGACGGGATGCTTATTCAGCTATGCAAACTGTTCATTATAAACTCAACCGATGATTGAACAGTGCTAACTATGCTTTCAATTCGCAATTCATGAGCTAAAACATATCACTTTACTTTCCAAATAGAGGAATTCTCGTCATCATATTTGATTTGAGAGAATCGTAGCTTTCCATGACGTGTAATGCCATCCAGAGACCAAACGGTTCCTTAGAAGTTAATTTCTTACTAGTGCAGTCCGTGATAAAGGATGTAGAGAATGACACGCTCTGAAATATGATGCAATTTACACTCATACACTCCAATATTGAAGATGTTGGAGTACCAATGAAAAGTCATTTTTAAGTAAGCGAACACCATCTTGAGCATTTGAGCAGACGAGACCATGGCCACCACAAGCACCGCACAATCACAGAGTCATAATGAATCCAAAATTTCTCTAGCAATCAGTTTCCACTAATGACTTCGAAAACTAATTTCTTTCACTATATAGTTTGATACACACAGCGAAGAAAAAAGGCTCTAGAAAGGCGTAAGAGACTTAAAAATGGTATTGAAGGGCCATAATTACCGTACTACGGGCACCATAATTTCTTCACAGCATTTTCTGTGTTTGATAGCAAACATCCTTCATATCCGTCTTTTATTAAACTTCAGTATGGATAATCAACACTTTTTTTATTGATAAGCTACACAAGTTTGCTATGAATTTTAACATGGCAAATTTCAAGGTAGTTTCGCTTTGTTCAAGGTTACGACTTTCCGATTTGAGGGTCAGTAGCTGTTGTTCTCCTCAGTACATCGTATCGAGGCCAATCGAGGAAGGTGAGGCACAGTAAGCAGCGCCTCAGCTCTGCCCTTTCATGCACGACACTAGCTTATGTGAAGCGACTTGACAGAGGTTGTAGGACGGTCCTTGGGCCATTCCGGACGGAAATATTTGCTATTCCTTCAGCAGTCCATCCTATAGTAGTAGTATTAGCATTAGCCAGCATTTACGACAACAGCAACGGTGTTTGCTTAGGCCATCGTTCTCAGAAAATCTATATATTCATGACTCCTGGTTCATCGGTAAATTTATGCACAGTAGCTTCTTTTCCTTCTACCAGATAAACAGAGTAAGTAGTCACTCACCTCTATAACTGAAGGAGCATTTATTGAAGACCAAATGAAAGTGTTTTTATTTACCCACTTTTTGGGGTGGTATGATGTTATAGATGTACCCAGTGTTATAGAGTGGTGTGCAAAACTTCAGCGCCAGGCAGGACTAGAACCCGCACCTCACTCTTTCCGGAGCGCGTGCTCTATCCGTTACACTACTGACGCCCATTTTGCACATCGCTCTTTCTACTCTACTTCGCATCTATCTGTCAGCCTAGACCGCCTGGCGCTAAAGGCACTCTATAGCACTGGGTAATATCTATAACATCATACCACCGCTATAAGCGGTTAAATAAAAGAATATCATTTAATCTATAATACCCAATATCTAACAGCGTAACTGGGTCTAATGTCGAGACCGACTACCCGGACCAGGCCGTAGACGGCTGGCAGCTGACAGAAAGATGCGCAGTAGCGTAGAAAGAGCGATGTGCAAAATGGGCGCCAGTAGTGTAACGGATAGAGCACGCGCTCCTGGAAAGAGTGAGGTGCGGGTTGTAGTCCCGTCTGGCGCTAAAGTCTTTGCACAACACTCTATAACACTGGCTATATCTAGAACATTTATTATCTGACGAACTGGAAAACATCAGTTGCCACAATTTCATTTATCAATTTCATAGAGTGTACTATCAGAAGGAGTGGTTAATTCTTTCGATTCACATAGTTCCGTTTATTATTAATGTTCGCATGTAAGAAGAAACGTAGCTCTTACTAAGACATAAATTTCTGAAAGTATTACAACGATGTTTGTGTGATAAAGACTGTCAACTGAATACTATACAGTAATCCACACGAATTAGCGCAGTGAGACAGCTTCGTTCACGTGATCTTCGAGGAAACGGCCTTGCAAAAGCAGTGATCGGAATTCTGTGACGTAGTTCAGTATCGTAATGAAAGCACAAGAAGATTACTGTGGCGAAACTGTTCGTTGCTCAGCAATTCAAATAAACGACATTCAACGACTGAAAAACTGAACTGCTTGTTCAGCTTCTATGATCCTTCAAAAAAATCATAAAAGGCTTTTGACTGTGTAGCAGTGAGGGTTCTTTCGAATGATCATTTGAGAGGAGAAGTAAAATTCATCTTTTCCTAGTGGGATAAATTTAGTCAATTTATTCAGTATAAGTGAATTCTCGGGTTACATATTACATTGTTTACAAATGGGCTGAGACTTACGGAATAAAGGAAATGTTCAATTCTCAATTCGTTTGAGGTGCTTCATCAGTAAAGGGTGCTCATATAATAGCTGTTCAAGCTATCGCATAGTGCACATCAATTCATGAAGTGAAGAACGAGTTTTGCTATTATACATTGGCAAAGATTGGAATCGTATTAAGCAGCTCTGTGCATATTCCACTTAAGAATTTATCAATAGTGCTTTGAAGCCTTGTTTTGGGTCTAAATTGGATTCAATAAAAAAGATTTATCACTGCACAAGTTGTCGATAATTCTTTTCAATCGATATTTCTGAAAAAAACTTTTCTTAAGATCTTCCTAAAACATTTACAGGAAAGAGAGAAACCGCAGAAGAGTTTGTAACCTTCACACAAATGCAATGAAGCTTTATTATACGAACTATCAAAAAACACAATCGAACAACAAACACAATCGCAAACTTTCTTTTGTCTGTACATCATGAAAAACTTCTTAAACTGACGGTGCTACATAAACTTCCCACCTTCATGTGAAACTTAGAACGTCTGAGAATGTAAGTAAAGAAGTGTTCAGCTCAGTGTCACGTTAGTCGTGCTTTTAAAACATCCACTTTGCTTTTTCTTCTTGATAGGTCAGCAATTCCATCATGTTGCAATCGTGTGCCTCACAACACAACCTGAAACTTAAGTGCGGTTGCTTCACAATGGATAATCCTGATGTGGTTCCTCATTTTCTCGTTGCATTGGTGAAATGTTGGACCAGTTTCATTCTCGCCTGTTTGTGTATTTTACAAGAAACGCCGTAGTTCCTATATAGCTATCAATCGACCTCTCCGTCATAAGATGGGTTCAACAAGAGTGCTAAATTAGAAGGTTGATAAGAGATATGTGATCAAATGCAGCTTCGAAATTCTGAAACCATTGTGAAAAACGTTTCAAACGTCAGCGCTGGGTCGCTGCGAATTATTTACTTTTGGGGAAGTCACAAAAAATGTGGCAGCATCACCAATGAGGCGGAACCAGATTTAAGCCGTGGCACCTGACGAATCGACGCACTCACTAAATCCCTACTCGATTGGTCTTGTTCACAAATCTTATTGTAATTCAGTACTTGTCATGTACTTCATTTCAATAGCCGATTCCCCTGTGCTCGTAACTATCAGAATCTGTTATCAAACATGCTGCAAAAATATTTAGTTCGTATTGTATCATGAGCCTATCATGAGTCTGTTATGGCATTTATGCAATGTAATTTCCTGGAAGGAAATGGCTGAACCGAAAGGCACCGTGTTTCTGACAAGCTGCAATGACGAAACTCTGTATAAGTGCCATAACAGACCTAATGATAAGCTCAAAATATACTATCAGATATATATTGTCTTGAACGATGTCTATAAAAACAGACGAATGTAAAGGCATGAGTTTGTATTATTTGTTCAGATTCTTCGGACACTAAAATGAAAATTTTGCAAATGTGGTACAATATCCATGGGTTCCACAATGGTTTTTCTGCTAGCCACAATCCGGACAGTGTCTGGATGTGGAGTGATGCCTGCAGGTCAAGGTAATGAATAAGAGACTGTTATAGTACTACGTAGGTCTTTGATCTTAGATGGTAATTTATGAATGTTAATCAAAATGAATGTATCAAATGCTCACCACTACGCGAATGTTATTTAATCCTAGTCTTTTGATGGAGATTTTTATTTCATACGAAAAAATAAGCCTCAAAATCACTAAACATAGTACATCCACTTTTAATTATACTACAAGAACGACAAAATTACATTGCAGCTAGGACTGTTACTTTTACCGTCACCGGCTTCACTTTGCCTGTAGCCATGGTTTACACGGAAGAGCCCAATGTTCTTGCGAGAGTGCCTGGCATTGCAACCAGTGAGGCCGGAGCTAAGGCGTCTGTAGAACGTCTTGTGATGCAAACAGTAAGTTGACAACTTTTAGATTTCAAGATTCCATCGCGAATTTTGAAAGCGTGGTTAGCTCCACTATTGTGACATTTCGTCATCCTTTTACTACTAACATGACTCACTTAGCTTCACATAATTCGATTGAAGACTCTTCAAATTAATTCTACCAAAAAGTGAAAAAATCGTCGTTCAGGTCTTTGACGTTCTTGAAAGTCAAGGTCGTAATGCACTCCTACCCGATGCTGTAATCGCCACCATTTTGAGTCAACTTAGTGTTAAGACCAGCTACAAACCATTGAAATGCCAGATGGTTACTAGCCCAGAGGAGATGCGTGGGTCTTTAATAATAAACAAGTATTCGAATGGTGGCACGCAGAAAGGGTATGACAAGCTTAGACAGTAGAAATGTTCATTCTTCTTCAAATGAAGCGATATAAACAAATTCTAATGCCTTAGAGTCAAGAGAGTACTAACTTCTAATTGCATTGGATTCAAATTCTTCAAATTGAGGCTTTTTCTAACGGGTTTTCAATACCACCCCCAAAAAAGACATAGTATTAATGCAACAGGTAGTGGTTGGAAGGGTTTTGACGAATGGAAGAAATCGTGTATGAATTTGTTTTCAGGTTTCAGTTTTATACTAAACAAAGAAATGTGCCTTTTGAGACTCATAGTTCTTTGCAGAAAATGAAGCTGATAAGAAATTCTGCATAATCGTCGGCAACACGGTGACGGGAATTTGTACTACTGCTGCTCCAGACAGGGGCGACGTGTACTGCAACAGACCGCAGGCAAGGTGACAGTAACAAGCGTTCCCAGCGATCACTTAACAATATCAGGAACTCTCTCGGTTAGACTTGTTTTGTTTTTTGCACTTATTCCGTAAGAAAAAAAATTATGCAGACCACAAACATCATCATGGCAAACTGGTCGAAAGCGATGTGGCAAAGTGTAGTGAACAGAGCAATTCGAATGCTGGCATGGGGTCCATTTGGATCGCACTTTTTCTCTGCATTTGCAACTGTCAACTGAACTGCAATGTACCTAAAACTGTTTTTTTTTGTGGATACCGCATTGTAGCTTTATAACTGCAATAAACTGGCAATTCACATGAGTGTTGAATAGTCATAGTATGTAGTGAATTAAATCGATAAGTACAATGTGATGAATTTGGATTTAGAACCTTCCTAGAAAAGGACTAAGAAGCTTAGAAAGCATCAGAGGGGATCTGTGTTCAAAACTCAAATACTCAAGTATTCATAGCTCAAAAGCTACTGGATTATTAGGGCAACTCAACTTTGCCGCAAAGATGTTTCGCATGGGCGCTGTGACAAATGGCTGACAAAAAAGTTGCAAATTGTGATTCTCGTCCAGAGCATTTTGAGATTTGAAATTCAATTTTTTAGGAACAGAGAAATAAAACGATTGTCTCATAAAACCAGTTCACCGCGCCTTTTTCCAGATCCTATGGAAATGGACTGAAACACTTAACAAATATAGTCGCGCTTTGATCAAACGAAAAAACTCGCAGAGCGAAATGTGTCAAAATGCAATTACGAAGAGAAAATCACTGATAAAATTTGTCTCCGTTGTTAATTTATATTTTGCCTCACCTCTGGCTATAAAGGAATCAAATGGCTATGGAGTGTTAGGATGAAAATAATAAGAGACATAAAATTAATAGCGGAATGCGATCTCCTATAACACCACTTTGAAGCAGGAACAGTGTGCTATCGAGAAGAAATTTTATTTTCCGTTAAACGGCGAAGAATGAAGAAACTACCTTTTTCGCTGGACAAAAACTTTTCATAGAGTATAAGAAGTGCCAACAATCAATCAAGAGCTGAACTCTCTGGCAAATGGCTTTTTCGAAGACACCCTTTTATAACGTTATGTAAATCAAAATGAACTTATGTTTCACATCCGCCGCGTAACATTACTATTACCTCGCTGGAAGCATGAAAGCACATGATCGTGTCTAATAATGAAAATAAGTCTTCGGTCTCAACGATCCATTCTAATCGGATGTGAACAACTGTGGGTTTTAGTAAGAAAGGATGAGCCCCATAAAGGTCTCCCATCCGGCCTACTTCTCCTTCTTACGTATCTCGGATAGTTACATAGAGGAAAAAGCGGAAACTCGTTACAAACACAACGAATGCAAAACGATAGTGTACTGTCACAAATACAACGGAAGGAAGAAGAGGAGTGCTCATATACAGGTGGACGATAACGAAATGAACAACAAGTGGGGTCACTATTGTTTGCTAAGTGTTCAAGTTAGCACTGCTCTCGCCCACTATGTCGAAGAAGGAAGAGAATTTTAGTACATTTGCTTTTTGTACGACACTCATGAGCAAACAACCAAACATAGCACTAACAACTGTACAGAACCTAGAAAATACACCCAAAGAGGATGTCGAAGATCCGCTCATGCATCTGCAGCATAATTAAGCTATTGTCAAGCAACAAAACGCACCTCATAGCACAGAAGTCCAAACAGATTTTTAGGCAAGCACCTATATCTTGTCTCCAACACAAGAAGAAGAAAGATCACAGAGAACGTCCATTCCTTGGAAAATACCAATCTCACGCGCTTACTGGCTCCTCAGTACTATACTCGTTATTAGCTGTTTTATGACTGTGCCCAATCATGAATGCACATCAACCTTCAAGTTTGCAACATACATAAAGCATGGACAGAGAATTGCAACTAAATGCACTAGAACATAAGGCTTATGAAATGCCTTAAACTCCTCTTACCCTTCATTGAACCGACAAAAACTATCCTATGAACTCACGGAAAAATTTTGGAGAAATTATAACGTCTCATTACCTAAAATCGCTCCGTCAAAGGCACCAATGTGGATAACCAGAAAACACATGTCCTAAATATACTCGTAAAAAGGATCGTATAGTTCTAGTCAACGATCCTATACAACCGCGCCATCTTTGGAATATGGGAGGAATCAAAGCGCTCGTTAGGAATTCTCAGGTTTATACGCGAAGCGGTCATCATAGTACCATCATATCGTCTCATTCGAAGACTGTTTCATAGACGACAGCCAGCTACACAAATCATGATAAGATCCAGAAACGGAGCAGTCGGCACTGCTACTCGATCGGCAAACCCAAGATAGCACCAGAATAAGGAGCGTGGAAGTAACAGATATCCAGTAGTCAAATAAATTAAACCTCCGACGTCAACAGCAAAAGAACTATACAGTCTTTCTCTGGACCATCCTACGCTCGAAGACGTTACCATATCTGCCAATGAGCAATTTCCTCAACAGCATTTCAACATCGGTCTTCAAATTCTGCTTGACCAGAGCGGAAATTTACTATATTTATTCGGCACAGCTATTCATATTCTATGGTTCATATTCACTTGCTGGATACCCCATCCCATTATTTTACCTACTACCCATATTCTCTGCTCTACCGTGATGACGCATAAGTACAAAGAAGGGTCATTCGCTTTATGGCAGTCACGGGAGTGTTTATGCATTTACAGAAAACTATCTAAATTGCAATAAAAGTTCACCCTCCTTTCGAGTTACAACATAGAACTTATCAGAGCAGAATATATGAGAATATCTGGTTGGGACGTACAATTTAGTGATTTGCATATGAAAGAGGTGCACAACATCGTTACGTTTGTCGTCTACAAATATTTGAAAAATTGTCAAACTTTTCCGCACCCTTTTACTTAGATTAATGAAGTAGTCAACACTGATCGTCAAGATGTGAAATACTTGCATTTAGTACTTTCCTCAATGCATTCCGTGTGGCATAGACACATTAGTGCCCACACACGACTGAACAGCTAAATGATCCCTTTTTCAGCCCCAAAGAATTTTCCTTTTGAAATTTCTTCCCGAAAGCGCATAAAAAGCATTTTTTGCTTTTGCAAAAGGTTTCTGTAGCTTATCGATAGCTCCAATCAAGTGAATTTTATCGGCATGCTTAATTTCTCAATAGCCTATTTTTGGCGCCGTACCAGTTCAAACGAGATTTTGTTCCTCAGTCGAAGATTTCTCACTGGATAAAAGTTTTGTTGTACTGAACTTTTGATCGTTAGATAAAGAAAATCTTCCGATTATAAAGGCAAATCTAGCTTATGGAAAGGACTTCTTCGAGCGCTGCAGCGACCGAAAGGATATTGAGCTTCACATTGCATCAGCACTTTTAGTCGGTTAGGGTGTGTGTACAGCTGTAATACCAATCCTCTGCATAAATCACATGTGGATTTTTTGATGAAAATTAGAGATCTCGCCGACTCACCACAATTTTTTCTACATGTATATGTGCTTTCTCAGAAAAAAGTTTGTTGAAAATAATTCATCGCGTTTCAAGGATTGGCATGCTCACAATAAAATATAGATCACTGTTCAATGCGTGTGCGTGCGGCCACGCGCCGTCGCTGCATTGCGCGCCCTAACCTATTGAAGCTCACTGAGAAGTCCTTTCAAAAAACCAGATGCATCACTGGAATCAGCAGAACTCAAACTATCGAATGGTCTTTGAAGTCTAAGGAAATGCTCCCCCGACGAAAGACGCGCTGAAGCGCCTCGAGTGTGAAACACACTTTTATTTTGGCTGTTACAGTGAACTGAAAGGTTCTCTTCAGTACCCATATATATCGCTGGAATTGCCTAGATTTCAGCTATTGATTACGCTAAGAAGCAACTTGGAAAAATTGAAAAACACCCTTGCTTCTGAAGGGGTGCGGAAAACAGTGATATTTCAAATGTGTGAAACCCACTCATCTTGTGCGAATTGCAGACCAATAAGAAGCTTTCTTTAGAGAAAAAACACATATTTTTATTCAGAAAGACTTACTCCATCTAATGGCTGAAAGTTTGTTATAAAAATCTTTTATCAAGCGAGAAATCTTCAAATGTGCAACAAAATCCCATTTTGACTGATACGGCCTTGAAAACAGGCAATATGAGAAATAAAATATGCCTTTAAAATTCACATGATCTAAGCTATCAGATAATCCTATTTCGTCAGATAACAACAAAGAATACGCTTTTATCGATGGCCTCAAATGACGTCGTCATATTAGAACAGCACCGAATTAATAGAAATAATATATGATGACCGATAAAATACTGAATAATGATATGTATTATATCAATGGTTGGAGTACATATATGGGGACATCTTGAGCTTGGATGCTATTGAATTACTTGGATACTTTGATACCTAGACGGTTATCTTCACGATGTGCGGACCCACGTTTCATTGCTCTCCTACTGTTGTTATCCGTGGTGGTAGCATAATCTGAGTATGGTGGTTACCACGAGTTTCTTACTGTGATCTGAAAAATATCGGCAGCTGTGAGTGAGTACAGCTGATTAAATCTTCTTACAAACACGTCCGCCCAGCGTGTGAGCGCTCGTCCTCGGGGTCGGGTGTCCACGTGATCCACTCAACAGATCGTTTTGTCCATCTGTCGTCTGATCTTCTTAGTAGATGACCGGCCCATCAGTGTTTTGCTGTCAACGTGTATTCTTCTGGATCACGAAGATGAGACAGGTTCCGAATATCTGAGCTACGCAAGCAGGCTGAATGTTGTGAGAGCCGACTAAATCTCAGAAGACATCGTTCGCGCGCTCCGTGAGTTGTTTCCAGCAGTTTTCAACGTGTTCGAGGTATCAGCTCACGTTTCTGCCGCATAACAGAGCGCTGGAAGGACTGTTAAATGAATAAATCAAATCAAAACGTCAGGCGGAGTGTGAGGGGAGCTATCTAGTCGGAGGCTTTTTTGAGAGACTCAAGTGCGGCTTATGCTGCTCTCCATCTTGTGTCTAGCTCCTCTTTCATGTTGTTCGTCATGTTCATTAAACGTCCATGGTACACGTACGAGATGGTCTCCGTGATCGGGAAAACACCCAATTCGATTTGCTCCTTCGCACAATGGCTTTTTTATGAGCTGTGTCTTCGTCCTGTTCAAGCGTACCCCAACTTTTCGCCGCTTTGTTGAGTTTCCTGAGCATCGTCTCTACTTTATTGGTGCTTTTCGAAAAGATGACGATGTCGTCCACAAAACGAAGATTTGATAGGAATTTGCCATCTATCCGTATGCCTTTTTCGTCCCAATCAAGCGACTTTATCATCCACTGCAGTGCGGCGCTAAACAGCTTTGGAGAAATATTGTCGCCTTGTAAACCTACTTTTCCGATGGGTATGGTGAGGCGTCGATGGAAAAGCCGTACTTTCGTGCTGCAGTTTCGATAGCATTCTGCCAATAATCTTTTATAGCACGGGTCTACACCTTGGTCGACGAGCCCTGATAGAATTGCATGCGTTTCGCCACTGTCAAACGCTTTCTCATGATCGATAAGGTTAGAACAAGGGCATATGGTAGTATCCGACAGACTTCGATGACCTGTGATACGGTTTGGATGTGCCATGCAACAGAATCCCTTACGGATTCTGCTTATTCGGCTGGCTGTGCCTCATCCAGAATCGTCGGTATGCGCAAAAGGTTGACCTTCGTGAAGAGTTTGTAGAGTACACTCAACAAGCAAATCGCTCGATAATTACGAAGATCCCTTCGATCACCCTTTTCGTGAAGAATGACTGTGTCGCGATGTCCTCCACTGATCTGGGATTTTTCCTTTTGAAGATAGATGTCATATGTGCTGCGAGTAGTACATGCAAATTATGACCTCGAGCTCTCAGAAAGTCGGCAGTGATGTTATCGGGTCCTGGAGCTGTGCGTTTTTTCATGCATACAAGACGAATGCTAAGCCACACACTGCAAACAAGGCTGGGAAAAGTTTGATAAATTGGAAGGAGTCGAAGTCTCGCCGCACACAGCTTGCAGTCCAGATGCTTATCGCCGATTATGATCTTTTCTGCCCATGGAATTTTCTGCGTGGACGCCGATTCAGATTCCAGACATTTGATCAAGTTGAAGAATCATGTCAGGAGTTTTTTGATTTCAGCCCAAGCAATGCTTTTTCGAGGAGATCTGGAAGCTTGCACATCGTTAGCAGAGATTCTTTAGAAGAATAATTATTGTTGTCTCTCTTTAAATTTACTTATATAACTTTAAGTTTCAGCTAGTGCTAAGGTGCTTTTTCCACAACCAAATAATACCGAGGTCATTACCTCTCCTCTAACTCCTCACCTACAAAAAACGCAGTAAAAGCATGTTTCGAACAGCCGCCGATGTGTTTACTGGGAGAAAGCAGAGAGTAGAATCCTTGAAACTGGCTTGGAGAGAAAGCCGTTTATAATGGATATGGAATTGTAGCTTTGCGATATAGATTTAGGGAAAGCAAATGTCTAAACGACAATTTTAACGAAAGCAGAATTCCATTTATCCTCGCTTTTTTTGAACGAGATAAGTATAGTTATAAAATGTTGCCTGAAATTAGGTTGTTTAGAGAAACTGGCAACGAATGATGAGATACCGCCGACAGGAGGAATGTTTCGTGATTACACATGATATGAGACAGTGTATGAGGTTGTTATTTTGATGTAGGAGCTGCATTTTGAGTCCATGTAATCTCTGCCTGGTGGTATCCCACTTCAACAGTCCAGTGTAGGACTTACGAAATATTGTTCATTCACACAACTGTTTCAACGGTTATGTCTTTATCAGAGCGTGGAAGGAAATGCCCACAACCTATACAGCAGCACTGCTGTTGCATCACCCTGAAAATTCACCAAATTCTAATTTCTAGGCGCACTAAGTACAAAAGAACCTTCGACAGACAAAACGCTTTTATAATTCCTTCCCAAAGTCAGTTGAAGACTAAGCGTAAAGATCACACGGACTTGCGTTGCAACATTTACATCAGAATCATAGTTTATATATATATATATATATATATATATATATATAAACTATATTTGCACCTGTAAATCAACTGTGTTACCTGGATATATATATATATATATATATATAGTGTCATAATATGTGAGATTACGATGCATTCCCCTGCTAGTTCATATCTGGATCTTTAGTGTATACCCAGACAGATGAAACAATTGTCTGATATGGAAGATGCAGAACGAAGCCATGTGTTTTCCGCACTTATCGGTCCTACCCTCAGAATATGGAATATTTAGAAAGAGCGACGAGCATGTTCAAAATTGTTTAGCCCTCGATGCAGTTCAAATTTACACTTAGTGCTTTTTCAATGAAGTAACTGAGCTATTTGGCCAGCTAAGCTATGGGTAATCCGATACTTTCGCGCTTTCGAGAAAGCGTAACCCATGAAATTTTGTTTTTGTGAAAAAAAATACATAATGCTAAGTTCGAGCTACGGTTTCCAAA
>JAHQIW010003494.1:0-42663 GCA_019055375.1 Parelaphostrongylus tenuis
TTGGCAGTTTGAAACCGCAGTTACTTTTACTTTACTTGGCTATGACGAGCGACCGTAGAATGGTCGGAGTTGAGTTCGTCTACAACATCTCGTGTAGTCTTGAGAGGATCAACTCCGATGATCGCGCTCGTTGTCAAGTTCCTGACCCACTTAGTAGTACAGGCGTGATAGATTCCTAAGCTCCAAAAAGCGAATGTTCAACCCAAATATGCATCAAGTCACTTCTAAAAGCTTATTAATGGAGTCAAATGCATAGCGCAGAGCATGGGATTGAGTAACGTTATTTAGCGTATCCTGACTCCTTACATTCCACGTGCATGTATGTGTGTTTGATCACGGTCGCCAGGTGTTCAGTTTGACAAGGAATTTCATTGGAAAAATACGTAGCAACTTAAACGGCAAATCCCTCGAGTTTAGTTGTCAAAAACAGAATAACGTTTTCGCGACATCACCTTGATCAGTGCCTAGATGTATATATCATACCAATCCAATAGTTCCGTTCATATTCCGTATGCATCAAGAATTCATTAGGGAACAATCAATAGTCTATTCATTTGAGACCCTACCTTGCCTATACTTGTATAGGAGAGGTCACCGGTCTTGTGTGACACGCTATGAAAAACACCAATAAAGAACTATATACAGATTCAGATTAGAAGGTGAATTTGAGATAAGGTGCTATACCACTTGTTAAGTCCAGGTATTCTCGCCTTCTTCGTTTTTGGACTTTTGAGGTTTATGCAAAAGGCTTTGAGGGTCTTTCGTGCCAGTTCTTGCCTCAAGATTCTTATTACCACATCAAAGTCCGCATCGTTGTGTTTTTCTAATCTGTGCGCTCCTAAGAGTTTAATTGTTTGGCTGTTGGCTCTCCCGTCTAGATGTTCTTTTATGCGGATTCAGAGTGGTCTTCCCGTCTCGCCAATGTATTCTTCACCGCATGTTATGCAAGAGATCAAGTATATTGTACCCGAACTCATGCAGTCTCTGCTTCTACCATCAGAGAATACTATGCAATGTCACTCCTACATAGACGGTCGTACAAGCGATTTCGAACCATTAGACGACGTAAGTTATTAGGTGGAATTTCTATGATTCTTACGGAGTTTCCCAGGCCACCGTTTCTTAGACACCTTTTGATAGCGGCGCTTAGTTCATTTGTTAACAGTGTAGTTTCAAGGACATCTACTCGTTTATGTTTGGAACATTGTTTCTGTTGTTTATGTTATGGGGCCTATCAGTATGGTTTAGATACGTCGGAAATGTTAACGGAATAATTAGATATGGTATGATACATATGTCTAGGCTTTGACAGAGGTAGCCGAAACGTCAGCCAAGTTTTGAGAGAGGAGAAGTACCAACCTTGTGGAAATTTTAGTTGAAGATAAGGACAGTTCGTAAGAAATTTTACATTTCTTTATTTACGCCGAGGTTTAAAGAGAGTCGGACTTTTGAGCTATCAAAAAGGAGGAAAGATTGAGAGTACCATCACAAATCAGCAAAATAACTACTCACATATGCAATATAGAGTGTCAGTATAAAATATTCATTGCCAATGATAACCCTTATAAATTGGAAGAGAATGTTGACACCGAAGTGAATCGGATATCCGATGAAATGCAGTGTCAGCAACGGACCACATAAGCGCAATATTCGCAGATTCTCTGTTGCCTGATACTTTTGACTGATACTGTCAGCGATCCTCAAACATGTAGTACAGCAATTTCAATGAATGTGCCACTAGGAAATCGAAGGAGTGTTCACAATAGACCAACATACGCTCTTACCTTTTTCTGACGTTTGTGTTCAACCTGAATATTAGGCCGAACACGGAGCCAGTAGAAATCAGCATTGACAGCAATGCCGAGTGAACAGCGATAACATCAAAATAAGTCCATTCGGTAATTGATGAACAATAAATCGTCGACATAGTGGGACGGAATCTACGCAGTTTCAGGTAACAAAGGAGAATCGCAGCAAGTGACTAGAATAGGAAGTGTGATATTAATTTTACATTTTACAACCCTAAATCAAAATTAAAACAAATACTTTACCGCTATGAATAGAATTATGTAGCCAATCTTCATGGAGGCTTTCTCGTAGATAGCAACAAATTTGGTGGCAATAACCCGTTCCATTAACAATCCGAACAGAACTGTGCTATGCGCGTAAGAGGAGGAAGTTGTGATGCATGCCAAAACGAGACAAAATCTTCCATCGATACCCATATCGCATGGATTTCTGACAGCCATCACTTCTATCATGCGTGCAAGCTAAACGAGATGTTTGGTGTGTTAGTGTTTAGAAAGCACCTTAGTGTATTGAAACGCATGTGGCTCAGTTGATAAAGCATCATTAAGTAAAGCATATATGTCATCACGAGTTCAAACCCACACCTTGCTCAAATCAATTCCATCTCTTTGGGATTAGCCATTTGGCAGCAGATTTGTTCTGAGAAATGAAAGCGCTGGATTGATACGTTGGGATTCCCCGCATACAGTGAATAAAGTTCTGGTTTGTTGAAGACTTATGAAGAACTTTTGTTGCAAAGGAAAAAGATATTTTTGTTCAAATCTGTTACAAGCTGTGAATAAATAATTGAAAATAGTATATTTTCGTCAGAATGTTGGCGAGATACCGAACACTGCGAAGCGAAGATCATTATAGTAATTCTGATCGAAATTATGCTGATGATTCCAATCTGTTACAAATGTGTTAAGCAAAAATACAAAAAAGAGCCAGCTCACCTGAGTAGTTCCGAAGGAAAACGCATGTAGTTCATTTACGATGACAATTGACAAGATAAGCATCTAAACAGATAGTACTGTTGTAAACATTCCAGTAAGAAAAATAATGTTTGTCATAACTACATAAGACAGGCATTTAGTTTAGTAGGAAATAATAGAAACGAGCGCACCTTACAATTAGCATGGCAGCGTATTCCCTTCCAGTAGAAATGAACGAAAAGCAAGTTGATCACTATAGCGCCGATACATAGCACGAGATGAATGAACGAGAGGATGTGAGCTGTTGTGAAGTTGACATAGGCAATCGCTTCGTAGCAGTCAGTCATCACGAGTTCACTAGTGAAAGTGATGGATTTGAAGACGAACGTCAATTCAGTTTTGAACATACGGAGAGTTCGTGTGGGGCATTGATTAGAGATGCTCTGTGATCAAATGATACATGATAAGGTCGCATGCACCGCATACATTGAGATAGACTTGAAAAGCCTTGTCATTTCTGTACTTATCAGCATGCTGATCGAAAAAAAGTCAATGGCGTTCAACATTTAAAGAGTTGGTCACTACTGGGTTGTTTCGTGATTTTTTTTGCATTCCAACAATTTTCTTTACCAATTATCACTTATTTTGAGAAATTAATTAATGGGCAATATAATCATCATAATGATCAACGATATGCGACCATTTGCTGGCCAAATACTGGATGCTTTCTTTCCACAAACAATGAGGCTGGCGATCGAAGAAGTCGGCGACGTTACTTTTTGAGCTAGCTGTAGTCCCCACACTTTTTTCCCTCAGAAAATGTTTCAGAGCGCGAAATAGATGATGATCCGATGCAGCAATACTAGGGCTATGCGATAGATTTGGTACCTTGATCCAGCCTAGTTTTTCTGAAATGTGAGAAGTCGACTTCACAATGTGAGTTCAAGCGTTACTCTAGAGAGGGGCGACCTTGAGCTGCTTTGAGCGCTTTTCTCGAACTATTCTGGCCAAGTTCCAAAGTTGTTTTCCGTTGACGTCGTCATTGACTGCCTGCTTGTTGTTGAGCAATCTGAGACAAAATTCGGAGACAGTGTCGAAAAAGTGAGAGCACAATCTTACGCGCATATAACTTGAACTTTGGCTGAGCAGGTGAATCTTACACCGCGAGGCAGTCAGTAGGTGTGGCGCGCGTTACTCTGTTACTCTCGTGGTAGACCTAACACTCATATCTAGTGATGATCGAAGTGAAAATGTCCTGCCTGTATGATCGTAGCGGAAGAGTTTTGCAGATGGTCATGCGTGTAGTGCGGGCGTGGTCGTCACTGCATAAGGTTTTCCATTGAGACGTCACTTTGTAGTAGCCCATTTAAGTTGAATGATAAACATAGTGTTACGCGTTACGCCTTTATGCAAGTGCTTCGTTCAACTCCCTGGTACATTTTTCAACATACCACAGCTTTTTAGCAATAATCCGATTTTGAATAGAAAAAAACTAGTAAAACAATAGGGTGAAAAAATTAGGGGAGAACCAAACAATTTTGTACTTATAAGGAGCACGCGTGATGCAGTACTCAGAGGTGCCCTGTAGCACACACGTGGTCAGTGGCTCGATTCCGCTTCTCATTCTTAAAAAGTCTCTCAACTATTCGGGTTTGGGAGAGGGAGAGAAGAGAGAGTAGGAGAGATGTGTCAGGGAGGATAACAGCACTGACATTATACATTGGCAGGCTTCTCATCTCACTGTAAAGACTAGATATTTTTTCAGTTATCTTTAACCATACTTAATAAAACCAAATTTATGGTGCATCCCTCAGTAAGAGATTTACGCAGAAAGCCTTGTCATTTGCATACTCTATAGGATGTTGTGAGGTAGAAGATATGTGGCGCTCTGAATTCTACACATATCGTAACTAATATATTTTTCAAGATTTTCACATTCAACATATACGCAATATTATACCCAATTATAAAGGGTGATACGCAAAAACATTTGCGTCAGCTAGGATTCGAATCCACATTTCACCCTATCCGGTGGCGCGTGCTCAGCCGCTACATTACGGTAGTGTGAGATGAAAAGGGTGAAATGTGGGATCAAATTCCAACTGACGTAAATGTTTTTGCACATCACTCTTTATCATTGGGTATAATATAACATCTTACAGCCGCTAAAAGCGGTCAATAAAAAAGAGATCTGACTGATTATATAGGGAGTACTATTTGAAATAAAGTGGCTTAGTCAGTACCTATTTTCTGCATTTCTGCCAAGAGAAGAGGAAAAGTGAAGAGACGAAAAGCTTGTGACTGATCTGAGATTCTTTGTAAAATCAGGGCTTCAAAAAACCATTTTTGAAGTTAAAAATCAGATAAACTGCGGAATTTAATTCCTATAAAAAATCTCCTAAACAGAACCGAAATGCAGTCTGATGGCTATCATGTAAATTCACACATAAGGACACATTAAGCTTATTGGAATGTAAAACATATCGCGCCTAGAGATAACGCCAAACTAGAAAGACCTACTTCTTCTTCTTTTTATTCCTAGTATTATCACCTTCCACGAATTGTCTCATTCAACAACTAATGAAAAATTTTCACATCTGCTTGTAACATGGATAGCATAGAGATCGACTGCGGTTTCTTAGACAAATTTATGTTGGAAGATTGTTTTCAGTGTGCAGTGGAAGGTTATCTTAGAGTTCAACATTGAATTTCGAAGCGGAATTAGTGTAGAGCGAGAAGTAGTGCAAATTTACAGTGAACACCTCTAAGCAAAAAATTACGTGGTTTGTTCTTTTTGATTCTCAAACCATTTAGATGCAAATGGTTTTTGAGTTTTACTAGCCATAAATCAATCTGGGCCATCGAAAAGGCTGTCTCTGCTATTAAGCAGGGGACTATTCGCAATTCAAGACTCTCACAACGGCATGACATCTGTACGTCTCCCACTTTTTGAGCCCTTCGGGAAATTATATCTTTTCACCAATTTAGTCTTTTTCTTGTTTAACATGTCCAAAATAATGTTCATCAAGTACAGTAGTAATATGGCACAAAAAGAACGCATGTGGCGCAGTGGTCGGAGATGCTTTGCGTCTCACACAAGATCTATGGTCGATCTCGCGCTCGTTGCCTACCAAGCCATCCATCCCTCTGGGGTCGGAAAATTGGCACTGGACTGGTTGCAAACCTGTCTGGGAGGATAAGCAACAAGACTTGATACAACGGAAAGCCACTACGAGTCAATGTAAAGACCAATTTCAATCGCCTCAACCGAAGTTAAAAATTGAAAACAAATGCATGGCGCATCTCTAAGGGATTGATAAACACCGAGAGCTTCTTCCTTTACCTTTTTATGGCTCGAAAGAATAGTATGGCTAACAATTCGACGAATTCCGTCTTCTTGGAGCTTGGAAAGGTCAAAATGATTCCTAATATACTCAGCCAAATACTTTCACGAGAATAGCAGAAAGACTCAATGAACAAATTTCTGGATCACATAGTGAAAAGCATCTTTTTAAGAAACCCATCCTTCAGTTGGTTTCAAGTCCTTCATTATTCATAGAAGACAAGTCGAAGCAATCTTGCATAGGTAAGATTGTAATTGTGCCTGATCAGGTCGAGAAGGTCACCCTGAAATATGGTGCAAAGTCACGAGTAGTCATAGGGCACTCCCCTTCAGGCTCACCTTTTTGGTTTTGGTATCCATCCAAAAGGCTTCCAAAATTTTCGTACAGATTTTTAAGAGTTCTGTGAGAGGATAGTGATTTTTACACCCGTGACCGAGATCTCATCGGTAGTCTATAACGAACGCCCTATAGAAAGCCGCAGCCAGACTATCCTCGAGATTGTAAGGAGATGCGCTCAACCAGTATTTTATGACGCTCATGAAGAAGACGAAATCATCAAATATGCAATGAATGCGAGGTAACGAATTGAGCACTAGAGTTACCATATCTACAGAATAGATGTAAAGACAGGTTAACGGAAGACCTCTGCTGCTGGAGAAAGTGTACAGATAGGTATTGCCACTAATGATGAACTGTGAAGAAATCTTTCAGTTAACACTGGATTTGACACTTGTGGAGAGTTTTTACCATAATAAGATGATAAGTCACTTCAGAGAACCTGCTCAAGGTAGATTGGTCTCAAAATGCGCACTCATCTTTGAGCCTCAAAAAGTTCATTCTGTTCTCATTGATGACGATGTTTGTTACAAATAATCAACTGGTCACTTACTGAAAAGACAGCTTTCATAGATCAGTTAGAGTTGCACATCTACATTTTAATAGCTATCGATTACCACAATAAGTAGGGAAAAAACTTTTCTGGTTAGAATATATTATTGAGTAAAATATAAAATGTGTAAATTCCACCTTTTCGTCTTAATATTTGTCTGTTTCATTCATCTCCCTTTTTGAAGAATCTCTACTCGCTTCTAGAGCACGTGGCCCGTCTTCAGGTGACGAATAAAATAATCAAACGAAACTGAAAGTGGCCATGTGCTTCTCTGAGAGGAATGGAACTAGGGATTAGACTCTATCTTTGTAGTGCCATTTCGGCATAGTTTCAAATGAAGTCAAATAGGTCAATAGCTTGTAAACAGATAACTGGGAAGTGCAATGAGTGGCTGATAGGAGTCACTTTCAAAAAAAAAAACAAGCTCTTCCTTGTCCACCCGAGCCGGTTCGAAAGCTACCTGTGAGTATATAATTTGCACTTTTGGAGTTCAGCAAGCTATACTTCAAAAGCAAGGGCTAAGCATAGAAAATAATTAGGTTTCATTCTCCTGACCTTCAAAGAGCTCCCTATACAATAACGTATTGCAGTGCAAATACGGAAAGTTTGTTAAAATCTCTTGGGTATACCCAGTAATGTAGAGCGGTGTGCAAATCATCCGCGATTCGAACTCAGACCTCACTCTTTCCGGGAGCGTGTGCTGAACCTTTGCAATACCGATGACCTCCGCTTATGACCTTCACAGGAAAATTTTCTGTGACTTCTACCGGGATAATTACAGTAAATACATCGTCCTGCGTTCATATGAGATAAAGAAAGATGCGCCGAATCTGCTTTGCGAAATCTGACTCACTACTTCGTTGCTGGAAAATCGAACACCTGCTTCGGAAGATATAACGCCTAAACATCTGCAAAACTTTCGGCAAATTCTCATTGAAACATTGACTTGGTTCCTCACACTTTATCCTCCAGAATGACAGACTTCGCATCCAAAGGAAGGCCTTCGTGACAGGTTACTATTCAAAAACATTTATATTACTTCGATAACTAATTACTTATAAAAGAAACACTTATATCACTTCGATAACTGCCACCTAATCTGATTACTGCTTGTTGTCTAAGAACTCTTCACTCGACTCATCCTGAACAGATGGATAGGGCACTAGACGAAAGGCAAACATGTGCGAGAGCGTGGGAAATATTCAGAAGTGGCCTTTTGATAACTTTTTGCTTCATTAATAGGATTCTAACAATCTCTGACGATGAACCTAATGGAAATGTGAGAGATGGAAAGAGCTTCTACGAGAATCACTGCAAACTACGATGAAAGAAGAAGTGGGAGAATTAGTGAAGATTGCTGCAACAAAAAGTTCACGTAATCTACCATTGCATAGATTTTAGTGCTTTGATTTTTTTACTGAAATTTAGTGCTGATTAAAGGATGCCTGTTAGATTGGACTCAGTGCTAGATAGATTTTGCTCGCCATGCAAGTAAACTTATAACCTAAATCACTGAAGTGATTCGCTCCTTCTCTTTCTTTATTACAACTTTACCACCATTTGTTGATGGAAGATTCGAAAGGAAAACCGGAAAAGAGCCATAAAAGCCGAAATGTTTTTTCAAAGGGTAGAGAGGTGTTCCGCACTGCTACGTCGTTGTCATTGCAACAAATCTTCTTTCTGCCCTTTAAGGCTATGGTAAATATCTGAGATCACTCCATCACGCCTAAGGGTTATGAAAAAACTATCTTAACTTGCTATAACATGTGAATAGGGAAAGAGCACAAAAAAAGAGTCAAGTCTTAACGATATCATGAGACAAATTCAACAATCACCGTAGACAACAGCTGAGAAATAATGAAACGATAAAAGAGGTTCTGGTAACCATAGGAAACTAATGTGCTGTTCAGAAGTTAATACCTAATTTGTAATTTTTCACCTTGTTTTTCATAATTTAGCAAGTTTTTTTCCAATTGCTGTTAATTATTTACCGAATGATTAATTTTATATACTATGTTTCGTGAAATGAGTTACGAGAAAAGGTATTTTAACGTTCTTCGCGCTTGTTTCGAGCCATTTTGAAAAACCGTTTTTCAATTTTTTTTGAAGTTTCGATAATTATTCGCTAGCTGAAATCACAAAAATTTTCGCTGATGTACTGTATTTTTCAAAAGAA
Source organism: Parelaphostrongylus tenuis (assembly GCA_019055375.1). NCBI lineage: Eukaryota > Metazoa > Nematoda > Chromadorea > Rhabditida > Metastrongylidae > Parelaphostrongylus > Parelaphostrongylus tenuis. The sequence continues at coordinate 9,133 of JAHQIW010003494.1, forward strand.
TTTATTGATTTAATAGCCTAAATCTCGACGAATTTAATAGTGTACTTCGTTTTTACACTGAACTTTCAGATGCCCTATAGCAGCTAATAGGTTGGGGAAAAGTTCTAAGAAAATGCTGCAATTTTTTTGGGTGTCGGTAATTTTTTGCCTGCCTATAGTCCAGACTGCGCTCTATCCGACTTTGATCTTTTCCCCATGAATGCAACACTTATTGAAAGGTCGCCAATTTGAATCGTTCGATGAAGTTGAAGAAGCATGTACTAATTCCTTGATTCGAAGTCAAAGTAATGATGTTTCGACCAGATCTGAAACATGGCCGAGGGAGGGTGCAGCTGATGAGGCCTAATAGGACGAAACACCTAAATACCTGTATAGCATTAGGCCTAAAAGCTTAAAAACATGTCATATCCTTATCAGATTATATCATTTTAAGCAGGTCCATAAAAAGTGATCGATAGAAGAGGTTTTTACTGACATTTCAAAATATTCCTTTCCAGTGAAGATTTTTCTGAATTTACAACACCACTTCGACTTTCCTTGGTGATTATTACAGGTAGTAGCCAGCTCCTTTGATTGGTTTTTCTCCGGAAAACCACTGGAGAAGTTTTATAAGGTAGTCATCGTAGGCATCTCACCTATCGGAGTTTGAAAGAAAATAGTTCAAGACTTAATACAATCAGAGGACTTTAAGAATATTTAATTTATAGATCACGGCTGACGCAAATGTTTTTGCACACCACTTTACATTATTAGGTTTATTTTCTTTATAGACTATAACATATGATTCTTTTTTAAATGCAACTAACAATGAGCAATAAACGAACGAAAAACAACGAGATTACTGTATTTGTGTAGTGGAGTCGTTGGACGGGATTGGTCAGTGCGAGAAAAGCTTTAATGATTATTTCAAATTTTAACAAGAAAGAAATTGCACAAGCAAAGAAATCCAATATGTTGAAAGAACAATTACGCTGATTAGACCAAAAACTTTGAAAACAAATCAAAAATTCCAACAATTCTCAAAAAGGCCTCCGTTGGCTTTTATACATATACGAAGAGGGCTTGCAGGAATTTCCAACGATACTACTTGCACACGTTTCCACTGTCATTTCATCTCAAGCGCGTGTCAAAGCCGTTCTAATCACGTCTACGGTAATTTAGCGAGTAGCCGAGACATTTCCCTCTCGTATAGACCACAAGGAGTAGTCACTGAGCTAAGATCCGATAACTTCAACGGCGAAATGTCCTTGCCCCAAAAGCCTGGAAAGGGCTCTTGACAGATGGCAATCGTTGAGCGGATCGAATGCACAGGAACCCAGTCCTGTTGGAAGAGTTGATGTTCATTCTGGCGATCGTGGAGTAGTTCGACCGTAAATATCTTCCCATCCGTAGAAGCACATTTGACGAGAGGTCATCATCTATTATACGAATCATTCGGCGAGTCTTCGAAATCCGTTTTTCTGCCTATTTTTGGCCAAAAAGTGAACACGAGAAATCTAGTAGCTGTGCAGATTCATCTCATTTTTGACAATATTTTGGACGTTCCACTCACTGAGCCTAAGCTTCTTTACCATTTTTCGCATTTCGTTGAATCCAGCAACGGATCTTTTGAATGTTTCTCGGAGTAGACGAGATGGTTGAACGACAATTTTGAGATTGGTACTCAATCTCTCCAGTCCCTTTGAAACGTTTCACTATTCAAAAGACTCTTGCTGCTTTGAAGTCAGTTATTTCGATATTGATGGCCGTTTTGATTCCCATCTTATGCAACTCGACTACTGCGAAACGTTTATTTTACGATACATATCTTAAGCGTAACTAGAAATAAAGAAACGAATAAAACATATTCTGGATTGAAATGAAAAAAACTCAATAAAACTCTCAGAATCAATGAAAAAACTGGTTTTTTTCGTTATCTGGAGACAAATAAAAAAAACGATCCCTTTCGCTTGCAGTGTTAGTATTAATTCGATAGATTGAATCTCTGGCTACGTATTCATTTTGTGGAAAACTCTTCTTAATACGTTATAGACAGAGAAACATTCGTGTTTAACGCACGCACATTTTTCGCAGGACAGAGCTCTTTCCTCAACCTATCAACCACCATTTGACAGCTTAAATTTCAATGATTCCAGCACTGATCTTATTTTTCGATACCTGTCATTTCATTGCAGCAGAGAAGATAAAATTGAGTTTCTCATACGCGGTCGTTATTTTTTGACTAAAGTGTGGGCTGAGCGTAGGCAGGGGAGGTGAGGGGATGCCGACTATTGATTCCATATGGTGACCAATCGATCATGTTGGCGAGTTGCACGTTGGAATGCGAGTTTTATTGTTCAAATAGGGATTTTTTTCTACGCTTCGACAGAAACTTCAGGCAAAACGTAAGGTTCTGATACTACAAGATTTCGTCTAGACGATCATATGCTCTTCGTGTTTCCAACAAAGAAGCAGTGAAAACGCGTGGCCGGTGTATGACATAATTCTATTTTGAATGCTACAGCTTTCAAAAGAGCCCTTCCAAAAAAAAGAGCAGGTATCGCAGCAACCAGAGATTTGAGTTTTAAATGACTACCAATGCTCTCATAAAAAGTTCTTGACCAGCGATAAGGGTCGTTTCTTCATTTATCGCCCGATACAAAAAGAGCCAAAAAGAGATTATATCAATGCTGAAATCAACAAAATACAAAATTAGCACAACTTTTGGAGCACCCTGTGCGTGTAGTAGCCCTCAACAGATCCACATGCACCTGTAATGCAATTACATGACTACGTGGCAAAGAATCCATATAAAAGAACATTGAAAAGAAAGCCTCGTACAACGTTTTACAAGGGAAGTTTTGTATATCTACTAGATCACAAGAATAGCAACATGTTACTTTGTTCGCAGTGCCGGTCGAAAATCGATCGATCATCGCGTCAGCGCATATGCCACCTTACCAAGCGGCATGTGAATTGGCTAAAGACCACCTTGCTCACACATGCAAATTCAGCTTGTTTTACTTGGTGCCTTGCAGAGAAACGGCCTTTTCAGTATTTAAGCACAGCATTGAACTTAGGATCGAATGATTGCTAATAGTCCAACGAAAGGGATTTGTTCCGAAAAAAAATATATGCGCGTCTGAAACGCAAAGAATTTCCTTCCGTAACAACGTCAAAACAAGGCTTCTTCGCAAATCGGCCATGTGGGGCTGTAGCCAGAAACGTTCGCTTTCAGAGGATTGCTAACACACCTCTGAAAACTTCCTATCCAGCGAAAGAGGTCGGTTTTCCACTTGTCCCTTATAACCAAAGAGTATTCGGAAAAGTTTTGTAATTAAAATTACAAGATTTTTAGGGCGAACTCAACAGATTTTTTGCTCAACTCAACGCAAACTTTCTTTCAGGGATGCCTTCAGAAGAGTCAAAATCACTAATCACCAAAGTTTATCGATGGCAACGTAGAATTGATCAAATCTTTCATACTTGGGTTAAATGGAATCCAACAGTTGACTAACTCATGATGACAAATGACGATCACGCGATCTTAGAAACACGTAGCGCATCGTTAGTAATCGCTGCGCTATAGATGAGGCATCTTTTTCAAAGATTTATGAGCCATTCAAGAGACAAGCTCTGCTTTTTCCTTCTCATCAACTTATTAAAAGTTTGTGAATGGCTTGTATTGTGGCGTCGTTCGAAAGGTTTTTGTAGAGAGTACTGATATCAATTGACTCCATCATACATGCGCGGTTTGGATGCGCGCGTTCTTGGCCGATGCTCTAGGAAGATTTTAGTATTAGTGGAATGGGTTTATATGAACCTTAACAGTTGCTCTCCTAAGCTGGGGAGAAATGTCTTGTTATCACCCGTGATACGGCAAAGTGTATGTGAATTCCTGATATTCTTCTTTGAGCCAAACACGAGGTGTTACAATAAAGTTTATTTGACAGCTGACTTTTCGGCAATTCGCCTTCTTCAGAGCTTGAAAAGGTCAAAATGTACGCAATCCAATCAGTCGAACATCTTCATTACTCCTTTAGAAAAAATCACTAGACCTAGCTTTCAATCGCATCAAGCAGAAAATCAACTTTCAACGTACTCACCGCTTTTTATATGTGTTCCACCGAATGATTTAAGTAGAGATCACCGGAAGGAGGTCACATAGGCTCGTAATGCACTTTACCTATCAAAACAACAGTTTTACATACTGACTCAAATCACGTGTGATAACGAGGCATTCCTCCCTGCGGTTTATAGTTGGATTGGTGGTACTAATCCTAAATGCTTCATGAAGTTCTGTATAAGACAGTACATGTTAATGTTACTTTGATGTGAAAGCTGCATCGGAATTCCATGTGTACACAGCACGATTCGTCTCCATTTGAACAGCTGAATGAAGGATTCATAGTAAGCGGTGAGTGTGTGAAGAAAAAAACATTTCGCCCTTATTGCGGAGATAGTATAAGTCTAGTGAATTTCCTGTTGTAGTAATGGAAGTGGATGGCTGAATGGGCTGTGAGCAATCTAATCTTTCCAGATTCCGAAGAATACAAAATCCACCAAAACGTTACCTGTCAGATAATTTCCTGAACAACAACTTCGTGCTTTCGCTCAAGAGGAATGATGAAGTATTAAACAACTGCGTAATATGAGGCCAAAAACCATGTTATTCTATCCGCTTGGTAGCTTCTACTGTTGATGATCGGTCTAACCTTGAATGTTGAAGGATCGGTAGACTCAAAATCATCACTATAGGTGAGTTTGTGTACCTTAATAAGTGTGTAGAAGACGGGACAAATCACTCTTCAGCTGACTTGTAAATGACTATAGAAAACGAGCTCCCTTTGCAATCTCTACACACAATCTAATCAATTTTGGTATTGATCTCTGTATTCATTATCACATGGGCGTGTGTAGCGCAGCGGTTAGAGGCATCCTGCGAAGTGCACGTGGTCGATGGTTCCTCCACTCGAAACTCACCGAGTTCTCGATCCTTCCAGTTTTTGAACGATCTGTACCGGACTTGTTTGGGAGGCTAGCAGCACTGACTTGGTATACTGGTGGGTCATCTCGAGTCATGGTTGAGGCCAGGTGTATTGAATTCAAATGCCTCTAACGATGCTTGATAAAAGTGAATGCATGACGCATCTCTCGAGAAATGATTGACTCCAGGAGCTTTATTATTTACTTTTTATGCTCTTTCAGAAGATGATTGTTAAAGTGAAGCGAGCCAAGATATTTCTCCATTATAGTGACACTCAACTGACAAGGAATAATTACAAAATCTCCACTTGTGCCACTTACAGAGCCCGGTTTCTGAGTTTATCAGAACGCGAATCTTGCTTATACCTCGTTCTTGTTTATAAGTCAAATTCGAGCTTAGTCTTCCCTGTCATTAGCAATCAAGTATAAGGTTTTCTCCTCAAAAAATAAATAAAAAGTTGAGTCAACTTGTCCAACAAGTTGTTGTTGTTTGGAGAACATTCGTGGGATAGCAGGTGATGATAGAGTTATACGGATGACGTTACATAAAAATATGTTCAGGTTCTTAAGAGGGCGTAGCCGCCGAAAAGTCATTCGTTGATTTTGAAGAAGATTCGCTCAAGCTTCAACACAAAGGACAGTTCGAGAGACATTTTTATTCTAACTATGGTAACGTACAACAAAATAAAAGTATAGCAACTAGAGGCTAGAACAGTGACGAAAATTCTAAATGTAGCAATAAAACAATCAATCTACGCAGGTATTTTGAATTCCAAAATTAGTAGTGAAGGTGGAAAGTATTATGAATTGTAGATATAAATAACATTGAGGATTTCGTTAGGACTAGATAACCGCGTAGTTATTTGATTGATACATCAAAGATCCAATTTACAATCATCAGTCAATAAATATTATTCCATTCGGCGCCAAAACGAAAAATCGCTGTTGGCGTTGGAAGTGTATAAATGATGTAGCACAGCAAAAAAATTGAAACAACTTGACTTTATTAATTAAAGAAATACCGAAATGCTGGCATCAATGCTGCTGCGTGATTGATATCTGTGATGACTAACTACAATCACTGCAAGAGTGAGAGCAAATTTCAGTAAATAAAAATCGCTAGGTCTTCTAGAACTTATGGCAAATAAAACAATAGCGAATCACCAAGATTTCAGCGTGGTAGTAGGTACATAGATTGAGCAAAATTTCTGGGATTATCTTGAAGTTTCGTTCATATGAGTAATTTAGTGATCAAAACAACAATAAGTATTTCTCAAACTACAAGCCCATATTGTCATCTCATGCGATTCCTGACACGGCTTCTAGTGAACCAAGTAAACTGATGTAACTTGTTGATTACAGGCCGCTGCGAAACACCACGCACTTCAGCCAAATCACGCGTACTCGATGAAGACTCAGCATACAAAGTAGCCTGCAGTTCACTTTTATCCTAAGCAGATGACCGGCCAGAAAAAGGCATGTCTTTGAGATCAAAATTGTCTTCTTTAAATCGCTCAAACTATTTGCCCACACCTTTCCTTTCGAGTGTTTCCTTAAGACCACGCTCAAATTTCAATATGTAGATAATCATTCTTCATCGTCAAGGTTGAAACACGTGTATCGGTCTCTATAAGTCCGTTCTTATGCAACAGACCACATACGTGGCTCAAAAAGTGATTATCTAGCATATCTGCCCACAGTTGATTATGTCGCCATACCAGCACCTACACTTTCATTAATCTCATCGACGACTGTGAGAGTCTTTTAAACCCTTTCCACAATAATGGCGGATCAACGTGCGCAAATCATATTGTTCAATAGGCATTTTGGAGCCCAAATTAATGAGTTAGACAAACACACACAAAACGATCAATGAAAACTATGCAAAGACATCAAAAAGGAGACTTCTAAAAATTTTCCAGAACTTTTTGCTCAACCTAATCATGATTGGCATCGCAGCGAAGCGCAGACAAGTTCGATTGTTTCGTGCAGCCCACGCAAAATTGCTCGTATTCAGATCGGGTGGGCACGAAATATACTGTTTTGGGCTCATAAGACGATCACATTGGCGGCGCCCAATATTAACGACGTGGTTGTATGCAATGCAATTTCCTTTTTTTTTTACTTGTTTTGACTTTTAGACTTCACCACGTAAAATATGCGAAATCCACTTAATAACTATTCCTTTTTTAGGATTTTCAATCCAGCTGTACGTGATTACGGTAGATAGTATTATGTTACGGCCAATTAATTCCACATAGCTGTGTAATTCCGAAAATACACGTCAGTGTAATTCTGAAAATACACTTCATATTCTCGATGGATTGAAATACGTTGAGATAATCTGTTTTCTTTATCCTTCTTCTTAGACTGCTCAATGATATAGCAGAGGAGCATAACCGATAATATGCTATAGAAGCAAGGGAACTAAAAATGCATTAGTAAGATACAATAGACAAAGTGAATGCTACCGATTCCGCCTGTATTCATCGTATCTATATCGTATCAATCAACATTCACCTTACAGAATACATAACTGACAGAGCTTTCTACGCACCCACTTGTTCATAAATTGGCAAATTAACCACTCACATATGAGATATGGCGCATTAGTAGAAAACTCTCATTGCCAATAATACTATTTATGGATTGAAAAAAGATCGTGATGCCGAAGTAGATCGGATATCCAATGAAATGCAATAGTAGCAACGGACCGCATAATCGTAATATGCGCAGATTCTCCGTTGCCTGATACTTTTGGCCGATGTTGTCGGTGATCCTTCAATCTTTACAGCATTTTCCATAAATGTGTCCCTAAGAAGTCGACTGGCTAGTTCACATTAGCAAACCAACCGCTCTCACCTTTTTCTGAGGTTTTTGTTCAGCTTATATATTAGACCGAACACTAATCCAGTGATTATAAACATCACTAGTAATGCTGAATGAACAGCAATGACATCAAAATATGTCCCTTCGGTAATTGATGTACAATAAATCGCCGATTTATTGAGTCGGAAATTATGTAATTTCAAGTAACAAAGGAGAATCGCGGCGAGTGACTGAAAGAGAAAGTATCATTTCGATAAAATATTTCATAACCATGTATTGAAAACAAAGCAAATACTTTACCGATACGAATACAATTATGTAGCCAATCTTCATGGAGGCTTTCTCATAGATAGCAGCAAATTTGGTGGCAATAACTCGTTCCAGTAACAATCCGAACAGCACAGTAGTGTGAGCATAAGTGCAGGACGTTATAATACATGTCAAAGCTAAGCATGATCTCCCGTCGATACCAATATCGCATGGATTTTTGATAGTCACCACTTTTATCATGCGTATAAGCTAAAAGGGATATTTGGTATATTATGTTTATTCTAAATGTATCAAGATGCATATAGCTCAGTCGGTAAAGGCGACCTGTTGTATGTGGTCATTGGTTCAATCCTGAACATTGAGCAAACCACTGATTTCATTTCTCTGGAGTCAACAAACTTATACTAGGCTTGTTTCAGAGCACAAGAACATTGATTTGATACATCAATAATCCTCGAATACGATGAGTGAAGATCTGTTTTGTTGAAAGCTCCTCATGAAGATTTCTTGTTACAAATACAACAAAATGCTTGCTCAAAACTTTTTCATAGAATTTATTTCATGCTTTTCGCTTTCAGTTTTGAGAATAGTGCATGTGATGTGGTTTCACAAACACAGAACAATTAAAATGGCGTGATTCATGTTAAAATGGAGGCGAGATTCCGACGAAGCACAAAAACAGTTTATTACAGTCCTTCTTGTGAGATCTATGCCCATGATATCAATGTATCACAAATGTCCCGATCAAAAATGTATAAAGAAATACTTTACCTGAACAGTCGCATAAGAAAACGCATGCAATTCATTTACGATGACAATTGACAAGATTAGCATCTAAACAGGTAGTAGTATTGTAAAAATTGCAGCCAAACAGATAATATATGTCTTGTCATAAATAAGATAGACACCTAATTAAGTGAAAAATGGTAGTAATGATCTCACCTTACAGTTAGTATGGCAACATATACCCTTCCAGTAGAATCGAACAAAAAGCGAGTTGACAACTATAGAAACGATACTGAGCACGATATGAATGAAGGAGAGGATGTGATTTGGTGTGAAGTTGACATAAGCGAACGATTCTTCACAGTCAGCCATCACGCTCTGACTAGAGAATGGAAGCAGATTCAGATGGGATTGTTAGTTTAATTTTATACCTACTAGGAATGCGTGTGACGCAACGATTAAAGTTGCCCTAAAGTACCCATATAGTCATTGGCTCGGTCCCGTTTCTCATTTTCACTAAATCTCCCATCCCTTCAGGCTCGATACTTGGTATCGAGTGTGTCCCGGAGGATAGCGGCACTGATTTGATACATCGATGGAGCACTGCAAGTTTATTATGAAAGCCACATACGCATTAGATGACGTCGAAGGGTGTATGCTGAAGTTGAGTGCGTGGCTTATTGATCACGGAGTGATCAACACAAAGAGTTTATCATTTTGGTGCTAACCAGGATGCTGACAGACGAAAAATTTATATTTTGCAAAATTTCAAGGTTATCTATATAGAAACTTCTTCGTAATTTTACTAGCTTAACATATTAGTGCTAAGTGTTACTTTAAATCATATAGTTGACCATCACATATCTTTTGGATCTCTGCAAAAAAAAAGCCTTCTTACAAGATTGGATGAAACGAAGGGCACCGCGTTAGTGATGAGGTTGTAAGGCCGAGAGACGTATCTAGTGCTTTAAAAGTGCCACATCGGACTTCATGAAAGGTTCAGAATATGTTATCACATTATATCCAACATCATCATCAATGTCCAACCGTGAAAAAATTATGGAAAATGATGTACCACTATTTGATGGGCAAAGATTGGATACCTTCCTCCCGCAAGAGTAAGGCCATCATAGAAGTCAGTGAGATCACTTTATTGGGCCGGTCCTAATCTTCAAATTTATTTCTCCCACAGATGCTGTTTCAAGTTGCGGAAAAGAAATATTACGATAGAGCAATATTGGGGCCGTACGGTTGATGTCGCACGGTGGTCGAACCCACTTTTTCAAATTGTGGTGAGTCGGCCAATGGGAGGCCGAGTGTTATTGTGGAGAAGGATGACACACTACTTTTGGCCTTTCGCTCGCACTGCTTTAGGTAACTTCCCGAGTTGTTTTCCATAGACTTTAGCATTCATTTTTCGTTTTTTGTCAAGCAGTGCCCAAAACAGCATTTCCTGTCAGTCCCAGAAAACTAAGAGCATGATCCTCACAGCATGGAAATGAACTTTGACTGAACCGGTTTGTCGTCGCCACAAGGCAGCCAGTAAGTATGGCGTATGTTGTTCTCGGTGTTTATCCGTTGTCTTTATCCTATTCCAGCTCCTTGGGAAAAGTGCATTTTTTGATTTTTAACGTTTCACTTACCATTTGATAGCGCAAATCTCGAGAGTTTCAGCAGTGTACTATGTGCTCAGAATTATCTTTTGATTGCGCTGTAGCAGTGAAATTGAATTATGTTTCACACCTAAGCTTTTTCTCTGGAAGAAGCTTTTTCCTCAGATTTTCAATAATCATTTCATAACATAAATCTCAAAGGTTTTAATGGTGTACCTAGTTTTCGAAAACTACTTTTGTGGACGCTGTAGTGGCTAAAAGAATATTAGATTTTGTAAATTTGGATCACTTTCGATGTCTCCATCTTGTTTCGATCTCCTAAGAAAAACGCATTTTTTGATTTTTATAGAGCCCTTTGATAGCTTGAATCTTGACAATTTGAAGATGCGTTTCGTCTTCCAGAAGGATTTCTTAATGCGTTCCAACAGTAGAAGAGAAATTATCTTCCACACTCAAGCAGTTCTTGTTGTACAAGCTTTCCGCTGCATTTTTAGTAAATTTGTGACAGCTCAAACCTCGAGTAGTCTATTGATAATTGGAAAGAACTTCTTATTGTACTGTAGCAACCAAGGGAAGATTGCGTTTCGTAGATAATCGATATGCTACAAAAAAGGGCCGCAACTTGGTGGCAATATTGCGAAATTCCATTCACATACCGGGGTAGAGTGCGCCTAGTGTAAAACCCAATTTTCTTTTGGTCTTTTCAGCGCACTGAAAGTTTTTTTTTTCAAAAGCCAGGTCTACCATTAAGATTTTCGGGATTTCAGTTATTGAATGGCTACTAAAAGTAGAAGAAAAAAGCATTATGTGGCAAACAGTGCTTGAGTGTAAGGCATAATTTTATTTCTACCGTCACAGCGCATTTACAAGTCAGTTTTGAAAATAAAATGCATCATTAGTGTTCTCGAGATTAAGTTATCGGATGACCATTAAAGCTCCTGAAAAAATCAGAAAACGTGCTTTTCTCCGGGGTTGAGATAGGTGAAGATAACGGATAAGTACCTCGCTCTCGTAGTAGACCCAGGACTCACCTCCAGCGATGATCAACTTGATACTGCCCTGTACGTGCGGTGGCAGCAGAACTATCGTAAATATTCACGCGTGCAGAGCGATCGTGGTCGGTCAGTCTATGAGTGTAGCGATCCTTGCGTGTGCAATGCTCTCCTACCGCTTTGCCATGAGCCGTCTTTCGTATATGGCAGTAGATTAGCCCTCAAAATTGGGTAATTGAACCGGTATGCGCGTTATAATAAGACAGTGACGAAGCAGTGATGTTGATTGACTTACAGAGAACCTGGGTAGATACTATGCGATGAACAGTTGGAAATATCAGAGATGAACATTCATGTGAATAATGCTGAGCAGGCTCCTCGACTATACATGCCAAATATAATGGGGAGCTATATCATTTATGTGAAGTGCACTGGGGAGCAACATTTTGTATTACAGATGTGTAATATAGTAATGAGCAAGTCTCTACATTATACATGTGGAGTGAATGGAGAGCAGAATTCTATATTCTACATACGAAGTGTGATGAGGAGCAAGATTCTAAATGAGCTGAGAATTAAGAGAGATGGAAGTTCCTGCCGAGCGCCAAGTGGCGGCCATAGTCAAATGGCGCTGCTGTGGGCGTAACGTTTTGCAAGATTCCTGCTTGCGTTAGCCTATGAAGAGCTTAGCAGTCCATCACTGGGCTGTTAATATGGGAAACACTTCTCTAGATAGATCTAGTCATTGCGCTATAAACAGTTCACTCGCACAACTCTGGGCATCTTGTGCGAAAAACAGCTGCTGCTTGCACGAACACAACAGCTAACTGTGTGTGATACCGCAGCAGGCCGGCTAGTGTGATGAACTCGAATTGTCTGCTGTGACTTACTGTCTATGCAGCAATTTATTATTATAACTGGGAAGCAGACATCTTTACTATTCAGGAGTACGTGCAATGAGAAAATAGTAGTTGTTATAAGGTGTTCAACATGATATCATTTTGCGATAAACCATTTCTGATTCTTCTTCAAGCCAAACACGAGGTGTTACATCAAACTTTATTTGACAGCTGACGTTTCGGCAGTTCGCCTTCTTCAGAGCCTGGAAAGGTCAAATTGTACGCAATCCAATCAGTCGAACACCTACATTACTCCTTTAGAAAAATCACCAGACCCAGATTTCAATCGCATCAAGCACAAAATCAACTCTCAACATACTTACCGCTTTTTATATGTGTTCCACTGAATGATTCGAGTGGAGATCACTAGAAGGAGATCCCATGGTCTCGTAATGCACCTTACCCATCAAAACAACAGTCTTATATACTGACTCAAATCACGAGTGATAACGAGGCATTCCTCCCTGCGGTTTATAGTTGGATTGGGGTGTTAAAATTATTTCATTAGACAGCCAGTATTGGTGCTACGGCAGTACCCAAGTATCTGCTCCAAATCCCTAGCACTAACATCCAAATGTATTTCCAGCTCATGGCGCAGAGCGTCATCGGCAAAAATGACCAGTCGGCAGGAGTGAGGTCGAATTTGACAGCTCACTTCGGGTACACTGAAGCGCTTGAACCAGTGGTTCAGTGCCTCATCGGTATAATGGGAGGCTCAAACACAGTGTTGATCTTCTTGGACGTCTTCTCCATACTGATCTCCAACATACATCTGTGAACCATGGTTGAGCGTAACTGCCGCTCATCCTTTATAATCTCAGATAATCAACCCGCGGCGAGAGTTCCTTTTTATATCGTCCTGGCTAAAGATACTAGAGCATTCTCCAGCAGGCCACAGCATTCTGACAATAAACCATTTTTAAATAGAGAAGAAGCTGAATAATGCAACAGTGCGAAAGAAATTGTGGGAAAATTCAGTAAGGACAAATGAACCTTTTTCCCAACTATCAAGCACAAAGCGTGCACTTGCGCAGCAAAATGCTTCTAGGTGCTAACAGTGCACAGAAACAGAGTATACGGATAATACCTTGAACTTGAGCGAAAAACAACCATTTTTAAGGACTAAGAAACAGTGGTAGATCCTCGGACTGAATTTTGAGGAGAACCATAGGCCCAGACGATAACTCTAGTAAAAATAAAGATTCGTTCATCGTACCCTTTCTTTTCACTGAAATAAGGATAGATACCAAACGCTGCTCAAGAATTGCAAGCTTAGACAACTCGGTAGCAGTGATTAAAGCATCGCGAAGCATTCTAAGATGCAAGCTTTTTCGTAACCCATTATGTAGCCTTTTATGAGAAAAAAAACCGCATAAGTTGTCCTAACTATGACGACGGCGCTTGCACGAGATGCTGTACGGTATACCCAATATCTTGCAAGGTATACGAGGATATATATTTACATATATGTATATATATATACATATTGGAGAAAAGGGGTAGCACACTCTGCTTCTGTATAAAACAGCATCTAGCTGGAAAACTCAAATCTAGGCAAAATATTCCACTACATGCCACTACAATATTCCACATACGGCAAAGATTTTGATGTTAAAGTCATTATGTTCGCAATAAAACTCAAGAGATTCAGGCGAAAACCTCTTGAACACATTCGAATAAATACTGAGGATAAAGAGGATGAATCTGTCGTTCCAGCAGTCCTAACTTTTGAAATCCAACATGCTATATCGTCGGTGAAGACAGAACAACGTTTGGTCCAGACAAGATTAAAACGGAGCACCTAAGGAATCTACCGCCAGTTCTCATAAACATCCTGGCTAGACTCTTCACTCGCTAGATGTCAGAATGTAAGGTTTCCCATTCAATGGAAAATCAGCATTACCGTATTGTTGTAAAAAGGAGACCTTCACGACATTGGCAATTATTGCCCAATCTGCTTGCTGTCCGTTGTTTATAATCTCTTCACTCGAGTCATCCTAAACAGGATTGACAGAAGACTGGACGAAGGAGAGTCATGCGAACAAGCAGGGTTCCGAAAAGATTCAGTACCATAGAACACATCCACACGATCACAAGACTCACTGAAGTTTCACGAGAGTACAAATTACCGCTCTGTCCTACTTTCATCGATTTGTAGAAAGCCTTTGACTTATTGAAATACAGAAGCGGTTATAGAGGAGCTGGACTGCCAAGGCGTCCCTGCTCGTAACCAAAATATCGTCATTCTACAACAATATTAGCATCGACGTGAAGAGAAGAGGAGTTCGACAAATCGATACAATTCCGCGAAAATTATTCACTGCCACCCTCCAAAATTTTATGCGACATTAGAATGGGGCGATCACCAATATCACCTGTATCACCTGCCGTCCCGTTGATCGTCGAGTGACTTGAGCGAGTACCAGCAACACTTCCATTTTTCCCTATCGTGTAAAAGAGTAGCCTAGACTGTCCTCCTTGTTCTAGAAATTCGCTGAGAATTATATCCTTCTTTTAAGCCTTTCGTGAAGAAATCGGACCATCGGTCGCTGGTATTCCTGTAGAGCGCTTGATATTCCGAGGAATCCAGTCGGTAGCGGCTCTCGTCCATCGGCTGTCGTTGAAGCGCATCACATGCCCGGCCCCACTTGTTTTCGATATCCTGCCGTGTAAACGGCGTGTTCGATCTTCGATCGTTAACGCAGGTCAGAACTTCGGATTCTTCCTCTCACTTGTGAGATACGAGATATTCCTAGCATCGACCTTTCGACTATGCGTTCAATGAAGTCAAGTGATCTTCCATCCCGTTTACGTAGTAACCAGGTTTCTGCTGCGTACGTCAGGCCAGGGATAATCATCGAATCGAACGGTTAGTCATGGAGTGAATGTTTTTTGCCCTCTTCACTCATCTTCGATGCTCTTGAACGTTCCCCAAGCCGCTCGTTTCCTCCTGCTCAACTCTGGAGCTGTGTCGTTCAACATGTTGATTTCATTACCTAGATATACATAACTGAAGCATTCGGAGATGTTCGTTTCGTTGAGCGTGAGTGGGGTATTCAAAATCCATCCGTTCCTAATTAACATCATGAACATCGCTTTGTTAGATTTAGTTGAACGCCAATCTCTCAAAAGGAGTTGTCAAAGTCGGTGAACATTCGTTCTCCTTGACTGATTCTTGGTGTTATGAGATCGACGTCATCAGCGAGGCAAAGATGGTTATCGACCATCGATTTTCACTCCCATATCGTCCCACTCACTTATTGAAGTTTCACAAGAGTACAAAATACCGCTTTCAAAAGTGGTCTCACCAAGTTCATTGATCGCCAGCCTCATTCTTTCTGGGAGGAAGGCATCCAGTCATTGTCCAGCAGATGGTTGCGTATAACTAACTGGTCATGATGATGATCATATTTTTGATTAGTTTGTTTTTTTGAAATAAATGATAAATGAAATGATAAAGGTGTCAAAATGCGAAAGAAACTTTGAGGCAGTCTGATAGAATGTAAGGAGCAGGGTGAAAGGCTGCATGAGATTATTACGATTGTGAAGTTTATCATAACTCGAAATTCCGGGAGCTCCACTTTCAACGCTGGGCGAAGGAATCTTTCTAGAGAGCACTAACGAGATATACCACTAGCAGGTCGAAGGTCCAACTAATGCTGTTGTCGTTCCAAAAGCCTCTCAAGCTCAGATCAACGTTTTCTTCTCTTAATATTCCATATCTTTAACAACTGAACAAAATTAGTTAAGTTCAAAAGCGAACTTTTGCAGCAACTACTAACTGGAATTTACTTAATTTCAGTGTGTTCTTGGAGCATTGTAGCTGCTGATGACATCGACGGTGAATACGACTGGCTTATTCAACATCTTCGCGTTAGTGTCATACGTGCTGAGAGTCCAGAAATCTCCAAGAGCAGTTTGTCTGCAGAAACACTTGAGCCAATATACCAATTTGGAATCGGACGAGCCACACATTTGCTCATACAAGTGTGAACTTAGAAGACGCTGCAGAAAGCCAGTAAAAAAGAAGATTTTGAGGGGAGAAGAGCAACAGTTATATGCAAAGAAACATACGCTGAAGAGATTTGTGATATATATCGAAACATCGCTTTCTGTTAGGCTTAGATTATCGCACTACTTTGAGAGAGCAGAATAGTTACGATTTCTAGAAAGGAATTGTTAGAAATAATCTGCTACTAAAACTTGGATATCTTCTATATCAAATCACCTAGTTTATATGAAATAATGGAAGATGAATCTGTCGTCGCACCTTTTCTCCCCTCCAAAATGCAACGTTCTCGTTGCTGAAAATCGAAGAACTTATTGTTTGGATAATATAAGACCTAAATACCTGTAGAACGTTCCGCAAAATCTTGTCAATACATCGGCTCAACTCCTCATAAGCCACTTGTAAGAACTAAAGGCCATCTAATCAGTGGAAGAATTGCAAAACTATTTTAATATTCAGAAAGAAAAATGTGCTTTACATCAGCAAATGACGCTCAATCTGCTTGCTGGCTTTCGTTTACAAACTACTCACTTCATTCATCTTGTGCAGGAGCGGCAAAACGGTGGACTAAGGGCACTATGTGAGCAAGCAGGGTTCGTATTTAGGAGTAATTCTTAAGAACATTTCGGTTCCATTTAGAAGAAGTAACGATAATGTGGATAATAATCTTTTCGGAGATGTGAGACCGTTCCTATAAGGATGTTGATAAGCCACGATGATAAAAGATGTAGAGAACTGGGGATGATTGATGCAATGGAGCGTTCATCTCTTCTATAAGCGCTTAATGTATTCAACAACTTTCAGCAGTTCGATTTTTTCCGAGACTTTAATTTAGTTCGAGGAAATGTCTGCTCCATTAGAATCAGTTTTACGCTCGCTTTACATGTTGCTTACATTACCTCATACCTTGAATCACTAAAGTGATATGCTTTTTTGCTTGAATTTTCAGTAAAATCTCAAGAGAAAATATTAGTAGAGAACAATGGAAACCAAAAGCATTTGCGAAAAGAAAAGGGCGATTCGTTTTCTTGCATAGTCTTCCCTGCAACAAATCTCTTTGCCAACCTTAGAGGTTATTGATATATGGGATCAATCCATTACGGATAAACTAAAATAATGACAAAAATTACCCTCACCTTGGTTTTGAAATGTGAAGAGGGAAAGCAGATAAATAATGGTCAAGCCGTAAGCAAACTAACAGACACGTTCAAATAATGTTGTAGACAAGAACTGAGAAATAACGAAAAGAGTGAACGAGGTTATGGTAACCATAGGGAACTAATAGATTAAGCAGATGTTATTGTCCAGCATGTAATTTTTCTCATGTTTACTCCTTAGCAAGATTTATAGCTCTGCATAATCATGTTAAATTGATGAAAAAGTTCCTTAACACGCTAATAGGATCAGCATGTTTTCCATTTTTAATTCCCAATTTTTCGCACGTAAACACCCACAGTGCTGGCCTTCAAGCACGGTGACAACTTTGAGGCCTTTTCCGTCACCCATGAATCACTTCCAACTGAACCAAGTAATAAATGCTACATGTAGGTAAACGTTGTAGGGAACCTACCAAACAAACTAGGTGAAATTCTGAATTTCCCAGAGTGCTATTTGATAAAACTGATTTCATGTGTAAAAATTCTTCAGATACAAGGCGGTATAGTGTACAAAAGAGCTAAATTTATCGTATTAGAAAGATTTGAGATAGTGTACCCGATAAGAGAAGAAAACTTGCAGAAGAAAGAATGCTCTTCTAAATAATGGTGCCTATTTGACATTTTACCATATAACAACCATACCGTGCACGTATCCAACTGATACAAATAATGTAAATTAATAACACACCAGGTTACAGTAATATGGAACACGGACAGAAAAAATTATGCCAGTTTACAAAAGAGTGCATTCTATGAGATTTTGGTACTTTTCCGTTATCTACACCTTTTTTGAACCTCTCGACAAAACTGTATTTTATGCTTCTATCCAAAATTTAGGCAGCCATCCTATGGCTGAATTTAAGTGAATTTGAATAGTGTATTTCATTTCTCGTAATAACTTACTTTTGCACTATGCTTCACAGTCGTGGAGTTTCGGAGCATATTTCATTAGGCAGAGCTTTTCCCTTTGAGCGCTAGCAACCATTCGATAGTCTGAATTCTGTCGATTCCAACAATGCACTTGATTCTTCGAAAAGACTTCTTAGTGAGCTGTAGCACTTCAAAGAAAACTAGGTTTCGCGCAGCAAAACAATGGCACTTAGGCCACCATCATTGCCGGTAAGTGCGTGGGATTCCACAATATTGACATTAGGTCAACGAGCCAAATCAACATTTTCCACATTGACCAAGTCATTGCACATCAAGGGCCCTCCAACTGTCTACTGCATCTCATAAAGCTCACCCAGTCTTGATCAATGTTGCTTCGCCGACCACCGAAAAGAATTCGTCGCGCTCTTACAAAAACACGGCGTATTGTCGGCCAAACGTCTGTGCAACAAAGGACATCGAATGAAACTTCAGTTCTGTTCGCAAATTGTACGGCGATGTTGCAAGCATAGGTGTTGCGATAGGATCGATATTTGGGCCGAAAATTGGTTCGAAAACACTTGTCTTCCTTTTGTCTCTACACTTCATTTCTTCCACAGTTTGACCGAAGAGTCAATATCGATTAAATGGCGCAGGAAAAATCCCGGCATGAACAACAACATAGTCGCGAATTAGAGTAACCACTTTTTAAATCACATTTGGATGCAACCAAAATTTTCTACCCCCCTGAAAAGTGATCTTTATTGTTTTGTAAGTTTGTCATTCCTTCAAAACACGCTAAATTATTTTCAAGGAATTTTTTCTAAACAAATGCCCGTGAACGTGTAGAAAAATTTCGGTCTATCACAGGCATTCCTGATTTTCATCAAAAATTCCACATGTGAAGCGTAACGCGGAATGATATTACAGCTAATACACACGCCCTAGCAGATAAGAAGTGCTCACCAGAGTGCGATACCTAAATTTCTTTCGACTGCTACAGCGATAATGAGGCCCTTTCGAGAAACCAGTCATACTTAGAAATTGTTGATTTTTCTTTCTCTGATGAGGAATGCCTGAATGTAAAACGAAATTTTATTTCGAGTATTGCAGCCCAAAACAAGCTATTTCAGATATGAATTATACCGTCCAAATTCACTTGATTTTGGCTATCGAAATGTACTGGTTGGAGTTGCTCGCCTTGTAGTTCACCCCACACGAGAATTTTTCTCCTTTTTCGCCGCAGATCAAACAGCCTAAAACTTGGGTAACCAAACTTTGTACACAATATAATAGCATAACGACAGCAACTAACTATAATTATAAACGTATTTACAAGGCAGAGAAATAATATGTGATAAATAACTTAAGGGTAAGCGACAATGCTACATAAGACCTGGGGTTTATACCTGCCCTCTGGCAGTCTTAACTGAGGACAGAATAATACGCAGTTGAGAGATTGAATGTTAGAATTAATTTTGTGTAAGCGCGGAGGGATAGAACTTAATTGAGGAATAGAAGCATGATGACGATCGAGCTCCTGAAGAGTCGACACAAAGTACGAGAAGCAGTCCTAGGAGATTACATGTGTAATGCGTGATAAGCAGCATCGAGTTCTGAGGGTGAAGGTCGCTATGGGAAGGACTAATGGAGCGATGCGATGTGAGGATGCAATGTCGGATACAGCAGAATCAAGTGCAACCTTAATTGGGGGTTACGCTGAGTCACTACCGATGCAAAGTGAACAGTAAGAGGCCACTGGCGGATGACACCTTATAGGAAATGTGGTAAGTTACAGTAATTTGGATAAGTGGGAATATGTCGATGCAATTTAAGCTAAAATAGTGATCGAGAAATGGAGTGAAACAGTAGTAGAAACTCATTTAGACTACTTACAGAGGAGGCTTGGCACTGTTTTACTTTATGGATATCAGTGTAGAGGTGGACGCTTAATATGAAGTAAAAGGTAAGCATTGAGATCGGATGCTGGCGGCCACTACGAAGCCATTTGAGGCTAATAAAGAGCTATCGGGAGCGTGCCTTTGACAGTCATTCGAGAGTTTCTCTGTCTGTTCTTTGTTTAGAAACCGTTTGAAATGTCAGCTGAAAGCCAACAAACTGTCCATCTGCCGACTCTAGTCACTAACCGCCGCTTTGACTCATTGCCTGACCATTTTGATTATCCACAATTAGAATATTAACTGATACTCGAAATTTATAGTGTTTTTACTGCATTTTCGCATTGTTCACGTGTTTCATATAAAGAGAACTGAGTGGTGAGCAAAAACACGGCCTCAGGTGGGAATCGAACCTGCGTTTCATCCATACCAGGGACGCGTGCGCAAATGTGCCTCGGTGGTGTTATAGTAGCAGCGCGCGCCCAAGGTATGGATGAAACTCGGGTCAGATTCCAGCCTGAGGCCGTGTTTTCGCTCAAAATTCTATTCTCTTAGAATTTTGATTATTTGATGACATGCGATAGGAATAAGCATAGAAGAGAAAGGAAAATAGCAGTCATTGGGGAGAGTAACTGCTATACGAAATACTACTAAACATTTTACAAATGCAAAGGATGCATTTTCACTAAAAGGCTCAAGCAGAGTGGAGCTAACGGAAAGGTACGAGATTCCCACAAAAACCAGGGCGAAAGTATTACCCAAGTATTCTTGAAGAAGCTGGTAAAACTAAGGTTGGACCGGGTTAATCGTGTACTAGTTCTTAGTTGCAATGGAATATTATAGAGAAGTCCTGTCGCTACAGCACCTCTTTGACATATTCTACGTTTTGCTAAATGGAAACGTTTTTGCACAACTGCTAGAGTCCACTAACCCATACGTTTCTTTCTTCAATTTTGAAATTGCGCTGAGGTAACTTCTGATTTGATTATGGGGTGGCGCCGAGTTGATTGCAACAGTTGAGCTTCATATCTGCTCCGAAAAATCTCTGCAACCTGTGCGGGGGTATATTACTTACACAATATGCTTCTATAGCATTTCTTAGGAGGTTTGTACCTACGGCGGTGGCATTTTCACTTCCATTCAGCACGTAATCACAGACCAGGTGACATCTCTTGCTTGTCATTTTTGACCTAACACAGTTCGCTACTTTTGATGTACTCGTTAACGCGAGCTGCATCATGAGCATATTGATTGCTTTGAGGAAACAGTCATCCGTAAATATTCTTAATTTGGAATTGAATAATGTGGATTAGTTCGATAGCGTAAATCTCTGACTATGTCGTTGCGTGGCCGATCTTTCCAAAACATTCTCATAACGTTGTAAAACACGCGTTTTTTTTCTTATCTCGCTTATATTTCGCCGGACAAAGCTCCTCTCTTAGACTGATACTATTTTTTCGATACCACAAGTCTTGAAGATCTCATAAATATGTTTGATATCTGGAGAAGCTCTTTTAATAACGCCAAGAGAAAGAAGACATTTGTGCTTTACACTTGACCGAACAGAGCTCTTTATTGCAATATTCGTGATTATTCGATAGCGTAAGCTCCAATAATTCGGTTGGCTTACTTTCCTACCGTGCTACCGCAGTGTCGCAGTTAAAATAATCGAAAGCAATGTGTGAGCTTGTTTACCGGATAATCTACGGGCCGGAAGGCCAGACGATCGATCGATACCCTGACCGTTAGAGATGTGTGGTACAAATTATTACACAAATGGAAATTTTTTACTCCACTCTGAAAGAATCCGGATAAAACGATTGACTCAGTTGCTACGAGATTTTCTGTAGACGTGCATATCCTTTTCATGTTTTCAGCGTGTTAAAAATGAAGGCGCATGGCAGATGTGAAACATAATTCTATTTCCTATGTTACAGTGTTGTGAAAGATTCCCTTTGAAGAACAGCCACGTGGCGCTGCAGCCAGAAATTTGAGCTTTCAATGATTACGAACGCCCATATGAAAAGTTTTTGTCCAGCGAATGGTGTCGAATATTTATTTGTACCCGGATAACCGAAATGAATCGTGGATGCTCAAGTCGCTGAACGGTAAGACGTTATTTCCACTTTGTTGGTACTATTGCTTTCGTATGATGCAGCAACTAGGCGTAGCGATTGCTAGACCAGTTCAACATGTTTAAAAGATTGATGTTTACTCAAATTCAAAGAAAAAGATGCATAAGGAACGTTTTTTATCTTAATGCTCTTCGGCGCTAGGTTTAACGAAATTCTCCAAGTATTGTCAGTTTTATCTACATCATAGAGTCAATATTATAATCGACTTAGCCCAACAGATGACAACTGTGCCGACCTATCCTAACAGATGACAACTATGACAATTATGATACGAACAATATAGAGCAACAAGAAGTCGAGTGAAGATAAGAGGAATAGCTAGCCCCGAATTTACTTACTTTACTATAAGATTTATCTTGATTTAATCCATAACGCCCAACAGGCATTGAGTACAATGCATCATCGTAAGCGGAAATACGGAAATAATGAGCCCTACTCTTTCAGGTCGGCTATTGATAGGAAGCGGCTCCGTGCAGATCGTTCGCGCGGTGCTTGACGCGATCGACTTTGTAGATAGGGCACATTATTTTCACTGTTTCAGTGTTATGGATTTAAACTTTTATCTTCACTAAAGAAAATTTCGTCTCTTGTAAAGGAGGTAGCGTGAATGAAAAGGCATCAAAAGGCTATTCATAGTTATAAAAAGGCTGTGTAGTCCGTTTTCAAACGCTATGGTGAAAGTTGAAAACTGCTCTTTCGCAGCTGTTTTATGTCTATAAAGAAAACCACTCTCAACTTACATTTATCATGTCGGCAGGAATAGCTGATGAAAAATGGTTAAACCTCAACCAAATCAGTAGAAAAGCTCAACTATGGGCAGATGTCTGAAAATCAAATGAGTGACAGGGGAAGCGGTGACCATAGAATACTATTAGGCTGCACAGAAATCAATGCCTAAATTGACAGTTTTTCTTGTCTACGCTTTAGCAAGTTCTTCCTCTTATTCTAGACAGACATTTTTCGATGAAGAGTTCGATTGATGTACTTTTACTTTTTGCAATGAGTTGTAAGAAAATTGTACTGCAAGAACTTTAATGCAGTGAATTCTACACTAACAATGGAAATTGTTTCAGACATTCTTCTGCTTTTGAAAACAATGATTTAAAGATTTTGAATCATGCTCTCAAGTAATTTAGAAACTGCCGAAGAACTCAGCTACATTTATTTGAAAGCATCTCTGGTGTTTCACAGTATCTACAAATGATATGAAAGCAGAAGATTGGCAAATGGAAGCGTAACAAGACATCGGTACACGGAACCACAGAAGTGTTTAGCTACATAAAATATGGAGATACACTGATACATGGATACACATCGGAGTTCAAAATTAAAGGCGATTCGAAAAAAAAATTGCAGTTTCGAGATGTTGGCGCCGATTGGGAATGGGTTCTTTAGGATCCTTCTAGACCGGTCCCGTGGTTGGAAGCTCGATAGTGTTTCACAAGGTGAAATTGTTACCTGTCATCTGTCACCTCTCGTCCCGTTGATCGTTAAGTGACTCGAGCGGGCATCAGTAACACTTCCACTTTTCCCTGTCACATGCAAGGATACACGGTGGGTCCTCCTAGCTTCAGGGATTCTTTGAGCATCATGTCTTTGTTCTAAGTTTTCCGTGCAAAAATCGGACCGTCGGGTCGGTGATCTTCCTGTAAAGCTCTTGACATTCCGAGGAATCCTATCGGCAACGACTTTCTCCTATCGATTGCCAAGCATTACGCGCCTGGCCCACCACGTCTTCGAAAGCCTGGCATGTGGAACGGCGTCTTCAGTCGTTAGCGTAAGTTGCAGCTTCCGATCCTTTCTCTCATTTGCGTGACACGAGATACTCCTAGCATTGTCCTTTCGAGTGCGCATTCGATGATGCTAAGTGAACTTTCATCTTGCTAACGTGCCCTACACGTTGCGGTAGGGAAAATCGTCAAGTCTAAAAGGCGACTACGAAGTTTGATGTTCTTTGTCGTCTTCAGTGCATCCTCAATGATCTTGAGCGTTCCCAAAGTCGCTCGTTGCCTCCTGTCCACCTTTGGAGCTAAGTCGATCACCTTTTTCACTTCTAGACCTAGGCAGGCGAAACTGGGGCATCCCGAGGTGTTTGTTACGTTGAGCGTAAATGGGGCATTCAAAACCCATTCGTTGATTATACACAATGTTCTCGTTAGATTTAGTCAAAGACCAATCATTCCATAGGCGTTATCGAAATCGGTCAACGTTCATACCGCTTGGCTAATGTTTGGTGTCATAAAGACAATATCATCAGCAAAGCAAAGATGGGTTCAATTATCGACCGCTAATTTTCGCTTCCATATCGTCCTATTCTAATGTTCGCGCAGCGTTTAGGAGGATGACATTGGATAACTTTGGCGAAATTGTGTCGCCTTATCGAAACTCTCTTCTTAAATCGACAGTTACATTGTTATAGATAGGCGATGTTTTCTGTTGTGAAATCTCTATATAGCTCACGAAGGTCGTTATAATCCGAGTTGGGATGCCGCGTGGCTGTCCAGAGAATCCATGACCGCTTCTGTTTCCACTGAACCATAGGTTCTCTTGGAATCGATGAAAGTGAAACAAAGCGGCCTTTTGTACTCTCGTGAAACTTCAATGAGTCTTCTGGCTGTGTGATATAGTCTTTTTCAGAAGCATCATCTCATCTAATAACAACTATAACCCTACAAATTTGAACAAAAGCTTGCGAGTTTCAAAGATTTTCGCAGACACGGTGCCGATTTTCTGCTTTCATTATAGAAAAATTCGGCTTTTTTCTTTGAAACTTTGAATTCCAATGAAACTTAACGAAAATGTCACTCTAGGAAGGTCTTACCTTTATAGAGTGCTAAGTCAAATTTCCTCATCAATCGTATGTTTTTAACAACCTAGTTAGTCTGATAGCATACTTTGCTTCTTGTATGAGATTTGCTATGGCACTTAACAGTTCAACACACGTGTTTGGCCCTCCGACCTGGTCATTTGAATTGTGCGCTACGGTTCAATATGTTCCGCGGGGAGAAATCCCTTATATATTGAAGCCGACACCGAACGTTTTACACGCGCTCTTAAGTGACAAAATCACTGAACGAGCAGTGTTGTACACTCGATTGCTCTTAACTGTTAATCGTGATATATCATGTCTTTAGTTTTGAAAGTTTTTGAGATCTCTTTCAAAACAAAATAAATGATGGCATATCTTAAAAGACACTCGAAACGAAAGGAATCGGAATGACAATTCACAATTGCCAACCAAGAGCAATCGAGTGTACAACAGCCCGTTCGATGATCTCCGGCTCTTATATGCGGGGATATCTTTCCGCAGAACCGACTTAATAGAAAGGCACCGTATAATTGACGAGGCTGAAAGGCCGAAATACGTATAGTGAACTGTATAAATGCCTATGAAAGACTGCATGCTTGGCTTAGAAATAAATATCAAGCAACAAAAGACTTCGATAACTGAATCTTGATCCCTACGATGGGAAGCGAGGAGGAAACCTGGAGAAAAAAAAACAACAAAACAAGTCAAAAACATGGATAATACATAAGCACAGGGTAGTTGCATGAAAACTTAGGAAATCTTTTGCTCAACTCGATACATATTTTTTCTTCACAAATGCCTCCAGAAGCATCATCGTTACTAGTCGCAAATTGAGCCGAGGCTTCAGCGAACTTTTTTCCTTGTTCACTCTCCGTTTCTGCAAAATCAATCATTCATCAACTCATAATGATAAACAAGAATTGTAGGATCAGGAAAATGTAATGTGTCACTATTAAAACATAGAACTCACGGTAACGTTGAAGGAAGGATTTTCAGTGAAGGGAATGGCATCAGGTAGAGTTCGAAGATTGCTTCATCTATTTATTTTGAGCAGCTCATGAGTAATACTGATCAGATAAAGCACCGTTGATACTGAGCTCAATTTATTATCGGAGAGGGCAAGTACGCCTATAGGTTCGCCACAACAAAACGTAAGACAAGAGCAAAATCTTCTTGTTCATGAGGTCTATCTTATTCATTTACTTTCGCTCTCTCTTTGTGAACGTGAGGTTGTTCGCCGTACCGAAGCAATATTGAATGGTTACTCTGCCCTCTTCATACACTACTGCTAGCACTCACGAACAGTTTGAGAGTGGAAATTTTGAAAAAATCGTACTTCAAAAATAAAAATAAATATAGAATACTTTCCACTTAATCGATACTAGCAGTGGTATGATGCTATAGATATAGCCAATGATGTGGAGATATGCAAACTTTTGCGTCAGGAGGGACTCAAGAGCACATTTCACCCTATCCGGGGCACGTGTTCTGCCCCTTACACTACCAACGCTTGTCATGTCATCACTCTTTCTTCGCTACGGAGCATCTATCTGTCAGCAACCAACCGTTAACGGCTTGGCTAAAGTAGTCGATACCGAAATTGAACCCCAGTCACGCTGGCAAATATTGGATTTTGGATGATCAAACTGAATTCTCTTATTGAAGCGCTTCTAGTGGTGGTATGATGTAATAGATATAATGAAAAGATAGATGATAGTCTTGCGCTGTTACGACATATTCGTACTTCTGTATTATATTGGGCTCTCAGCGTATACTAAAATACTATGAGAGTTTTGAGCGTTGATGCTCTTGACTCCTGTGCCAGGATCGTGGCAATCATTCTAGAATCATGACCTATAATGCCTTTGTGCCCGATGCGTACCTAGGAAAATCTTTTATTGAATTCTTTTTCCATCTAGCGTTCTTCTATGCGGCCATAGAATGGTCGACCAGTTTCGCCAAAGTATACACCACTATATGCCTTGCATGTCATTAAATGCGTTGTCTCATAACTCAAATAATGCCCCTTCCTTTTGTTAAGGCATATTAACATTTCTGGTTCTTTTAGATTAGGAGTGAACAAATATAAAATCGGTCTCATTTGCTGGAGAAGAATTTTTCATAGGAGTGTCAATAACCATTCGAAAGCTGAGACCCGTGGCTACAGCTCCACGCCGCCGGTTTTTCCAAACACCCTTTTATAACATTGTAACATTCAAAATAAAATCATGTTCTATGAAGCCACTTATTGACAAAACTCTTTCTTCAGAAGACTAGCACTCAAGCAATAGCACAAGCTTAAAAAAACTCAAAAATGTGTTTACTTTTTGAAAATCTCTTTTGATCTTTTGACCTCCTGTGGTATTTGATTTGTGCTTTAAACCTCTCCGGACAAAACCCTTTCTTTGGACTGTTAGTAATCATCTGATAGCGCAATGTTTTCTGATTCTAGCAATGTGCTTATTTTCTGGAAATACGGTTTAACATGGAATATAAGATCGATTTTCACATTTTTGATAACGTTCTTGCAGACTATTCGATAAGGCGAAGGCCGTGACAAAGGCAGGGCAAGACGGGACGATCGATATTTTATTGTTCAATGGGGATTTTTCGTTCCGCTTCGAAAGAAACTTTAGATAAAACGATTGACCAATAATCTGCGAAATTTTTCTACACATTGATATGCTTTTCGTCTTCCAGCGAGTTATACGCGCGATAAAAATGAAGGCAAAAGACGAGTGCCAAACACAAAATTTTTGATCTAGATGTTACATCATTATTAAAGGGTGATTGAAAAACCGGCGAAGTGGGGCGGTAACCTCAAGTCCCAGCTTTCGGAGGGTTACTAGCACTCCTATGAAGAATTTCTCTCCAGCGAAGGAAATTGGTTTTTCATTTGTGTCCTTCTAATCACAAAGAACCACATTTCTTCCATAAGATTTACTGACTCATACGAATATTGATACAGCGCACCTACAGGCTCTGAAGAGAGCGGTGACGCCAAAAGTCAGTTTACGATTTGTACTGCTATTTGTGCTACTTCAATAACGACTACTACTAGGTTTATAAACCTCGTGTTGGCTAAAAGAAATGTCTTTGATGTTCACAAAAATTACAAGGACCTCGTGTTTTGGCCTATTAAGAAGATATATAAACTTTTAAAACTTGCGATAATATGAGCCTAAGAAACGATGGTATCGCATCCGCTGGACCGCCTACACAAGTAATGTGCTAAGACTCACTTCAGATGCTGAACAACCATCGAACTGAAAATTGCTTTTGAGGCGAGTTCAAGTGTTTCATGAGTGCATAGGAGACGGGAGGATCATTGATAGATCATTTTCAAGCTGGCTACATGGATGTTATGCACCAGCTGCCTATGCAACTCTTATTTGTTCTCATATCTATTATCGGTATTGCTTTCACATTCTTATGCCCGATGGAGATGTTTTGTTGTTATAATATCATACATTTAGTCAGAAATAGCTGCGAAATCTTAACTCATAGCGCGTGGTGAAAATTAAATGCTCTTTGAGCTCAAAAGTTTTCGATCTGACTCGCAACACGTTCTTGCACTTACGCTAAATTCACGCTAAAGTTGAAAAGTAGGTTGTGACATATTTATCATTCTATCTACAACAACAGACAACACATAGCAAGCATATTGCAAATACATAGTAGAGTGAAGCAACAGTAAATGTAGCGACAACATAATCAATTTATACACGTGTGCTAAGCCCTCAAACCCCCAAAACAATAGTGAATGAAGAGGGTCTTGCAATAACTTCAGAAAAAATAACGTTATAGATCACCTCTTCATAGGAAAAGCTACGCAGTCCATTGCGTGAAGCGTCATTATTATTCCATTTGGCATCAATGCAATAAAACGTTCGATAGCGTGTGGAGTTGATAAATGTCGTTGCAATTAAAACGTTTAGAATTAATTCCTTATTACTGTCGGAAATGAGTATCGAATGGTTACATTCAGATTGTGTGATCAACATTCAAAAGACATATAGACATCGTGCACATAAAAGGAAGAGAGCAATCTTAATTCGATAAAAGAGTTTTTTAGGTCTTCTCAGAAGCTTCTTCGTCAATGAATAACACTGCACAACATCAAAAAGTCAACATACTGGTAGATCATGATTGACATCTGAGCTCGGACGAGTTTAGCGTTTTTGTTCAACCATCGTGAATTCAACGATATCAATGCGTGCAATGTATAATCCTTTTTTTCTAGTTACTTTCAACTCAAAACCTTTCTTGTCACATTGAATTTGCAAAGTTGTTTCGCTAACACTTCAAACAAACTTGTTATCTTACTACGATTTTCACTGAAATGGAACATAATTACATGACACTGTATTATGCTTTAGCTACTAAATTCCACATAATTGTATAATTCCAAAAATAGACGTTATCTTCTCGATGGGCTGAAGTACGTTGAAACACTCTGATTTCTTCCTCCTTCTTCCTAGTCTCATCAATAACGTAGCAAAGGAGCATAACCGACATTATGCAATAAAAGCAGGGGAACTGAAAAACATTATTAAGTTATGTTTATATCTGCAAGATGTGTTTGTATAGGCGAATCTCCTTGAAATATTGGAGGACCTCTAACCAAAGTGTTCTGTAAAGCATTTGTTGATTGACTGCTGGAGCGCTGAATGAGGGGTCAAACAACCACTTTGCTTCCTGACGGCTCGCACCACTAGCCACGTGCCCACAGTCCCTCTCCTATACGCCTACTAGAATATAACCGACAATAAGCATGTAAGTTATAGATTCCCTTGAAGTCTATCGCTTCTAGGTTTGGAGCAGTGCTTAGGAGCCCACGTCCGTTAACACAGCGGGGTCGAAGGACCAGTGCCAGACATGTCAGGAGAACGATGGCACTGCTCGCTAGCTTTTCTAACTTCAATAAGCCAAATAAAGATCTACATGCAATCTCTATGCATGCAATCTCTTTTACTAGTTCAGTAATGGAGGCCGATGCATTGCGCTACCCTAAGGGTACGATCTACGTCATTAAGCGTACTCTATCATTGCTATTTACGTGAATAAAATCACAGTCAACAAATCATCAACTTGACACGGAATTTCCTAGAGACATACTTAACTTTGTGAACGGTAATTTCCTTCGTGTATTTTTATCTTTTCTATTTTATTTGATCCGTTATCACAGCTCTTTTTTCACTGCGCAGATCGCAGTACTACCAACATTCAATTCGCTTTTTGTCTTCTTCTTGAACGTCGTAGAATACTGATTGAGCACGTCTCCTTACAATCTCGAGGATATCCTCCTTGCCGTGGCGTTCCATAAAGCGTTGTTACTAACTGCTAGAGAGAGTTGGGGAGTAGAGCTCGGCTCCACGCGCGCCGCGATGAGGCCACGGCGCACCCTTAGGTAATTTGTCAAATACAGCAAATAGTTTCCAAAGCACGATGTACATCTAACAAAGTAAGTACTCACATATGTAATGTAACGTAATAGTAGAAAATTTTCATTGCCGACAATATTTTTTATGGATTGGAAAAGTATAACGGCACCAAAGTAGACTGGATAGCCGATGAAATTCAATACTAACAGCGGACCGCATAAGCGCAATATCCGAAGATTCTCCGTTGCCTGATACTTTTGGCTGATATTGTGGGTGATTCTTAAACATTTTTAATGTATGGTAGGCAGAGAAAGCGATGAACTAGTGAATATTGAAAGAAAAGCTGTTCCTACACTTTTCTGAGACTTATATTAAGCTTGTATGTTGAGCATAACACAAGACCAGTAAGTATAAGCATTGCTAGTATGGTCGAATAAACAGTAATAGCATCAAAGTATGTTTCTTCAGTAACTGATGTGCAATAAAGCGACGATTTATTGAGTGGAAATTTATGCATTTTGTAGTAGCAAAGGAGAATCGCAACGGAACCCTAAAAGCACAAAAACGTCATTGTACTGATATGATCTATCAAGATGTATCAAAATTAATACTTTACCGATACAAAGACAATTATGTAGCCCATCTTGATAGAAGTTTTCTCATAAATAGTTGCAAATTTGGTGGCAATAACTCGCTCCAGTAACAAACCGAACAGCATGGTAGTGTGTGCATAGATAGAAAACGTCGTAATGCATGTCAAAGCGAGACAAAATCTCCCATCAAAACTCAGATCACACGGGTTTTCGTTAACCACCACTTCTATTATGCGCGTGAACTAAACGAGAAATTTGATTGATAGTGTTTGTTCACTTCCATCGTAGTGTACTGGGAAGTATGAAACTCAGTAGATAAAGAAGTCGTGTTTTATGTAGTCGTTTGATCAAACCTGCACCCTGAGCATACCACAACCATGGGATTACGAAACTGGTGCTATAGTTGCTTGATAAAATGGATTCATTAGTCTGTATATCAGCCATCTCTGTCAGTACACGATAAGTAAAGTTCAGTCTTGTTGAATATCTCGCTACTTTTCCGTTATCTCCATCCCACTTGAGGCCTCCGGTTAGAGCGCATTTTTTGCTTTCATTTGAAGCGTAAAAGGTCATTTGATAGCTTAAATTGACTGAATATGAATGATGTAAGTCGAAATGAAATTTTGTTTCACATTCAAGCATTTCTCGTTTTTTTTTCATTATTCAGATTCATATGACACCCTTTTCCTACATAAAGCAAGTCTAACCAATCTCAACGGCATATTCGTTTTTTAGAAAAAACTTCTTACAGCTCTGTAACGCTCAAAAAAGATTGGATGTCACATCAGGTGAGCACTTCTTGTCGGCTAAGGTGTGTGCACTAGCTGTAATATCAAACCACGGCACGAATCACATATGGATTTTTGACGAAAATCAGGAGTGTCTGTGATCACCTGTATCACCTGTTGTCCTGTTGATCGTCGAGTGACTCGAGCGGGTACCAGCAACTCTTCCATTTTTCCCTATCGCGTGCAAGAAAAGCCCAGTAGGTTCTCCCTGCTCTGGGGATTCGCTGAGCATCATATCTTTCTTCTATCGCTTTCATAAAGAAATCGGACCATCGGGTCAGTGGTCTTCCTTTAGAGCGCTTGACGTCCCGAGGAATCCAGTCGGCTATTGTCCATCGGTTGTCAGTTATTAGAGCGAGTGCCGGCAGCCTCTCTTCGTAGCTGTCCAAACCGTCCGCCAGTCGAAAATGACGTCGTCCACAAAAAAGTATTATATATAAATAAAAGGATAAAGCTCTCGGAGTTGATCAATCCCTGAGGGATGCGCCATGCATTCGACTTCAGTTTTTAACTTCGTTTGAGGTGATTGAATGCACATCTGGCCTTTACAATGACTCGCGGTGGCCTCCCGCTGAACCGAGCCAGTGCTGCTCATTCTCCTAGACAGTCTGAGACCTGTCTGGTACCAATTTACCGACCCCGGAGGGATGAATGGCTTGGTGAGCCATGAGCGCGAGATCAACCCAGTGACCTCGTGTGCGACGCAGGGCACCTCTGATCACTGCACCACATGCGCTCATTATATATATATATATATATATATATATATATATATATCACCTGTATCACCTGTCGTCCCGTTGATCGTCGGGTGACTCGAGCGGGTACCAGCAATTCTTCCATTTTTTTCTGTCGCGTGCAAGAGTAGCCCAGTGGGTTCTCCTCGCTCTAGGGATTCGCTGAGCATCATGTCTTTCATCTATCGCTTTCGTGAAGAAATCGGGCCAGTGGGTCGGTGGTCTTCCTTTGGAGCGTTTGATGTGCCGAGGAATCTAGTCGGTGACGGCTCTCGTCCATCAGTTGTCGTTGAAGCGCATCACGAATCCGGCCCACCTTATTTTCGATATCCTGACGTCTAAAACGGCGTCTCTGATTTTCGATCGCTGTCGTAGGTCGGAACTTCGGATCCTTTCTTTCATTTGCGAGATATGGGATACTCCTAGCATAGACCTTTCGACTGCGCATTCGATAACGCCAAGTGATCTTTCATCCTGCTTACGTAGCGACCAGGTTATTGCTGCATACGTTAGGGCAGAGATAATCGTCGAGTTTAAAACGTGGGCACAGAGTCGGATGTTCTTTGTCCTCTTCACTACATCTTCGATGCTTTTAGATTTTCCCCAAGCCGCTCGTTTCCTGCTCAACTCTGGAGCTAGGTCGTTCATCATGTTGATTTCACGATCTAAATAGACGTAACTGGAGCATTCGGAGACTGTCTTTCCGCTGAGCGTGAATGGGGCACTCGAAACCCATCCGTCCTTCATGAACATCGTTTTCGTTAAATTTAGTTGAAGACCAATCTTTCCACAGGCGTTATCGACCGTCAATTTTACTCCCATATCGTCCCATTCTAATGATCGCATGACGGTGGCAGTGA
>JAHQIW010003495.1:0-46923 GCA_019055375.1 Parelaphostrongylus tenuis
TCGACGGAGTATCCACTAATTGATAATGACTGTTTATTTATAATTTAAGAGCATGTGAAAAGCAGTGTTGGTTGCACACAGGTTGTAACTGTTGAATTTTCATTTGCTTTCCTTATACAGGAGTGCTTTTCGCCGGATGTATTTAAACTTGAATTCGCACGATATGCCTCCGTGCCGTGAAGAAACCCGAAAGAAGACATCGTCAACGGCAGCCGATTGACATTCACTTCAAGATAAACTAAGATTGGAAAAAATTAGAAAAAGGTCAAAGAGGAACTGGGTAAGGCGAAACAAAATATTGGGGATCTACAGCGCTAAGAAGCTCAAAGTGAACTCCACACTCAGTCTACAGCTGTCAAGTTGCAATCTCATCAAGAAAAAGAAAAAAAGGAGAAGAACGAGGAAGAGGCGAAAGTTGCAGTGGACGAGTGAAGCAGAATAATGGCGAGCTACGTAACGCCAAGAAGCTCAAAAGTGGCTCTTCGTGAGGGTAACACTAGCACCTACGGAACGTTGAGGAGCACAAAAATAGCACTTCACTCAGCGTCACCAACATTTTTCGCACTCGCTTCACCAAGACAAAGGAAAAAGGAATAGAGTAGGAGTACTTAAAGTTGCAGTGAGTGGGAAGAATAGTGGCGAAAAAATGCCAAGCCATACACAGAAGCGAGTCTATTCAAGCGATTGTTCTGAATTATGCACCAAAACCTCTAGTGTTTGCAATCGTACATCATGCATCAGCGATCGAATTTCCCTTCAGAATTTTTGCTGCGAGACTGAGATATAGTTGGAGGTGTTTAAAAACATAGTCGATCATTAGTTCACTTATTTTCTAGACAATAAGGATGAGATTTTAACAGCATTGCGACTTTTAAGGTACTGTGTGCTGAAGAGTGGCCAAACTGCACAAGCATCATTAGATAATCCAGTTTATGCCATTTGTTTTGGGTGTTTTCACAGAACCACGCTCGAGTTCCAATCTCTCTCACAATTAACATTGAAACCAACATATCATGTTACGGGCTTTCGTACAGCCCGATATACGTGTTTCCGCCTTGAGAAGCCTCGTCAGTCAAGCAAGCCCTTCGTCTTTAGCCATGTCTCTCGAGATGCTCCAGTCCCCACATAGAATAGGCGATGACGAACAATTTACCCTGCCGTCAAGTTATGAAGACAAAGGGTCAGCCCGACGCTCGAGGCTGCTCTAATGGAATCACGTGTATCGGACTGTACAAGAGCCATGACAGACCACATGACATGTTGGCGCAAATGCTGTTTATGAAATATTTTGAAATTTTAGCGTGCTCTTAAGAAAACACTCGAAACAAACAGAATAATATGTCAAATATACCAGCCAAGAGCAATCAAGTGTACATCACTGCTAATATTGTGACTTATTCCACTTGGAAGCTCCTTTAAAGCGTTCGCCGTCGCCTACTCTAATTGGAGATTGAGATGCCCCCAGAATATTGGCTAATAAAGAAGGGCCTGCCCGAGTGACGAGGCTGCTCAAGGCCGAGACACGTGTACCGAACTGTACAAGACACCATAACAGACCACATGGCATGCTGGGTTCAAATAATATTTATGACATAATTGAGTTTTGACTAACTCAAAAACGGCTAAAGCAAGACTGGATTTGTTGAAATGGCATCGACCATCAAATAACATAACAGGTGCGGTTACATGGATTCCGCAGCACGAATCATGTGGCGAGAGTAGAATTTCAAAATTGCTTTCTTTTTGACAATTCATGAACAGAAAACACTCAGCTGGCTCAATGTTGATATTGATGTTCCTTTGGGTAATGTTTTCACGTCTCTGTTATTTTTAGATTCCATGATTTGAGTCGCTTCCTTGCAGTCTTTTACCCTGGTCAGGTGGTTCGTTATGGCTTGAGTCAATCGTCCTTAGTGGACGACGATTTAAACTACAACGATATTAACTTTCTCGATTGTCGGTAGCAAATACACCATAGAATAGTTACTATTTCTTACAAATTAACAAGTACCTTAATGATAATAATGCTTTTGATGACCAGCATATGACCTTGTCGCGTACTTCAAGAGTAATTGTTCTAACCTTTTCGTTTCATTTTATCATATAGACTTCGGTTGCTAAGTTGTGCTCTCGATTATAATAAACCTTGTTAATTACTGTCTCGCCCTATATTATTGCTCTAATAATCAACGACGTTAAAGTTTTCCTTATGGTAAGGTCATAAGGGACGGTAACTGCGAAGCAGACGATGAAAGTTAGCTCGTGTTACTCAATCAACCGTAGTGAAAAAAGGCTGGCTAAGTTAGCACATATAACCTTTTTTTGAGATTGCCCATAACTTCAGAATGGAATCACTTCAGGTAAAACTCAAATACAACTATGATAATGCAGTATTGAAGCACACCGGTACAATAATATTACATTTCCAACTATTCGACGAAGTCTGGATTTCTGTAGGTTTAGGGTCGAAACGTGCTCACCGCCTCCTTTGGTCTGACACGCGAAAATGCGAGTTGAGTAAATCACATGTAGCGTTAACTTTTGCTCCTTACTGTAATAACTGCCTTCACAGCGTTTTTTTTTTCACCATGCGAATCCCACCACTTCTAGCATTCGATCGATTTTCTTCTTAAATTTGAACGTCGTAGAACACCATCTTTGATATCTAAAAGACAGCCTAGCTGTAGCGTCTTATAAGGCTCTCATTATTGACTGTGTTGAAGTGGTGAGGGTGCGGGTTGGCCCCACAAGTGGCAACAACAATCACAACCTCTCCGTCTTGTCGCCTTGGTATTCGTAATCATTTGCAATGCTGGATTAGTCAGACAAAGGCTGAATTTGCTTCAAAAAAGGTACTCATATTCACATGCAATGAATGTCAAAGTTGAAAAGTAGCGAAGTGTGGGCTCACGGGATAAAAATTTAGCAAATGTAATAAAACTGACTGGTTAAAAAGCGTTAACCATTTATTTTGACACTACAAATTATAAACCACAGTAACAGTGGACAATATTTCCAGTAACAGTATCAAAATTCAATGTTTTTAATAGATACAATGAAAGAAATTTGTGAGAGAGAGATCAGTGGTTAGAAAGGCAAAACATGCTTTTGAATAAGTATCGTAGTGCTTTCTTGATAAGCACACACGAGGCTGTTGCTATGAAATATTTCAAATTACTGTTGAACAGCTAGCTTTTCGGAAGATTTCGCCTTCATCAGAACCAGAAAAGATCATATTTCCTACATACAGATCATCCAATAGAAAAACATTTTCGCGTCCAGAAAATTTCTTGGCGAAAATCTTCTGAGATGTTCTCCGTTCTTCTCGTTGCTAATTATTTGACAAATTCCGTACTGCGGATGAACCTCGATAGGATACTTCTTGAATTTCCAAAAATCAGCGTAAGATCCAACTGTAAATAATGTAACAGGCAAGTTGTTCATGGCAGAGACCTATTTACTAACACTACACTATGATCTTTAGATTAAGAACGACCTTTTGATGTAATTTTGTTGGAATGTTCGTCGAGGTAATCATCTAAACGATGATTGGCTGGTTGTCGTTGTAGTTCACGGCAAAACCAATCTTCTTTTGTGAACTGTTCTTTCTTTTTTATAAACAGCTCTAGCTTGAAACTCCTTTTTTTGGATCCGCTGGTTAACGTTTCACGGACGCTGCCTTCGGCAGAGCCTCGACGTTTTATATCATACCACGCTCTGTTATTCTGCTAATATTCGTGTGCAGTGTGAATCTCATACAAAATAATTCAGCAGTCTGGTTACTATATAAAAGCCCCACCTTTCTAAAACCTATCGGGGAGAGGTCACCGGTGTTATGTGGCACCCAATCTTCTTTTACCGAAGAGATTTTATTTGCAGAGCATCCTCAAAGAAGTTTATCAAGTGTTAAGCAGAACAGTTCGAGTCTAGCGAACATCACATTCCTCACCTCGTTGTCGGTTTCATCGCCGCTTCAAAGATATAACCACTTTCAGTTCAAAGTTTGTTACTTGCAAGATGTGTATCTTTTGATAAGCATACACGAGGTTGTTGAGAAAATCCATAGCTAGTGCATTATTTTCTACCGTTCTGGCTATTTCCTTCTTCAAAGCCTGTAAACGTTAAAATATCATGTTATCTTTTCAGTCAAACTCTTTTATAGCCTCTGCAGCAAAGACTCGATATATAAATTTGGTTCAGTCAAACATGTTATCAGTGAACAAACGACAAAAACTTCTTTCTGGGTAAAAACTTTTCGGAAGAGTGTTAGTAATTTTTCAAAAGCCGTATCGCTGGCTTGTGCAGCTTTTTGATAAGCCTTTTCTAACGTGGTAGCAGAAAGAAAACTTTGTGCATTACGCAAGCTTATTCATTGCAGGACAGAACTGCGCCCCGAAGCACTGAGTAGCCACCTGATTGCCTAAGTTTTCATGATTCAACGATTTGGGTGGCCCACGATAAATAAGTCGCTCTACGGTTGATAGATTTGAGCGTTTCTTAATATCTAAGTAGAGCTTGACAAGTTACTTATGTCAACCTTTTTGATAAACACTCCTGGGAATAAACTATTCTGCAGCAAAATTGTGGCACTATTTGTGTGCTTTGAACTAGTGGGCTCACAGCAGCTCTTAAACTAGGTAGCGTCATTGACTCTATACAAAATCCTTTCTGTGCCTGTCCAAAGAAATAAGTGTATAGATGCAGTCATCAGATTAAGCATCAGATACAAGAAACTGTCGGCCAACTGACTCACTCAAATTTGCTATCCAACTCAAACACCAAGAACACCTAATGCTTCTAAAACTTACCACCTGTTGCTGGTCGTCGTCTAAACCATGGAAGAGAGCTTTCAGAGAAGTAAAGAGACGTGATAACGCTAATGCCAAGATAATCAACTTTTTCGTCGCAGAGTGGTGTGAACCTACTTCGCATGAATGTTCCCCATGATGCTGAACTTATTTCGTTATCGAGATGGCACATTTTGATGTTAGACATACTTTCAAAACCATATTTATACAGGACCTTCTTCATAATGAAAATCCGTTTCCTCAGTAAATTCCCAATGTTTTCAAAATATCGCATTCATGTTATGCCATTAGTGAGCTTCCTCCATAGTGAAGCAAAATTCATGCTTACAAAATTCAGGTCAAAACTAGAAGTATAGGTAGAAAGCTACTTCTTGTTTCTTAGAAGATAATGAATCAAAACAAAGTTTAGTGAATCTCAACTAATTCATTGTGGACTGGATAACATGTGGAATTTTTCCGCTCACTTACATCTCGCAAGTTGTATATCAATATGCAGAAACAAATGGATGAAACGATTAACAAATAGCCTTTGCGTTCTTCGAATTAAGCCTGCGCCTGCTTCTACCATTTTATGAAGTGAACCGGTGAGGAAAAATAAAACCGATACCAAAAACGAAATACCATGTTGTCGCTCATACAATAGCGAAGATTTGCCACGTTTCTTTGGTACACTGCCTCATCAATCTGTATAACTTCTTCCTAGTTTGTTTAATATTATCATCAAATATTGACGCTAGTACTCATCCTGATTGTAAATACGTGAAATTTAGTAGTCGAGATAGCTCTCGTGTTAATGCTTAGTAAATATTTGATATTCAAGCATAACGTCATCAGCGGCATTTCGACGAAGACTCGTGTGACAAAACAATATATGTAATCAAAGAAAAATGGGTTCCTTTCCGCTATCCGGAAGCAAACGACTATTCGACCATATTCGTTGGACAAGAAGTTTTTACAAGAATTACAGTGATCATTCGAAAGTTCAAATCTCTGGCTAGCGCGTACGCCTCCAACTTTTAAAAAACACCTTTGAAACGCTGTGAAATTCAACACGAAGTTATGTTTTACATCGGCAGCGCATTCCCGATATTACTTCGCTGATGGCACGATAAGCACATGTGAAACACAAAGATTTCCTCTCAGCAAAGCGTATTAAAGGCGTCCTTTCGAAACAGAGCATGTACCTCATTACCCAAATACTTAAGTTTTTGAATGGTTACTAACACTCTTGTGAAAAAGTCCTGTCCAGCGAATGGTGCCAAATAATTATATGCTCCCGTACAACGGAAAAGAAGCCGAAAATGTATTCTCAACTCTTTAAGAGCACCGAGGAGACAAAAAATGCTGCAAGCCATTGTGAAAACTAGGAAGAAAAGTTGTCGATAAAGTTGGTGAAGCCATAAAATTGTACCTGCATTTTTTCACTGGATCGTTATGTGGGCATCATAAAAAGAATGAGAAATGTGCACTCTAAACTGATAATTTTGTAAACAAATTTGGATGCAGCAACAAGGGAGTGTATCAAATATATGACGAAACGAAATTTTGAATAATTATACGATGAGATTCAGACCGGTCGCATTTGAGCTCTCATTGTATTAGTTCCTGTTGC
Source organism: Parelaphostrongylus tenuis (assembly GCA_019055375.1). Taxonomy (NCBI): domain Eukaryota; kingdom Metazoa; phylum Nematoda; class Chromadorea; order Rhabditida; family Metastrongylidae; genus Parelaphostrongylus; species Parelaphostrongylus tenuis. The sequence goes on from JAHQIW010003495.1 coordinate 6,421, forward strand.
GCATTATGCAAGAGAATTTTTGCCAACAAACTCTTGATAGGTAGAATTCAATAATGCTCCAATGCGCACTTATTCTCACTGAATCCTTTCTCCTTATCAAGCGCTAACGTATATACGTATTTAAGCCATGCGCTACGCATTACAAATCCACATCGCATCCGCATTGCTATCGGAGCTACAGAATAGTTCGATTTAAATTTCGTGTCGAAATTCTGAAACATGATGTCTTTATATAATTTTTCCAAATCAGACGATGTCAGCCCCATTATATAACATCTGTCTACATGCGCAAGCGTGAATGGTATTGTGGTAGAGATATTCGTTTGCATTAATAAAGAAGTGTCACTGAACCGAAGATGAACCCAGCTTCTTATCCCTTCGTCGTAAATTGGTACCAAATCGATTTGACTTTAACTGGTTCTTCCCAGTCATTGGATATCTTGGATTTCTTTAGTTTTAACATTTTATTTGATTACCGAAAAGCTTGCGGTATGTGCTGTAGCGGCGAAAATAATATCATATTTTACACTTGATTGCAAAGCACACTATGCACTCTGGAGGTAAAACGTCATGCTCTTTTCGATGTGGCAGTGCGCCAGGAGAGCCTTTTTACAAACCAAGCCCAGCGTTAGAATCGCAATTTTCTCAGCTATCCAATGACTACTGAAAGTCCAATGTCAAATTGGTGCCCGACAAGAAAACCATGGAAACGCCAGTGCACCATTCTTGGTACACATATCTTCTAAAGGTTGTTCACATTGATCTTGGGATTTAATATAAAAGAGACTATTTCTTTCTATCAAATTTCCACCCCCATCAAATTTCAGCTAGTTCTATATAATAAAGCAGTCAAAAAAACGCACATTACCCACAGTACCAAGAAAACTGGGAGCCAGACGAACGGGCAGCACTGAAGGGCTCATTTTTGATTTGGGAGAGCTGAAGATCATGTTCAGTAAGTCCAACAATTTTACAAGCAAAATCGGATGCGACGTAGAAAGCAGACTCAGCAATCTACGACAGCCAGCGATCCGCAACGAATTGAATATCATCCAAGCTTGAAAAGAAGTAATCACTACCGCCTCTGTTGAGCGGCTGCAGCGCAATAGTTAGAAGTGTTCTCCGGCACACATGATCAATCAGACGACAGCTGATGGTTCGATACCGCGCTTAGGGCTCACCAAGCCTTCCATCCTTCCAGAGTCGGTAACACTGCACTAGACTTGTCCGAGAAGATAGCAGCATCGACTCGACAAAGATACTCGATAGGTAACCGCGCGTCATTGTAAAGGTCAGATATGCATTCAGTCACCTCGAACGAGGCTAAGAATTGAAGACGAATGCACGGTTCATACCTTAGAGATAGTTCAGAACTGAGGGCTTTCTTCTTTCTATTGCTGTCCTAAACTGTTGAGCTACCACGAGGTTAAGCACCGTTTTGACATTTTCCTCTCTTTGAGAACCTTGGTTCGACGACAGTCCACAGTCAACCTAGCAAGCGTCGTGGGTTTCTTTGCCGTTTCGTGTGGATTCCCATACGTAAAACAATGCTCCAGTAAAGCATCCCCACTCGATGGTGTTTCTTTAAGCGATGTAAATTTTATGCTGATGTCGTGCTAGATGCATATTTTGGAAAAATATTGATTTGCATATATTACACTGCCTCATGTTTGTTAACACTGAGAATGGTACGCGCCAGTACTGCAGTAACATGAAGAGGACTATAATTAGCAATATGTGTGAAATCTCTAGTCACCAACCCTCTATTGATATCTAAGCAAGCAATGGTAATAGGTTGGGGGAAAGTTCTGAGAAAATGCTTGTAACTATTTTTGGGTGTTGGCCATTTTTTGTGTTTTGAGGTTCATTTGAAAGTCCGTCATCTCCAGCGTTGATTGGTATATAATTTATCTACTTATTTCTGAGAACTCTTTTCTCAACCTATTACAATTAACGACGGAAGAAAGGAGAAAAAACAAAAGGTATAATTGTTTGTACTATTTCTGAACTTCAAAATACTAGATTTCACCGTTCAGCATATCTGATTTCATTGGCGCACATCATAACGTGACCTCTAGAGAAGTGAGTTGGTGCGGAAATCATGGCCTCCTTTAGCGTGTCTATTTTTTCTCGACTTGTGCTCGAAGTAATTGATTATCATAAACAACACTAAAACTTATAAATTTTTTACACAAATTTAGCTTTTCATGAATTGCTGATAAGTAGTTTGGGTTTTTGGAGATCTCAAGGCGTAAGTATTTATTTTTCCAGTCAGAGTTAATGCTTCAACACAATGGCGAACAATCACACTGTGGCTTAGTGGTGCAATGATTTTGTAATCAATATTCAGTAATGATATCGTAAACCGATATCTTGAAATCTTCCTTCTATTTTTAGTTTCCCACGTCTTTGGACTTAAAAAAATTTTTTAAGTCTCGCAATCGTGCCTATGGGCACTGAATTTTTCAAACGATCTCCGATGTGTTATAATTTTAGGCAATCATCAGGCGGATTTTTTTTCTATAATCATATTGATGTTTCAACATATCGCAGCACGTGAATGTAAATTTTGGATCCGTTAAGAATTTCTATGCCGCATAAATTTAGAATTGAGAGCTCACTTTGAATAATTGTGTACATTCCTCAAATAACAAAACCAAATTTTTTAAATTATCTAGAGTCCTCGAAAAGTGTGCCCAACATGAGAAGGAGGTAGGGCCCAATATAAAAATCCTGAGTTTTAACAAATTAAATAAAGCAAACCTTTTTTATGGTCCGCTTCGTCCACTACCTCTTTCGTCCACCTCATATTTGCTATTCAAAAGAATGTTGCTCGGAATACTTCTTAGGTAATTCTAAAAACAAAAAACACTACTATTTCAAAAAGAACACCATAAGCGGAGTATATGCTTAGAAAAACTTTGACTACAGATTTAATAAGCACTGACTGCTATCCTTCCCCCCCCCCCCTCTTCCTACTCCACCTCGTCCTCCCCTCCCAAGTTTCTCTTTATAAAACCTAAAAAACGAAACGAACTACCAGAGCACGAGGATTCTCACATTTTATCTAGGGAGTAAGCCAATTTTCCAATTTCAAAATGTGCTCTAACATCGTTTAAACTCTTCATAGCTTGAAGATTACCATTACTTTGACTGAATATCAGATAATTCAAAACTCAGTCTAGGCCGATATTTTGTTAACAAAAAAATTGCATCAAATTGGCCTAAAGTCTTCTTTGAAATCACTCCAAGTCCTAACTTTTACAGAAAATTAACAATACACACTGCGGAAATAATTACGATTGATTGTGCAGTAATTTCGTCTTTGAAAAAGGTTACCATTAATTACCAAGTAAGAATTCAGTAAAATGCTTCTCAATAGAATGTTGACCTTCAGAAGTGAGGCTAACACATGCGTATCGTACATTTTATAATCAGGCACAAGACCTCTTTCGATTTTTGATCCGCACTCCATCATCTCCCTTTGCCGGAGGGATTTCCTGAAGTACAATGAATTCAGAAATGGTAAAGCCTAGAGTGAAAAATTTGCACAAAATTACACCTTGAAAAAATCCATTGCTCTGTAAATATAAGCATTTCGACAATATATTGAGCTTAAGTTTCGAGTAATTCTCTATTAACACTTTCATTGGTGTAGTTTTTCACATAAAAAGCTAATTCACTAGTGGCTGCTTAGCGAACAGACGACGTGATCATTGGTTAAGAACATTTACTGAAAAGAAAAGAGTTATGAAAATTTGCGTCAGTTGATGTCAGTTATGCTGGACAATGATGTTGTGCATGACGGTATAGAGCTACATTAGGGCTTCTATATTTTCAAGCTGTGCGCCATTTGCCAAGCTATTCAAAACGACAAGTTGTTGGGTGGCTCTGCTCTGCACGTCTACGACTGATTTCTGTTAGTCAGTAGTTGTTAATCTTTGCTACTTCATCCACAATTAGAGGAAAAGAATCTGTTACAAGACCACCTTGTGTTTTGTCTTCGAGTCTTCCAAGAACTGAGAGACGTCAACATAACTCAAAACTGATCCATCGTGGTTGCTCACTGTTGACAGAACAGACAAATAGCTACGCCGATAACAAAAAGGAGTGAGAAAAGACGGTCTCACGCACAAGATCAGTAACAAGAATGCATACCAAGAGTTGAAATTGTGTTAAACTTTTGGTCATTTTATTAAGGGAAAGCAGAGTTTGTTGAAAAGCAAATGCTATCTTCCTGCCAAAAATCAGTCAGAAAACTCTTCGGTGATATGTCATCATTTCTTGAAGGTGAAGTGTTTTTGCCACGTAAGCTTTTCTATATGACTGCCAAAAAACCCGCTGTGAAGTTCCACTAGCAATTTAGCTCTCAAAAGCAAGGAGTATTTTTCCTATGTTGAGTGTATGCACTGACAAGACTCTCTTGGAAACGAAGTCCTATACAAAATCACTGCTCGTCAAGCTGTGAAACAACTACTGATGGTTTGGTGAAAAAGCAGAAAATATCAACTTTTGTCTGCAAAAAGTGCAAAGTCTTTTCAACAGAGATGAATTACTAATCGGTAGTAACGTGTGAAATAGTAAGAATTGCAATTAACTTATGCTGATCATATTAGTTGATGACCGTTGAATGAATATTTTGAGCAGTAGAAACAATGTGGTAGGGTCACAAGTATGCATCTTTTCTGAGATAGTACTCCTCAAAATGCTGAGTGGAAACTCTATAGAAGCGTACTACGGCAGCACGCTAGAACTCTCTCCATATAAGTTGCATCTAGAAACCACGCATTTCAGAAGATGTGTCTTCGACTTCAACTTCTAGAGCATCTCCTAATGTGACAGAATGTTTTGAGCCTTTTGTGAGGTCTGATATGGGGCATATACAGTGCTAGACAGGCCTGTTTCGTCCTTAAACTTATCAGTAGCACGGTGTTTAGTTCTGGTTGTTGTTGTCCTGGTGTTCAGGCGAGCTCTCGCAGAGGGATATACCCCTACATAGAAAGGAATCGACGCTAAATGGCAAATCACCGCAAGTCAGATGATGGAATCCCCCACGTTGTATCGAATGTACGAATGTACGATATTGTATAAATCGAATTTATTGAGTTCACCCATAATTTCTTTCGCATTATTGTTTTATTTTGTCTCCCTGTATTTAAAGAAGGTTATTGACAAAGCAGTATGGTACGTTGGAAAACAATCTACTAGATCAAGCAAGGGGTATAAAAGAGCACGCTTGTGGCGATTTAACTAACTGAGAATCGAAATGGGTCAGGGTCACTTACGCCTGATTATGCATAACGAATTTGAATCGGAGAATAGTGGTAAAAGGGCGGTCGGAAAGACTAACATCGCATTTACGCCAGGCACTACTACCGAGGAGGCAGTAAGCCTCTGGTTCAAGCTCTTCTACGAAGACGATACGAGTTATCAAGACAGGCCACATTCTGGCTCACCAGTCACCTTTGACGAACACCTTCATCGCTAAGAGCTAAAACTGTATCAGCTTGCTAGTAACAGAAATTTGGCTCAGACACTTGTATACGATCGGATCGCCATCGCTCGCCATCTAAATGAAATAGGCTGTCGCAGTTCCAAGCATTTCATGCACTGACTAATCACGACCGCGCTCCACTCGTGAACCTTGCAGAAGTTTCTATTGCGACGACGCACGCAGGACATTTGGACATGCTTCATTATTTTAGATGAGTCCTGCGTCTGCTTTGAGAACACAAGCATAACTAACGGCTGACCTCGCAATGATAAATTCCAATGTTTATGCTGGAAAGATTCTACTCTCAATTTTTTGGGACTGGCAAGAAATGCTGCCTTGAAAAGTGCTCGTCAACAAACAGAAAATTAATGTTGACGTTTACGAGGGGAAACTACCGAAGTCTTCATCAGAAGTGCGCGAAAATCGTCCGAAACACAGTGTAACCTTTTCCACGATAACGCTTTACTCCTTACAATTCAATATCGACTTGTTACATGTTGGACAAAGTAAGCTGACCACTATACCACATCGATTAGACAGACCTGATACTGCTTCATCGGCAAATCATCTCTTCTGCTCCCTGAAGTAGCAAATGTCGAAAAAAAAACCTTCATATTCGGCTGTTCTCTAGGGCCTCGCTTAAAACTAATACATCTTGATAGCATACACTAAGCCTTTCATGAGGTCTGTTATGGCAGTTTCAAAATGCTAAACACCTGTTACGGCCCTTCATATGTAGATGGTATACCATCCTCTACAAGGGATTGGCTCAAACTATGAGTACCGTGATACTGATGAGGCTGAAATGCCGAAATGCGTGTATAGCGCTTTCTGAGTGTCATAACAGGCCTCACAAAAGGCTTAACATATGCTGTCAGGATGCATCAATCATAAGCAAGATTTAAAAGATGGCTGGTGGAAAGTGTTGATGAAACTTTTGGGTCAGGAAGACCTTATGGACACCAAGGTGTCTCATAATGCTTCTAGTGGCGAGAATAAAAACAACAAAGCCTGTTACCAGCTCAGTGGCAAGTATCCCAACAGACATAGGGTGACTGTGAGAAGATATTTTGATAGACGCGTTCGTAGCTCTATTTTACAGCATCTTTTTGTCCACTCACCACCTGTGACATAAAAGATATTTGAGACAAGATCAGACAAACATTATTCAACACACTACCGGTATATAACCGCTGTATAAATTGCACGAATTCTTAATTAATCGTTTCCGGTTAAGTTTTTCATAAATGCTAGTTAAGTGTTTCGGCCTTTGAGCCTTGTCAGTAGCACGGTGACTTTCGGTTCAGTCAGATCTGCGAGTGCATACCCTCTATATAGAGAATTCAACGTCGAAATAATTTTACACTCAACGAACCGTAATACCGTGGATTTCTTTTAGAGCGACTGATTGTGGCTTACGGCTGTTACAGAGCATATGGAATGATACCCTTGATTCTACTACTTTGAGACCTCGATTAATATCAAATTTTCGTAAGTGCGACAACACACCTGATGAAAGGTTCAAAGTGTGCCGTAAGGACGTATTAATTTTTTGCGAGGTCGAAACCTAGTTGACTGAAAGTTGTTGTTGCATATTCTCTGTAACAGCAGCAAGCCATGAAGTTGACGATCAGTTACCCTGCAAAACGTCACGGTGATGTTTTTACCCTACGTCCAATGTAAAAACCTCGACGTAGAATCCTCTATATAGGGAGGGGAGGGTACGTCCTTGAGAAACTAACTGAACCGAAAGGCGCTATGCTAGTAATGAGGCTGAAAAGTCGAAACACGTGTCTACTGCCTTGCAAGTGCCATAACAGACCTCACAAAAAGCTTAAAATATGCTGTCACTAGGCATTAATTTTAAGCGAGCTCTCGAAATAGTTGAGAAGGTTTTACTATCCTGTTGCTCATTCCGCAGCGCAAATCTCATCGATTTCGAAGCCATATTTTGTTTTTGAAGTGGTCTTCATAGTCCGTTATAGGAGCGATAATAAAATGACGTTTCGCATTCAAAGCATTCTTCTCACCTAACTGTTATATATGCACAGAAAGTTGTCTGGAGAATTTATGAATTACCACAATAATACGAGGAAGGAGGAGTTTTTTCCAAAACAAAGAAAAAACCCATACTAGGCAGCTAAACTCACGTTTTGCATGCGGCACTGGTTATGGTGTCGTTCGAAAAGCATTATAATGGATTATTGATCAACGTTATAATCCCGCAAAATTGATCGCCGAGATATCCAATGATGTTGAACGATATGCACAAAGTCCCTAACCTTAGGTGAGATTCGAACCCGCACTTTACCTTTATTGTGAATGAAATAGAAGTCATAACCAGTCTTTGGCAAGCAAGTTCTCTTTGTTTATGGATTCCTAAGGCAAGAAAGCCCGTCTCAAATCTATACCAGAAATTTAGTTCGCGTTCTGTTATCTTTGTAGTCGAAGCTGTTGTCTTGTAGAATAGCCAGATACATTTCAATATGTTCACGTTATTCTTAGTGCTTCTCCAGTTTTGAGTTGATTGACAGAAATAAAGTTTAAAACAGTATTTACGGCGAAGTTATGTAATTTATTTAATGGCGCCTTTCTGCTTGGCCACACTTTATACACTACTAGCACTATTCCCACTGGTGATAAAACCTGATAATTATTGCCTTTAATGTGGATTAACTCTTACATTCAGCACGTCTACCACTGCATGCGATTATATCTAAGTCTCATACGCAAAACATGTGAGGAAGTTCTGATATTCGATGCACAACATGACTGAATGCATGGCTCAGAAATGTCCTGTGAATAAACTCACTTTGGTGATTGGTTTGTGAAGTAAGTCCCTCCACCATTGTTTTTCACTTTATCTGGTGCATAATTTACCATCTCCTGATTGCTTTCCTATCGTTCATTCTCTTGAAGTGATTGCGTTCTGACAGCGCGTGCCTCTGACTCAGCGCTCTCATTCGTTTTTGGTAACGTTACACAGACACATCGCTGTTTTTCAAATCTGAATGAGTTCTGTATATCTGAAGCGAAAAACTGAATAACTCATTAACTTACATGTCAGCAACACCTTCCTGGATACTTACATTTGTAAATGAATCACACTGGCAACTTATGCTGACATATGTACAAGTGATAACGAAACAAGATATTTCATGTGTTATCAGTTATTATTTTTTGATAAAGAATGAAACTCTAGGCGCTGATCAACCCCTGATGGATGTGACATGCATTCGCCTTCAATTTCTAACTTCGTTTGAGGTGATTGAATGCATACCTGGCTTTTACAATGAGTCACGGTGGCCTGCCGTGGAATCGAATCAGAGCTACTCATCCTCTCAGACAAGTCGCGACCAGTCCGGTACCACTTTTCCGAGCCCGGAAAGATTGATGGCTTGGTAATCCATTAGAGCGAAATCGAGTCATCGCTCTTCTGTGAGACGCAGCGCGCTTTTAATCACTGCGCCACATGCGACCCTTTGTTTAATAACAAATTAAACTAAGCGGTTGGTGATTTTCGGTAAAGCTGTGAAGTTTCGTGGTCCTGTAATGAGAGTGCTCGAATGCTTACCCGTAGAGCTTTATCGTTAAAAAAGCCTGCTTTATTTAGCAAGCTTCTCAAATGAAGCAGTATTTTCATGTGTGTTTGATTTGGCATTCATAAATAAATAAAGTGCTCTTCCGAGCAGACAATGGGTTGTTGATAAAGATCTTATTAGACAATGGTTCAGTTTTCACCCAAACGGGTTCCACCACCTAGTCATGCTCCGTCAAATACAACGTTCATAATATCGTCAAACGAAGATACGTATCATTTAATCATACTCACATAACGATATGTCGCAATCATGCACATATTATTATCTTACTATTAATATGATGAAAAAGAGCGCATGTGGCGCAGTGGTTAGAGGTGCCCTGCGTCGCACACGAGGGCAATGGTTCGATCTCGCGCTCATGGCTCACCAAGCCATCCATCCCTCCGGGGTCGCTAAATTGGTACCAGACAGGTTTCAGACTTGTCTGGGAGGATAAGTAGCACTGACTTGGTTCAGCGGGAGGCCTCCGCGAGTCATTGTAAAGGCGAGATATGCATTCTATCACTTCAATCGAAGTTAAAAATGGAAGTCGAATGCATGGCGCATCCCTCAGGGATTGATCAACGCCGAAAGCTTTATCCTTTTTTATCCTTTATTATTATGATGATATATGTATATCATAGGTTGTTTGGTTCCACTATATTGTCTGGTTCCACCCTACTGTTTGATATAACCCGTATAAAGGGTTTAAACTTTGTGCTCTTGCCCGTTACAAGGCACAAGCTGGCAGCAGATCAGTCGATCACGCAGTCTAAAATTCAACCCGCCGAACCCGGCAATGTAATTTGCCACTTCAAAGGGAATATCCGCCACAACTTGGAACTACATCCCGTGACGGCACAAAGGTTAGATTGGATCATACCAAGACAATCCATGGATCAAATGATAAACCACTGAACATTCACCACACTATGCAAAGCCACTGAACATCCACATATAATTTAATGCATTGTCTGCAAACCCTTGCTACAAGCTTTGGTGCATTGGAAGACTTAATCGAGCTCTGGCTTATCACTGAGCTGGCACCACAGTTTTGATGCAATGGCCGTCTTAGGTCGAACTAGGATTCTACCACTGACCCTGTACGGCAAACCTTTGCCACAAAGCGTTCTATGTCTACATGTTCAGAAATTCGGTTCCCCTTTGGTCTGGTAGAACAAGAACACTAATTTAATATACCATGAGGACACGTACGTATCCTAGTACTCTACGTTATTTGATGAAGAAGAATAGCATTTGATTTGATTTTGTTCCCCAACTATGCTTATTTGTGCAGACTCAGGTAGTCACCCGTTTCGCTAATGTATTGCTTTCGCGCATACGATAATGTAAGTGAGAAGGGAATCAAATAAATTCCTTCACGGACAATGAGAGACATTGTGACCCACAGCTGGGTGCGCCGCTCCAACGGCTACGACCAGTGGTGCGTGCTCCAGAATAAATTCAGGCCAATCAAGTACTAAGAGGAACACGATCGACGGATAACGATGAAATATCGCTGATGACAATCTTATATGGATGATTTTAGCAAGATTAACGATAATGCTGTTTAAAATCTTTTCATTTCAGGCAACAAACCATATTCTTGCGAAAAGGATTACAATCCCACCTTTTATCAAACATTTTCTCCCATCGTCTTTATGTTTTTGTAGTCAGTCGATAGCTTGAAAAGTTCTGATCCTAAAATTAAGCTTACTGTTCGAGTATGGATCCCCACTAGCGGTCGCAGTGCAATTTTTCTAATTCATAACGAATTCTTCGGAATTATATTGTTAGATTTCAAATATTATATAATTTTTTTGAAATTATATTATCATTATTATTATAAATTTATTATCATTGATTGATTTCAAAATTATATTATCAATTGAATTTGAACGGTATAATTCATTCCTCAGATGGCTTGTTTTCTGCACTGCGACAGTCAAAATAAACCAGTATTTCACATACAAAGATTTCTAGCCAGATACAGCTTTCCCACATACAATAATTAACCGATGTATAGCGCATATCTCAAAAATTTCAAAGACGTAGTTAAATTTTTAAGAAAAACTCCTTGGAGCACTGTAACAATTAAAAAAAGTTCAACTATCTATAAGCCTCGGCATAATTAACTGATATAAGGAAATCGAGAAAACTTGTATTGATTAGCTTACGCGAGGTTGGTAGAGTAGTCATAGCAATTCGACTGACGTTTCGGCAACCCGCCTCTTTCAGAGCCTGGACGTATGCAGTATCAGAATGACCTAGGCAGCATATAAACAAGATCCTCCGAATCATTCAAATCGACTAATACTTTATAGGCCCACGCTCTGAAGAAGGCGAGTTGCCGAAACGTCAGGCGAAATGCTACGACTACTTTACCAGCCTCGCGTCAGCTAATCAAGATAAGTTTTCTCTATTTTCATACATTAGGTAATTGAAAGAAGATTGGGTTTCGCAATCCAAAGAGTAGGAGTTCACGACATTGGCTCCAAACCACCGCGCTTTTTACAACATCCCCTTAACTACTAAACGTAGTCTTCTTTTGATTGCTACAGAACAAGAAGGAGGTTTTAGCAAAAATAAAGTTACTATGGGAAAAGCCGAAATCCAAGTTATCGCAGAATTTCCAAAATCTAGCGGAAAAAGCTTTGTTCAGCGAGAAATACTTGAGATGGAAGATATTCTTCTTTTTACTACTGGAGCTGAATGAGGAAGACATTCTGGCAATGAACTATAGCTCCAGAGTTGACAAGTTTCCAGCTATCAGGCAGTTTCTGGATTTCTCAAAAGAATCAGAAAAAGCGCCCTTCCTAAAAGGTCATACCAGATGCGGACAATGAAAGTGATCCAAATTTCGGAAATCTAAATCTGTTGGCTGTCACAACTGAACAATAATGATTGCATCAGCATAAGACCGGCCGAAAATCGGTCGATAGTCGAAAAACAGCCATTGCCGCCTCATCCAGCGGCCCGTGAATTCGCCAAAGACCACTTGCTCGCGCGTGCGAATTCAATCTCATTTTCCTTGTTGCACTGAAGAGAAACGGTCTTTTTAGAAAATAAGTAAAGCCGTGGAATTACTGAAACTTACGCTATCGAATGATTATTAACAGTCTACAGAAAGAATTCTACTCGCTGAGAAATATGCGCATGTCAATAATTTTATCTCGAATTTTTCAGTGTTATAAAAGGGTATAGTCAGAAAACCGGCCATGTGTGCGGATAGTTGGAGATTTGAGCTTTAAATAATTACTAGTATTCTTAATAAGAACTTTGGATTAAGCGCAGGGATAGGCTTTCGAATCTGCGCTACCAAACGGAATAGGGCCACCTTATCAGGATCATTCTCTTACAATTGATTTGACTAGCAGATTTCGTTCTACTAAAATGAGAGTAATGCATCCGGTTGATCGAGAAACAATAGCTAGATTAGTTATTAACAATTTGCAAGACTTAGAGATCCCTTGTCATATTGTCGTTTCCAAAATTTTTGCTGTATACCACTATGGTAGTCAAGTACTTGCAAAACACTATTCATTTCTGGTACACAACTCTATAATGTCACGATTTTTTTTCCGGGAAATGACTCTCTCAAAGCGTAATTTGCACGCTTCTCCTCACGATCCAACTTTCACGGGCTTCGCAAAATTTTCTTAAAGTATCATGGAGACAAAAAGTTAGATGAAGGATAGTGCATAGGCGCACATAAGCGCTTGACAGTGGCACTGAATAAGTGAAAAGCGTCATCCAGTCGAACACTTAACTGACGATGAAAGTCTTCAAAACCTTTTGAAGCTGGATTTTCACAAAAAGATCATTGAAAAATTCTGGTGCTCTGCTACCAGGATATTTCACCATATAAACATCTGCATCCCAGCAAAAATATGTGCTCTAATCAAGTAATAACACTCTATATTAACCATATCAAAATTAGACACCAGTTCTAATCCGAATCCTTATCCGCCGGCCATGGAGGTCTATAAACTTGCAAACTATCTTGAAATAGTAAGATTAGCTTACCTGAGTAATTGGCCGGTAACGACGCTGCCAATTACGTACAACAACATCAGCAACTGAAGAGAACGATGGTGCCTGAGAAAGATGAAGCGACCGTAAAACACAAACTTCATAATGGACACGATAAAAGCAAAGTTTAGAGCCAAAGGGTAGCATGGACATAAAAGCGATATCTACGAATGGAAAGGCTACTATTGGGAATACCTCTGTAGAATGACTATCGAATTGCCTGATTTCGAAGCTGCGCGAAAAGCAAAAAGAATCGCCCACGCTGGAATAAAAAATGAGACAATGTCGTATGGGAATTACAACAGCGATTATCTTTATTGATTGTGATCCTAAATAGACTATTCTGATGTCCAAGTCTGTCAATTTCATTACCACGAAATCAAAAGGGAAAGAAAAGTCGACTGTGAGAAAGGACATCGAAATTATAAAACAAAGGTGAGTAAAGAAATCGGCCTTAAGAAACATGCTTATATGATATCCATAATCGGCCAGTGCTGACGATTCTACTGGCCAAAAAAGGCTGAAATGTAAATATCAAGCAGATATTATTCTGACAGTCGAACAATAAGGGAGCCCTGTCGAAGCAACAACCAGAATTTTTGAGGACCTTAAGGACAGTGGATGTGAAATAAAGAATCGATTGCTTGAAGAGCTCGGATCTGCACAAAAAATGTAACGATTGCTTTTGAGATCACACTAGACACAATGATGGAGAAGAACGTCATTTTTACCTTTACAGAAGTTATCCAGGTTTTCCGTATAATATCTACCGACATTAGTGGAGAGCTGTGGTGTAATCAATATATTGAGCCTAAGTCTAAACCTAGATTCAAGCTTATACGTGCTGCCCTTATTTCATATAGAAAGATTTAAATTTGAAAAAAGGTTTTAAAGATTGATAGGACCCTATCTCTTCAGCGAGGCCTAATGATCACACGTTACAAAAAGAAGATTATCCTCCTGCACTGGACTTTATATGTGCAGAATGACTCTTTCATGAGAACAATATCATTGTCTAACCTATTCTCGTACTCAAGGTCCTTTATGTTCTAACTGGTCTTTTCGCAGTCTCATAATGTGCCAAATATGCCTTAAAGAATTTAGAGGTGAGCGGAAACTCGACCTAAGACGGGAATTGAACCCGCGCTTGATCCATAACGGCGGCGCGTGTTACCCACACAGCACCGAGGCAACCACTAACTCACTTAGCAGCCACCAATCGTTAACAGGTGCGGTCGGCTGAGCACACATCGTCTTTAAAGCCAACTAAGGTGACAGCCATTCTGCACGTATATATATATATATATACATATATATATATATATATACATATATATATACTATGCATATGCTGTACGATACATAAATATATACACCCAAGAAACCTTGTTCTAATTGCTCTTTTCGCAGTGTTATGTTTCCCCGGTATGCATGTACTCGCAATTTCTTATTTAATCAAATCACTTGAAATACACTATAGAAATTGATCGGACCACAATTTTCCACACGGGCCAAGACGTCTCAGTGACGTCTCTATTGCTCAAAACACTTTACGAGATGAAAATTTCAACAAAAGAACGAAAATGTCTGATTGAATCAAAGCATAAGAATAGATCTAAACATCATCACATTAAGAAGCACATTGCGTCATAAGTGGATACAAGCAGTGTGACCATCATAGCTAGAAAATTTTTCCGCTTCAGCACTGTCAATGATAAAGTAGTTACTGATGTCGTGTGTTACATACGTGGTCAATAGCTAGATCGCATCCGAGGTCCACCAAACTTCTCATCGCATCGGAGTGTGTAAATTGATAGCAGGCTAGACTGGGAGGACAACAGCATCGACTTGATACGTCGGCAGAGCATCGTAAGTCATTCCGAAGGCCAAAAACGAAATTATTCAACTCAAACGATGTTAAGGATATAATCGAATGTATAGAGCATTATTCAGGGTTAACCAACGCCGATAGTTCAATCCTTTTTTTGC
The DNA here is from genome assembly GCA_019055375.1 of Parelaphostrongylus tenuis. Lineage (NCBI taxonomy): Eukaryota > Metazoa > Nematoda > Chromadorea > Rhabditida > Metastrongylidae > Parelaphostrongylus > Parelaphostrongylus tenuis. The sequence goes on from JAHQIW010003495.1 coordinate 21,517, forward strand.
AGGTGATAAAGCAAGTTATACTAACTTTTCGATTGTCTTCTTTTCTAGACATGCCACTAGTACTAGCACGAGAAGAAGAAGAAGAGCAGGTGGATAAGGGATGACGGTGTCACAATCGCGAGATAAAGTTTTTTGGCAACATAATTATCGGCAGAGTTGTTAATACGAGAATAACAAAGAATCTCAACAGAGCCGATTCCACCACATTTCAATCAAACGCTGCGTGTCTATGCAGACGTGAATCAGCGAAGCTGATCCCTCAAGTAGAAGGAAATCTAACAAAACATCAGTAGCAATGCTTTCGATTGAATGAAGGCTATTGGCCTAGCAAGAAATTTTGTGGACTTTTCGCTCCTGTTGATTAATCTTCACGCATTTAAGTTCGCGTCTTTACTATCATTTAAAGTAGATTCTTGCGTTTATTTTGATATATATTTTTCTATATTTGTTATAAGATGGAATTGTGGTGAGAGCAAAAACGCTTGTTAATGTTACAAGTATCGTTGCGTGCCAAAGCAGCACTTGAACCCAAAGGATACTCGAGTAGCATCAACAATCGTTTTTGCTCTCAAAACAAATGTATAAGTGTCACATATAGAAATAACCTCAAGAAGCTGCTCTAAACGGTGGTACAAACAAAAACTTAAATGCATGAAAAATATCCAACAAAAACGAAGAAGTCGGTAAAATTTCTTGCCAATCCAATAGCTGTACGGTAAGGACGATTTCACGAAAGAAAAATAAGCATGGTCGATTGACAGTGATGTTCAAAACTTGAGTATAGGTATTTGGGAAACTGAAGCAAATGTATTGAAAGAAGACATTTTCTGTTTGAAAATAAAACATTTTTTTTCGTCCAAAGATGAAGTTGACGATCCTAAAAAAGGTCACGACGTTGATTGGAGCGAATACTTTCAGCTGCAGATATTCAATTCGAACGCCAAAAAATTAGGAAAAATGAGCCAACAATTAATTGTACCATTACAAACTCTCCAGAAGAAAACCATATCCAATGAGGAGCTAAAATGTCACTTTGGATAGAACGAGTAAGCCTTAGTCTCTCGAGAAAAGCTATCTGGTAACAAGTACGAAGAATCGTAAACGCAAACATATGACTCTCAAGCGCTTGTGTACTTCACATGTTTGACGGCGACAAATTTTTACGCCAACCTCAATCGCTGGACAGGAACTTCTCACAGGAGTGTCGGGAACCATTTGAAAACTTAAATCTCTAGCTACGTCTCCACGTCGTAGGTTATTCAAAACGCCGCTTTATAACAATGTAGCATCGAGCATAAAATTTTGTTTCCTAATGGCCGTTCGCCTTCATTTTTATTATCATGCGTATAGATCGCTAGAAGCACGAAAAGCATACCAGGTTGGAGAATTTTCCGCAGTATCAGCACCATACATTTTTATCCAAAGCTTCTGCCAATGCGGCAAAAAAATACTCAATAAAATAACAGAGTTGACGCCCTTTCAAAGCATAGCGCGGTAGATCACTACAGCACTACGCGGTAGATCAGGCAGTTACCTTACTACCAAGTCGCTGTAGCCTTCCCTTCACATTTTCCTCAGCTATAAACCTTTTTGCTTTGTCACAGGTTAAAGAAGAAGCAACTTGAAGAATTGATGCGGCGCCAAATGACCACAGATAACAATTTTTTGTATTTCAGCCCCTTACTCTCAATGCAATCTTTATTTATAATTAGGTGATGATGCTTTGGAATCAGTATTAAAAGCAATTAGAACATTCTGGTTTCCTGAATGTCGTCAGAGTGATGAAGTGTTGTTTGAATTGTTTCTTCTTATCAATAGCACAATAGTCAAATATTCCAACCTTGCGCTTATTTTCTGAAATATCGCTAGCAGGGCAAATAAACTCGAGTTTCACATTTTCGGCGACCTTGTCTACCGCCTAATTCACGGTGCAGGGGTGGAGCAAGGGCAGGGCGATCGATCGCGTTTGAAATATTGTTATTCAATTAGAGATTTTTTCACCGTATTGACAGAGATTTCAAATAACAGCGCAGCTTTTGATACTACGGAAAATTCGCTACACGTTGGTATGTTTTTTCGCGCTCCCAGCGATTTATACGTATTATAAAAACGAAGTCGAAGGCTAGTGTGAAACAAAATTTTATTCTGGGTGCTACAGCCTTATAGAAGGGTGTTTCAAAAATTCGGCGACCTGAAGTTGTACCACGAGCTCAGGTTTCGAATAATCACTAACATTCCTATGAAAACTTCCTGTGCAGCGAATGAGGTCGGCTTAAAATTTGTCGCCATCTAATAGATAAGTACCGTGCTTGCATGAATAATAGGCATATTGATCGGTACGTCACATAGAAGTTGCTTTAACTCACACAATACCGTGGACCAACGACGTCTACGTCCCTGACCTTCAACATGCTGCTTTAAATGCCATTGTTAGACGCAACACGGCACGGTGAAGGTTAGAGATACAAAAGCCGCGGGTCCGCCGTTCTGTAAGGGTTAATGCTGGTAGATAATGCTGTTACCGTGACAATCCTTTGAAGGGTTGGTTGATAGCAGTAATCCAGCGATTAGGAACATCGTGAAGTGCGCGAACATGAAAAACAACGAAGAAGCACGTAGTCTGAAAAATTTTCCTCAAAAAAGTATCATTCGTTATGTCAGTCTTTATCCAACCATTTGAGAGCAAGGTCTTCTTGTGATTTTTTTCATCCTTCAAATATCTCTTCGATAACTCAAATCTCTGCGACTTCGTTGCTGCGTTTGCTTCCTGGAAAGGCTTTTTGATGCCACTGTAACAGCGAACATAAAACTGACTTTCAAACTCCGCGCGTGTTCTCGCTGTTTATTCGAAACTTTTTTCTCTAGTTCGAAAAGATTTTCAGGCTTTGCCTGTTAGAAATGTAGAAAAGACTTTGTTCGATCGCTTCATAGGCTTGAGCTTATATGTTCATTTCACGTTGACGAATGTACCCATTATGAAGTCTAAGTCTGGGAGTGCGAAAAGTAATCTTTTTTCTTAGTTCTCTAACCGTCTCCGAAGGTCATTTCGAAAAAACCAAACTGTGCTACGGAATTATTCAGGGTAATGTTATCAAATAATTATCAAAAGTCTGTAAATAGACCATCCACAAATCCTAACCATCTCGGTGACTTATGCTACGCAAGCTCCAAATTCACACTAACACGGGTATTCAACACATTCTAGCTCAGCATTATCTGTGCGCCCTGTATGAAGCTCATTCTTATTTCACCTGTTACAATGTATTGAAAGGACCTTTTAGAAATTACGTATGTTCTGAAATCGTCGAATTTCACGCTATCGATCGATTATTAAAAGTATGGGGAAGAGCGAAAAAGGCCTTGTCGCAAAAGGCTTAAAAGTGAGTTGCGATCACTGAATTGAACTCATAAAATTCTACGGGCAATTTGGCCTAGAAAATGCTACTCTGGCGAACATGGCATACCTTTTTTCCAGCAACAGAGCTCCAATAAATCATTCTTGAGGCGACATTTGAATATAGATAGCATACTATAAGGAGTTCGATCGCTTTAGCGTAGCTGATGAAGAGCGCCACCTGTGATTTCCATCCAAATAGCCCATCCAATGAAATGAAGACAAACATCGTCGGAATCTCACCTTCTTTGGGGGATTTTTTATCGAGGTGGCAAGAAATTTTCGGGACTTTTTCGTGTTTTCCATTTATTTTCATGCATTTGAGTTTCTGTTTTTGACATCGTTTAGATCAGCTTCTTGCGGTTACTTTTATATATCCACTTATAAATTTGCTCTAAAATCGAACATACTGAAAGTAAAACGATTTTTGCCGCTACAAAAGTATCGCTGCGTGTCAAGTGCGGCTTTGGCACGTTACGATACTCGAGTAGCGTCAACGAATGTTTTTACTCTCGAAACAATTCCATCTTAAAACAAATGTATAAGAGCTGTATATCAAAATAACTGCTAAAAGCTGCTCTAAACGACAGTAAAAACCAAAATTCAAACGCATGATAATTAGTCAAAATAAACCGCAACTCTATTGCTAACATAATATAAAGACCAAGTCGAAGTCAACATTATATGTGCTGACAAATGAGATAAACTCCCGAGAAAAGAATCTCAGTAATTGGTGTGGTTCGGACAACTAATCGTACTCTAAGCTCAAAAAAGGGGTTGGTACGCCCAGGGTCATACACCGGTGTTTCGGAGGTTCGTCCTCCTCATCAGTGACCCCCGCCCCACATTCAGCCCTGCATTGAAGCAAGGAGGGAGGCGTATGTGGTGATGGCACAGTGTACTATGACACTGTACCATCACCACCTCTCAGTCGATAGATTTTTGCTGTTAGATCAAACTATATCAAAAGATCGACTGTTTTTGAAACCCCCCAAAAATCTATCGACTGAGAGGTGGTGATGGTACAGTGTCATAGTACACTGTGCCATCACCACATACGCCTCCCTCCTTGCTTCAATGCACGGCTGAATGTGGGGCGGGGGTCACTGATGAGGAGGACGAACCTCCGAAACACCGGTGTATGACCCTGGGCGTACCAACCCCTTTTTTGAGCTTAAATCATTCTTTTTTGGAATTATATTGAATTTTTTTTTTGGGGGGTTTCAAAAACAGTCGATCTTTTGATATAGTTTTGATCTAACAGCAAAAATCTATCGACTGAGAGGTGGTGATGGTACAGTGTCATAGTACACTGTGCCATCACCACATACGCCTCCCTCCTTGCTTCAATGCAGGGCTGAATGTGGGGCGGGGGTCACTGATGAGGAGGACGAACCTCCGAAACACCGGTGTATGACCCTGGGCGTACCAACCCCTTTTTTGAGCTTAAATCATTCTTTTTTGGAATTATATTGAATTTTTTTTTTGGGGGGTTTCAAAAACAGTCGATCTTTTGATATAATCGTACTCTGATTATGGATGAACTTACTACCATGTGACCTTATGGAAAAAAAATTCTAGAGAAACTCCAGATTAACGCTTGATAATCTGAATAGAGTGAGCTTAGAACTGCCTATTTAGCTGGTGGAGCTTCTTTAAATAATGAAGAAAACGTCCTTCAGACCTACTGTTGGGGTAGGTAAGAAGATGTCAAAATGCCGAAGGAAATAGAATACACCGAAAAGTTCTGTGAGAGATCGGGCTAATATATTTTCAAAACAACTAAATAAACATTACAAGCTAACATACGATTGGATTAGAAAGTATCCTAACCCAAACAGTAAGCTCACCTCTACTCTTTTCTGAAGCAGACTTATCAAGCATCGTCTGACAAGTGACTGAATGCATATGCGGCCTCAATGACTCACGGTGGTTTGTCGATGTAGCAAGTCAGTGATGTTAAACCTCTCAGACAAGTCTGGTGCCGATTCAGCAACCCCGGAAGAATGGAGTGTTTGGTGAGGCTTAAGCGCGGGATCGAACCATGGACTATCGATTGGTCGACCACGCAGTGGCCCGGCGCACCTTCAACCACTGCGCAACACACGCTGTTGTCGCCAGCAGAGGTTTCATCCAGGAACAGTTGAATCAACAGTTTCTCTTACGATTCAGCTAATACCATGGCGTTGATGAATAGTATTCATTTAGCAACTTTTATTTATTTTACATCACGACCTCTTGATCTCAGCTGAATTATAAAAGAACTTTTGCTGACTCGTAATCCCAAAGCTGATGGAAATGTCGGCTTTCTAGGCACTAAATTCCGATTCATTATGACCTAGCGAATGACCGTTTTAGGTGTAGCGCTTACCCTGTGATACAATGAACGAATAGGACGTAAAATCGAAGTAGCCGTATGGGCGATGATCGATTTTGGTGAAGATGAACTATTCGAATCAGTGCCAAAATTGCTGTCACTCCGCTAGCAGAAGCGATTATTCCCAAACGAACACAAGCTAAAACAGGAGATCGATTGAGACTTGAAACATAATCTATTGACAAACACTCTGATAGGAACACCACGGTGATCGATCCATCGTACGCTGAGTGTAAATAGTTCGGCATCGATTTCTCGATACGTGGCGTATGATGTCCCCGATAAATTACCTGAACCGGAAACCACCGTACTTGTAATGAGACTTAAAGGCCGAAGCACATGTCTTATATATTATAAAAGCCATAACAGAACTCATAAAAGGTTCAACACTTTCGAGACCATGGACTCAACACTCTGCGCCTCCTACACCCAGCGTGTTGCGCCTAACAATGGATGGTGATGCGTCTAAGAATTGCGTCTTACACCCAGCGTGTTGGATCTAACGATGGCAAGCTGGGGGACAGAGACGGACGGGGTTCGGTCCGTGGTCCCATAAGGGTTAAGGAGTGCATTCAGGAGATATTTGACTGATTCTGTTGGGGACTGAATCGATCCGAAGCTAAGAACTGAGTATGCCTTCTATTCCTAAGGGAAAGTACAATGCGACTGACGTTTCCCTGCACAACTCCCTAACCTATTCCAACGATTGCTTTGTTTTTAACACATTCCAGCCATTTTCTCATGAAAGATATTGATGCACTTATACGTTAGACGGCGAAAAATGAAAATCCATTCCCTTTCGTTGAACAGGGACTTTTCATTGGAGTGTTAGTAATCATTCGAAAGTCTGAATCGATAGCTAGTGCGGTACGTGGCCGTTTTCTTAGAAACACCCTTTCTGTAACGACGTCAAAATCAAAAGAAAATTGCCGCGCAATTGAAATATGATATAGTTGGAAGCGAAAAGCACATGAACGTGTAGAGAAAGTCCTCAGTGTCAGAGCTGCCCATTTAATCTGAAGTTTCTTTCAGTGCGGAGATAAAATTCCTAATCGAATACCAAAAATCGCAGATTTCATTTGATGCGAAGACGTATATCGATCGATCGATCAATGACGGGGCCGCCGTATCGAATCCGCAGAGACCACACTCCCCTAGCGGAGACGAGGAGGTAAACAAGGACGCCACAGATGTGGAACTCGATCTTATTTGCCCAGCTACACTATAAAAAGGCGATCTTTCCACAAATTAAGCAAAGCGTTTGAATCGCCGAAATTCAAGCTATCCAATGATAATTCATAGCACGAAGAAGAAGCTGTGCCTTGCGAGAGAAACGCGTGTGTAGAACAGAAATGTTTTCCTTATGGTGAAGCGTCATAATGAACACTTTTTCTAAAACCGGTCACCTACCGCGCCAGCAAAAGATTCAGGCTTTCGAGTGATTACAAACACTCCTACGAAAACCTCTTGCCCAGCGAACGGGGTCGGTTTTTCACCTGTCACCGTCTAACTCATAAGTACCGTTAGTAACAATTTTTCAGTCATTACAAGTCAAACCGTAACTCAAAAAGATCAGTGAATATGGGAATCGTAAACACAGCAAAAAATCAAATTTCATAATCCATACGTCACAAAGCATGGACCAGGAAACTCTCTGAACACTGAAAATTCCATAAGAACCGCGTTTTTATCCCACCGATACGCTGCTGAGGGTTGACACAATTGGCACAGAGCACGCCGATGGACTTGTTAGATTCCGATTTGGTGAGGTTGTCATGGCCAGCTCCACTTTCTTCAAACATTCGCCTCCACCACGGCTTGACGGCGAGCTTCATTTCAGCTTAAATATCAACAATGAGTAGGGAAAGTCGAAAGACAGTGGTCCAGAAAAAGCACGATCATCCAATAATCCGCCATTTCACTACGATTACTGCTCATGTATTATTCACACAAGCATGACAAAATGAAAATGCATGTGGAGCAGTGTTTAGAGGTGTTCGGTGATCAATCGATGGTCGCTGGTTCGATCCCGCGCTCGTGGCTCACCAAGCCGTCCATCCCTCCGAGGTCGGGAAACTGGTAGTGCACTTGTTTGGGAGCACTGACATGACACATCAGTAGGCCACTGCCGAGTTACTGTAAAGGACAGATGTGCATTCAATCAGCCCAAACAATGCTATGAGTGGAGACAATTGCATAACGCATCCGTTCAGCTCATTGATCGACGGCGAGAGCTTTGTCCTATAGAACGATAAAGACCACTGGATTGTACAAGTTGCATAAAACAAGTCAACAAAAATGAACACAAAAACGTGGCTTAGAAAGCGCGATGGCAAAAGAGCGCTGGCAGTGCAACTGATAGTAAGCACGGTCCTCTGGAAACGGTGAAATGCGGGTTCGACTACCGCTTGACGTCAAATTTTTGCACATCACTCAACATCACTGGATGTTTTCATAACCTCATACCACCGCTAAAAGCGGTCGAACAAAAGCTTGAAAACAAAAATGTGTATATAAACGGCAAACACAAACAAAAAATAAACAAAAGTGTAAGCAAATTTGATATTAACGGGGTATTTCGTTGAAAACATCACAGAAAAATGCACTTGGCGAGTCGTTGAGAAAAAAGAAAGTGTGCTTAAAGCACGTTGCAATTGAGTTTTGTAAATGGTTTCCCACAGCTAATGTTAAATAAAAAAGTACGAATAAATCCTGAAGAACCCGAATAAGTTTAGAAAAAAAGGGAATCTAAAGACAATCGGTACACATGAATGACTAAGAAAGAAAGGAAAGAGCACGTAATTTAAAATAAAAATTCAAAAGTAAAACCTAATCAAGCTGAAAAGCAAGAAAAAAAAGTAAACCCAAAAAAACAACTGACATGCTTTGACGTCTTGAACGCTACAGTGTCGATGCACGATTAAACGGTCCTTTAAACCGACTGGTTGGTCCCTAGAATTACCGAGCTTGTGATTTCTATCTTGCTCTTCTTTTTCGGAAATTGAGCAACAGGATGATTACCTCAACACCCCCCCCTCTCTCTCTCTCTCTCCTCTTTAAGTAGGTTCCCACTGTCCCTTTTGAGTTTCACAGTCCCTACACACTGGGAACCAGCAAGTTGAGATAACACTCTCCAATCAAACGGATAAACGCGCTGCTCGTCTGGTCAAATCCTTAAGGGAATTGTGGTTGGAGCACAATTTATACTACAACAATACTACAGCGAGGTATTATTGACCATTCAAATTTAAGCTGAAATCTAACCGAAATCGGAATCAAAGATCTTATTTTTAACGCAAAAGGGCGAGGATGTAGCGCAGTGCTTAGAGGTCTCTCACAGTACGCACGTCGTCGATGGCTCGATCCCACGCCATACCTCACTAAGCCTTCTACCTCTTCGGGGTCGCCTAATTGGTACAAAACATCGCTGGAATAATAGCAGGACTGACTAGATGTATCAATAGGATGCTTTACGTAGTTATAAAGGCCATAAATGCACTCAGTCTTCTATTGAAATGCTTTATGAAGTTTAATGGACGGCGAATGCATCGGGACTCTGGAAATCGACCGTTATCTGGAAGTGGGGGTAGGGGGGTAGGCGACGACAACAGTAGCTTCAACGTAACAATGATGATTTGAATTTCGCGCAATTCATAAGTAATTACCTTTGAATTTGATTAAATTAGCAAAGGTAAAGAGAGTGATATACGAGAAACGCAGAGCACAGCCGAAAAGAGACTTGATTTATGTGTTGATTTGATTCAGTGTAGCGACAATTCGAGACCGACTTTGCTGCTGACCCTTTGGTGACCTCGAACTTACAGATTTCGATACTCACGGTACTGTAATTGTGATCCTTATATTATTTTTCAAATCTACTAGAAGCCTTTTGAGCCCTTTTCCTACTTCGTGAACCGAGAAACTGAACATTGATCCCAATAGATCAACTCACCGTGTCTTCACAAAATAATCTTCACCGAATAAATAGTGATTCAAAGCAGTAACCAGTAAAGATGTGATTGGCTGGCCCACAAAAGGTAACTTACTCACATGACTAATCAATACGTATTCTTCTTGTCGATAAGCTAGTACGATGCCGCTAAAGAATTTCATCGTATCAAAAAGAATGTCTTTTAGAAGAATTGCTGTTATTCCGTCTGAATTTCTCAGCGAAGGAGGTGTCGTAGACCTGTCAGACTAAGAAAAAACTAATTAAAAATTGGTGTAAAATGCTTGAATTTGCAAGCCTATTTAGTAGTTCAGCAGAGAAGCAAAGAAGTAGATTGGTAAAGCCGGTGTTTCAGACGATGATTAAACGTTGGCTGTCATCAACAATGACGCAATCATTAGTCAAAAAGAAAACGCTGAGATGACTTACGTATGAATGACGTCACATTTCGCCTAAAACCAAAGACTAGACGAACAAAATTTGAGAGACAAACATAAGTAAGTATATTTGTGGAGATAAAGAACTTAAAAGACGCCTCTAACCTATTGGTAGGAGGTGTTGTGTAAGAAACATGTGATCGTTGGTTCGATGACGCTACCCCTATTAGTCACGTCGTTCATCAGGCCGGGATTGACATATTGATTCTGGATATGTTTGTTAGAATAAGGAGACTGCTTTATAAGTTCGGTAAATCACAATAATTTTTGCATCGGCCAAATTATATGATCCAGTCTCTCAAGGAGCAACTTTCTAGAACAGATTATTGCTTACCAACCAGTTTTCTCACCAAGGTATTACTCATTGCTATAACATCGGGAATGCTGTGGTCGACATCTCGGTACCTGTCACTCAGAGACCTTTTTTGCTAAATAAGCTTTCTCTCCCGCACTTTCAGCAGTCATTCGATAGCTTGAGAAACGTTGATTTCAAAACTATGATTACCTTCTGGAAAGGACTTCATAACGTGATTTAGCAGGAAAGAGGTATGCATAGAGCCCAAAGTCATGTCGCAGGAACTGATATAGAGGTCACCATCCTTGAGCAGGGCAAAAAACATCAGCGCGAAATGTACTTGGGGCGTTCTGGATAAACACGACAAATCCGGCTATGAACCGCAGGGAAGAATGTCTCGTAATCACACGTGATATGGATCAGTAATATAAGACTGTTGTTCTGAAGGGTATAGTGCATTACTTAGTAGTAAGGTGATTGCCTGATCTACCGCGTGGTGCCGTAGTGATCTGCCGTGCTATGCTTTGAAAGGGCGTCAACTCTGTTATTTTATTAAGTATTTTTTTGCCGCATTGGCAGAAGCTTTGGATAAAAATGTATGGTGCTGATACTGCGGAAAATTCTCCAACCTGGTATGCTTTTCGTGCTTCTAGCGATCTATACGCATGATAATAAAAATGAAGGCGAACGGCCATTAGGAAACAAAATTTTATGCTCGATGCTGCATTGTTATAAAGCGGCGTTTTGAATAACCTACGACGTGGAGACGTAGCTAGAGATTTAAGTTTTCAAATGGTTCCCGACACTCCTGTGAGAAGTTCCTGTCCAGCGATTGAGGTTGGCGTAAAAATTTGTCGCCGTCAAACATGTAAGTACACAAGCGCTTGAGAGTCATATGTTTGCGTTTACGATTCTTCGTACTTGTTACCAGATAGCTTTTCTCGAGAGACTAAGGCTTACTCGTTCTATCCAAAGTGACATTTTAGCTCCTTATTGGAAATGGTTTTCTTCTGGAGAGTTTGTAATGGCACAATTAATTGTTGGCTCATTTTTCCTAATTTTTTGGTGTTCGAATAGAATATCTGCAGCTGAAAGTATTCGCTCCAATCAACGTCGTGACCTTTTTTAGGATCGTCAACTTCATCTTTGGACGAGAAAAAATGTTTTATTTTCAAACAGAAAATGTCTTCTTTCAATACATTTGCTTTAGTTTCCCAAATACCTATACTCAAGTTTTGAACATCACTGTCAATCGACCATGCTTATTTTTCTTTCGTGAAATCGTCCTTACCGTACAGCTATTGGATTGGCAAGAAATTTTACCGACTTCTTCGTTTTTGTTGGATATTTTTCATGCATTTAAGTTTTTGTTTGTACCACCGTTTAGAGCAGCTTCTTGAGGTTATTTCTATATGTGACACTTATACATTTGTTTTGAGAGCAAAAACGATTGTTGATGCTACTCGAGTATCCTTTGGGTTCAAGTGCTGCTTTGGCACGCAACGATATGTAACATTAACAAGCGTTTTTGCTCTCACCACAATTCCATCTTATAACAAATATAGAAAAATATATATCAAAATAAACTCAAGAATCTACTTTAAATGATAGTAAAGACGCGAACTTAAATGCGTGAAGATTAATCAACAGGAGCGAAAAGTCCACAAAATTTCTTGCTAGGCCAATAGCCTTCATTCAATCGAAAGCATTGCTACTGATGTTTTGTTAGATTTTCCTTCTACTTGAGGGATCAGCTTCGCTGATTCACGTCTGCATAGACACGCAGCGTTTGATTGAAATGTGGTGGAATCGGCTCTGTTGAGATTCTTTGTTATTCTCGTATTAACAACTCTGCCGATAATTATGTTGCCAAAAAACTTTATCTCGCGATTGTGACACCGTCATCCCTTATCCACCTGCTCTTCTTCTTCTTCTCGTGCTAGTACTAGTGGCATGTCTAGAAAAGAAGACAATCGAAAAGTTAGTATAACTTGCTTTATCACCTGCAAAAAAAAGGATTGAACTATCGGCGTTGGTTAACCCTGAATAATGCTCTATACATTCGATTATATCCTTAACATCGTTTGAGTTGAATAATTTCGTTTTTGGCCTTCGGAATGACTTACGATGCTCTGCCGACGTATCAAGTCGATGCTGTTGTCCTCCCAGTCTAGCCTGCTATCAATTTACACACTCCGATGCGATGAGAAGTTTGGTGGACCTCGGATGCGATCTAGCTATTGACCACGTATGTAACACACGACATCAGTAACTACTTTATCATTGACAGTGCTGAAGCGGAAAAATTTTCTAGCTATGATGGTCACACTGCTTGTATCCACTTATGACGCAATGTGCTTCTTAATGTGATGATGTTTAGATCTATTCTTATGCTTTGATTCAATCAGACATTTTCGTTCTTTTGTTGAAATTTTCATCTCGTAAAGTGTTTTGAGCAATAGAGACGTCACTGAGACGTCTTGGCCCGTGTGGAAAATTGTGGTCCGATCAATTTCTATAGTGTATTTCAAGTGATTTGATTAAATAAGAAATTGCGAGTACATGCATACCGGGGAAACATAACACTGCGAAAAGAGCAATTAGAACAAGGTTTCTTGGGTGTATATATTTATGTATCGTACAGCATATGCATAGTATATATATATGTATATATATATATATATATATATATATATATATATATACGTGCAGAATGGCTGTCACCTTAGTTGGCTTTAAAGACGATGTGTGCTCAGCCGACCGCACCTGTTAACGATTGGTGGCTGCTAAGTGAGTTAGTGGTTGCCTCGGTGCTGTGTGGGTAACACGCGCCGCCGTTATGGATCAAGCGCGGGTTCAATTCCCGTCTTAGGTCGAGTTTCCGCTCACCTCTAAATTCTTTAAGGCATATTTGGCACATTATGAGACTGCGAAAAGACCAGTTAGAACATAAAGGACCTTGAGTACGAGAATAGGTTAGACAATGATATTGTTCTCATGAAAGAGTCATTCTGCACATATAAAGTCCAGTGCAGGAGGATAATCTTCTTTTTGTAACGTGTGATCATTAGGCCTCGCTGAAGAGATAGGGTCCTATCAATCTTTAAAACCTTTTTTCAAATTTAAATCTTTCTATATGAAATAAGGGCAGCACGTATAAGCTTGAATCTAGGTTTAGACTTAGGCTCAATATATTGATTACACCACAGCTCTCCACTAATGTCGGTAGATATTATACGGAAAACCTGGATAACTTCTGTAAAGGTAAAAATGACGTTCTTCTCCATCATTGTGTCTAGTGTGATCTCAAAAGCAATCGTTACATTTTTTGTGCAGATCCGAGCTCTTCAAGCAATCGATTCTTTATTTCACATCCACTGTCCTTAAGGTCCTCAAAAATTCTGGTTGTTGCTTCGACAGGGCTCCCTTATTGTTCGACTGTCAGAATAATATCTGCTTGATATTTACATTTCAGCCTTTTTTGGCCAGTAGAATCGTCAGCACTGGCCGATTATGGATATCATATAAGCATGTTTCTTAAGGCCGATTTCTTTACTCACCTTTGTTTTATAATTTCGATGTCCTTTCTCACAGTCGACTTTTCTTTCCCTTTTGATTTCGTGGTAATGAAATTGACAGACTTGGACATCAGAATAGTCTATTTAGGATCACAATCAATAAAGATAATCGCTGTTGTAATTCCCATACGACATTGTCTCATTTTTTATTCCAGCGTGGGCGATTCTTTTTGCTTTTCGCGCAGCTTCGAAATCAGGCAATTCGATAGTCATTCTACAGAGGTATTCCCAATAGTAGCCTTTCCATTCGTAGATATCGCTTTTATGTCCATGCTACCCTTTGGCTCTAAACTTTGCTTTTATCGTGTCCATTATGAAGTTTGTGTTTTACGGTCGCTTCATCTTTCTCAGGCACCATCGTTCTCTTCAGTTGCTGATGTTGTTGTACGTAATTGGCAGCGTCGTTACCGGCCAATTACTCAGGTAAGCTAATCTTACTATTTCAAGATAGTTTGCAAGTTTATAGACCTCCATGGCCGGCGGATAAGGATTCGGATTAGAACTGGTGTCTAATTTTGATATGGTTAATATAGAGTGTTATTACTTGATTAGAGCACATATTTTTGCTGGGATGCAGATGTTTATATGGTGAAATATCCTGGTAGCAGAGCACCAGAATTTTTCAATGATCTTTTTGTGAAAATCCAGCTTCAAAAGGTTTTGAAGACTTTCATCGTCAGTTAAGTGTTCGACTGGATGACGCTTTTCACTTATTCAGTGCCACTGTCAAGCGCTTATGTGCGCCTATGCACTATCCTTCATCTAACTTTTTGTCTCCATGATACTTTAAGAAAATTTTGCGAAGCCCGTGAAAGTTGGATCGTGAGGAGAAGCGTGCAAATTACGCTTTGAGAGAGTCATTTCCCGGAAAAAAAATCGTGACATTATAGAGTTGTGTACCAGAAATGAATAGTGTTTTGCAAGTACTTGACTACCATAGTGGTATACAGCAAAAATTTTGGAAACGACAATATGACAAGGGATCTCTAAGTCTTGCAAATTGTTAATAACTAATCTAGCTATTGTTTCTCGATCAACCGGATGCATTACTCTCATTTTAGTAGAACGAAATCTGCTAGTCAAATCAATTGTAAGAGAATGATCCTGATAAGGTGGCCCTATTCCGTTTGGTAGCGCAGATTCGAAAGCCTATCCCTGCGCTTAATCCAAAGTTCTTATTAAGAATACTAGTAATTATTTAAAGCTCAAATCTCCAACTATCCGCACATATGGCCGGTTTTCTGACTATACCCTTTTATAACACTGAAAAATTCGAGATAAAATTATTGACATGCGCATATTTCTCAGCGAGTAGAATTCTTTCTGTAGACTGTTAATAATCATTCGATAGCGTAAGTTTCAGTAATTCCACGGCTTTACTTATTTTCTAAAAAGACCGTTTCTCTTCAGTGCCACAAGGAAAATGAGATTGAATTCGCACGCGCGAGCAAGTGGTCTTTGGCGAATTCACGGGCCGCTGGATGAGGCGGCAATGGCTGTTTTTCGACTATCGACCGATTTTCGGCCGGTCTTATGCTGATGCAATCATTATTGTTCAGTTGGAAATTGCTTCTTCGTTTTGAACAAAGAACTCTAGATAAAGTATATGACTCTGCTATAAAATGATTTCAAAAACTTTAAGTTTGCTGCGAAGACGAACCAAGCAATCATCAGTATGTTTACTTTTATGAAATTCAGAAGCGCAAAACGTTCTGATTGATTCCAACATTGTCTCGAAGATATTGAGATACTATGAGATTTTCTCCGCATGTTCAAATGTTCGAAAATCGATTGATTCTTTCGTCAGACCACCTTCCCGCCCCACCCAACGGCTCGTGAATTAGCAAATGACCACTTACTCGCGCATGTGAATTAATATTATCATCCTTGCTACCATGCAGAGAAACGCTCTCTTAAGAATATGCACAGAGTTCAAATCAGTAAATTTTACGCTATCGAACGATTACTGATAGTCTAAAGATAGAACTTTGGCAGGCGATAAATATGCGTGTGTGAAACATGATATTGTTTCTAATTTTTCAGCGTTATAGAAGGGCATTTGAGATTTAAGATTTTTGAATGATTATTAGCACTCTTTATAAGAAATTTTCTTCGAGCGTAAGGTATGGGCTTAAAAATCCATGCAACCAAACGGAAATGAACCCATAAAGTAAACTAACTTCAAACAGAACCACTTTTAATTGTTGTATTTCGCGCAAGTGTTTTTCACAGGAGAGTTAGAACTGAGCTAAAAGTGCTGTGCAGCGTTTACTTTGCAGCCATCACCTTCGATCATCCTGTTTTGTCGGGATGTCGACTGAGAACGAGCGACCGATTGCGAGAGATGAGTTCAGCATCTTCAATGGTAGCTGTGCGTTGCTTATCAGCTCCGCGAAGTATGGTAAGCAGTCCGTTATGTTCCATACCAGAAGAGGTAGTAAGCCACGAGCCTGATGCAGTCGCAGTGATTAGTAGCTCTGTTGACAGGCTGTCAATGCTATCATTAGAGGACTACCACTTTGAGTTCTCAATACATGAGACTGTCAACGAAGAACTGTGAAATACCAACTCTGTGTTTGAAATTTCAATCATATCTTCTGTATACGTGTATTGAAAGTTATTCACACTTGCTTGTTCTGTCTTTGAGAGGATCTGTTGCAGAAACTTCGATGTGTAATGATTATTGCTGTACCATTATTCAAGCAGAGAACTTTGTTGTTTGTGAATTATTTCTTGAAAATATTTAGAATGTTTTTCGAAAGTGAGTCATCTGTTATTCTAGCTTGTACAACTAGCTTTCATATCAACTCGTTTACAATTCCTGGTTGCAATTCAGTTGCCTTTACTGGTTGTTTTCAGCTTCGTATAAGACACGAATACTCTTGGTTTTTAATGTCATCTGGTAACGTGTAATTTCATTTACATGTGTTATTTCCTATGCGTCTTGTGAGCTCTGCATCCAGAAAACGGGCGTGGGTTTTCCACTGTCTGTCTGTTCTAGCTTGATTCGCTTCTGTAAACATCACTTTTTATATTGTCAAGATGTATATTGTTCGTGAGTGTTGACTGAGATTAAATTGCGATGAGCTGTGTTCTGTTGTGTTCGATTGTACCGTTATCAATTGCAGTATTAAAATGGAAAACTATTTGTTGTTTGTGTTAGTTTTGCAAGATTACCATGACAACATTACTGAGTTGGAGTTTATACATGCTTGTGTTATGGATATTCTGCTAAAGGTAACGTGAACAGTTTTCTATCACGGAGATCAATAGTTCAAATATGAGCTCTTTCAAGGTTCGTTGAGTTTGACTCACATCGAAAGTGACCGAAACTTGGCGTGGCGTTGTCCAATGCACTTTCTGTTCCGGACATTGTTTAGCATTTGGTGAGGGTATGAAAGCCGCTGACTTCAGATCCGACATTCTGAGACTTTCTATTTCCACCTAAGGAATTTTAACCTAGTCAAGCCAGAAGCCTAAAATAAGCAAAGCTTACTTACTATTTATTTTTTATACAAAATTTTACACCTGAAATATCAACATTCCGCTGCGATGGTGCTATCGACGTAAGGGCAGGTGCTAGACAGTGTGACACCGTCTTGCTGAAATCGTTTATTGCCACGCTCTAACAAGTCATACCAACATTGAAATGAGACGGCGATGAGGTGGAAAATCTTCGACCGACATTTACACTACGTTCGACCTGCTGATGATATCGTTCATATAGCAGCAATGTACCAGTCAATCGGAACAAATTTTGCCCGACACCGACAGCGCTTCTGACGTGACTACTCTCCGATTAAATCTGCGAAAGAAATCTCCCTCTAGGTCGCATTTGTTTCATAGGTTCCTTCCAAACTCAAGAAATTGATTATCCCACAACGCTTCATTTATGCTTACTTTGTAAAGTAATGGTGGTGAACGACTCAAATTCAATGTTGAGCAGAAGAAAGTGAGCAACGTTGGAAGTGTTCATGAGCATTGATTATTTAAAAGGACACCCGATAATAAAAACCTTTCTAAACCAACAATTGTTCTTACCTTAACATATGCGTCGCAAACCTGGTCTCTGGGTGAGCAGGACCAAAGATCGTTCACCGCTGTCCACATAGCAGTTAGAAAGTCGATCAGTGGAGTATTCCGTTCCTCACATTTGAAAAAGGAGATCCGAAGTTTTACCTTCGTCAACCATTATCGGCCACGTAATGCGCTTTTATGACATGCGCTGGACGGGAATGTGGTGAGTGGATTTTCTGAGATGTCAAATCCATAGCACGAAATCGCCAGCTGTACCGTCGGATTGCTTCACGAAAACCTAAACGAAGAATATGAAGCTCAGCGAATCTCTATAGCGGTAAGAACCCGCTCTGCTATCTTAGACGGGAAGAAGAAAACAAACGCTGTACGAACACTCACTCGAATCTCTTGTCGATCAACGATAACTGGTGGTACGCAACAGATAATCTGAAATAGTTGTACTATATCTTTGATATTACGGGGTGCCTGTTGCAGTGGTATTGTCCTCAGGTCATCAGTAATGGAACTAAACTCGAAGAAAGGAGGATCCATGTCAAACTTTGAGAGGCAGGTGGATACAGGAGGTAGACTACCTGTTTCTGCAGAGCTAGTTTGTTAAACCTTCTTCTCTGTGAGAACCAAGCGGCTGGAAAGTGCATGGAATGCGGTTAGTAATCTCCTTCCATACTCAGGCTTCTCGCTATCTCTCTGAAAGGCACGACAAAGTGCCCGTCACTATCCAACCCTTTATTCAAGGCTCGGCAAGCTATATCTTGAGCACAAAGGGTAGGCATACTAAAGGAAACGAGCCTTGTTCCCCAACCCCAAGAAAAGCCCCAGTACGCTAGCTTTGTGAAAGACAAGTACGGAGAGACTGCTAAAATTTGCAGAGCCTTATCAAAGTGCCAAAATCACATCGCACTAAAGTGTCGATCTGCACGCTATAGAGCACGTTCGCATGTAAACGAAGCATCTGTGGAAGACCTAATATCGCTGGCAAGGTGAAAGGAGCACAATGTCATTGGTCTAGTTGACACGAGAAGTCCTCAACCATTTCTCGTCATCTATACACTAGCGGGGAAGTGTTTCTCAGAACATGCGAAACTAAAGGTGTTGACTGCGTTGGCGCCTTCTTTGAAATGATTTTAATTGGGCAGCATTCAGTGGAGCAATGAACAATAGGGATCGAATGCTTACGCTTGAAACAATGCGCATTGATATCAGACTAAGTCGCTTTGTTTGCGTATGCAACGACATCGAGCTGTGACAAAGACGAAGTTGCAGCATTCTATTCGGACTTTGGAAAGTTTTTTCGAGAGGACCATAGATTCCTTGAAATTGTTAATGGCGGTGTTGATGCGAGAAATAGGTTTTGGCAAAGCGATTAAAAGTCGCCACAATTTTGTAATTATATATATTTATCAATGCAAATTTACTTCCCATTAGAGGAAGCTATATGGAATTTGAAAAATTATGCCACGGTGAGTGTACGACTACCGCACTATTGAGGTTTTTCAGAAGCGGCATTTTGATGGCATCAAGTACCATCAAGAAAAACGTTTTCCAATTGCTTTGATAGTTGATGTAATGCTTTGATTGTTTACCAGGCTTCGAAAAAAATGTCCTCCATAAACAAGCAGTTGCTTACGGTGTCACATTTATAATCGTCGGAAATATCGACAGCCCTGAGGTCCTGAGATGAAAGCTCAAAGTGGCACAACTCAAAAGTTTATGTGTCAGCAACCTTTGAACTTAAGGAGTAAGTGGTAGAAGATGCGCACTATTGCTCTTGTTCCGGAGTTTTACTTTCTAAAATGTGAACTGTATATACTCAATGGATATCTCTCCGATGTACACCGAAAACATTCCTTTATGATCAAGCGTTATCATTTATGCCCCGTAAGACTCTAGGAGTGTGCTTTCTGGTTATATAAGAAACGCCCACATTTTCGTCATAATAGGTTGGAAAGAAAATTCCATCGTTTGGATGGGTATGTCGTTTCTTCGCATGAATCGTGTGTGATTTTCATATCATCCCAAGGGTCTGCTTCTTGCGCATTTATGATACATAATTTGTCCATATCTGCTGCAGAATGGAATTATCCAAGGAGCAAAAACCTTTGGTGATGCTTTACGAGTACAAATTTGGTTCAAATGCTGCTGATGTTGCTCGCTGGAATCAACAAAGCTTTGGGTGACCGTACGATCGGAGAATCAACAGTCCGCGAGCGATTTCGTGAGTTCAGGGCCGGAATTGAAGAGTTGACCGACAGACCGAGATCCGATGACCAATCGAACTGGATGATGAAGACTTGATTCCTGGTTCAAAAAATGAGACGTCATCAAGTTCTCGTGAATTGGCAACAGAACTAGGCGTTTCTCATACAAGCCGTGCTATCCCATGTCCATCAGCTTGACCTTGTCCGCAAGAAGCCATGACAGGATCCGCACGAAGTTGGCGAAGCACAAGCAAACAAGCGAGTCGAAATTTGCTGAAAAAATGAGTAAATATTGAATGTTTTATCAAGAGATGGAAACTCTCTTTCCAACCTAGGAGTTGTTAAGAAAGGTTTTACCTCGAGATTTGGAAAAATTGATGCGTTTCTTCCATTCATCATGTGATTCATGGCACGCCCAGAAGTTTTTGTTACACAAACATTCATCGTTTACGAGAAAAGAGCTCGTTCACTCGACAGTCGTACCGTTGTCAACTTGTGTTGAAATTGCTTGTTCTCAACAAGCAAATCTTCTGCGTTTAATTCTTACTTTCGATTTGTTCACTTTCTGTCCCATACTCAATAGTCACTTAAATATAAGTAAAATATGAAATTCTTTCCCGAAATTGGAGCGAAACTTAGCTTGCGGCGCCCGCCGGTAGAGGCAGAGTCATTTTTACAAATATATCCCTCGCTCGAAAATCACTTTAGGATATTACTGGAGGCCATTTGAACGAAATGAGGAGTGTTTACTGCATATCGTAGTGATATCATGAACAACGGCGAAAACGTAGGTCCGAAGAGAATGCTTCAAATTTTTTCACTAATAAAGCAGACATAGTTAGGGACTTCTTCCCTGAATAAAAAATGTCGCAAAAATATGGATTGTCTCATGAAACCTTCCGCACTGTTGTTATATCAATCTTTTTTTCTCTATTTCATATCACGTTATTGCCACAGCAGGGCTGTGATGAGACATCAACAAGCAAGTCATGATGCTTCGACTATAGAAACATTATTCTTCATCGTAGTACTTCCGTAAACTAGGTTAGGGTATGTTTCACCTCGATTATTCCCTCCCAACCCGAGGAGCGCGATGTTTTTGATCGGAATGTCCAATCTATGTGAGCTATAGCGGAAATAGCTGCCGCCTTGGTAAAGTAAGTCGCGAGATGGTGAGCCTCTTTTGATCTACAAGTGCCGGTGACTGTTTGCTGTGGTGACGACTTGAGAAAAACTCCGCTGAGCGGACATTTGGACTTTGTGGAACAAAAATAGCTAAAACAGCAAGAATTATTCTGCTTCAATACCCTGCACACTGGGTGCTCCCGTCTACTGGGTCAGGAGGTGAAACAGCCAGTGAGAGGTCATCAGATCTTGGATCCAACAGACGTCACTGAAAAAGGATAAAATAAAGACGCCTGCAGTCCGCTGCAGAGATTGTTTCCTGCTTTGCACCTCCGGCACTAGAACAGTAGATTAAGGCGCTGACCTTTGCGCACTTCTTGGTGCAGCTGGTCAGATAAAAATCTTTGCCGCTCAACAAAGGAGAACAGGGAATATCAACACAAGACAAACAGGCGACAGGCTCTATCTAGTCCTGGTCACGCAACGTCGGAAATGTCCTTCTTTGCCTGGCCGTTATCTTTCTTCAATACACGCATTTCACAAGAAGATGGAGGAAAGCAACCGCAGCGGAAAGTTTTTCTACAAATGCGCTGCTAGGAGACTTCAAAACCAGATTAGGAACTGCCAGCGAAAATGAATACAGGATAGTGAGATTTGGAATCAGTTTTAATGGGATTGAACCATGTTTGCCACCAGTAGTAAGACGACGAGTCACCTCAAAAAGCATGTACAGTAAGGGCCAACATAAATAAAAGAGTAATGATTTATCAAAGGTGTTATCCAGAAGGGATCGAAGTTTTGCTAGAGAGCCTTGGGAAGATTTTTGAGATATCCTGGATCAGCTGTTGCTAGAGAAAAAAGTAAGTGTCTAGCATGGTAGAAGAATTGGAACAACCATCTTTTTCACTGAATTAGGTTCTTCTCTACAAGAATTCAACAGCATAGGACACAAGATAAATAGTGAAATTTCAGAAATATGAGAAGAGCTATGCTACTGTATTATGAAACTGATCTCCACCTTTAATCTAACGCGATGCATATCATGAAGCACTCTGAGCAGGTGTAAGACTTTTCTTGTCTACCATTTGCCTAACAACTTAACAGATCTGCCGAAAAGGATTGATACTTTTCCTCAAGAGCCATAGTAAGAAAGCTAACTACTGAATTTTTCAAAATTTGTTGCGTCAGCACTTATAATTTGAGAATGTATTAAAGAACATCGCCGAATGGTGGCCGAGTGGTTAGTGATGTTTGCGTAATTGATTTCCCAACACTTCCAGAAATCAATAAATGAACTTCTCACGGAAGACCCAGTCCGGTCATCCGAGATAGCGCGAAAATATGTTGGATCAGTTGTCTGCGACATTCGTGAATAAGTTGATATTCTCGAGCAGGCAATGAATTTGAGGTTTCAAATGAATGCTGGATGTACTGATATACACAAAGTTAGGAAAAAGTAATGCGACTGAAATAAAGTGATAAAGTGAAGATGAATATTTTGATGTCCTACAATTTCTCTGACTTTTCGGCAAATTCTTTCTATAGTGATGGTTCAGTGGATTCTCGTCGAAGTTTCAGAGAATGTGTTGTCTATCAGGCTTCGTAAGCTTACCTAAAACTTGGGTACTTAGACCATTATATGAAATACATGGCAACAAATAACGATATTAGTTTATGTGCCTACAAGTTAGATGATTAGTCTGCGAACGATAGCAAAGTATTGGAAAGCAATATGTGAGCGATGAGGAACAAGCTCCTAGATTATATAGAAAGTTTATGGAGAAGAGAGTTTTCTAATTATTTGTGAGTTCTGATAAGAAGGTGGTCTATGACATTATAAGCACAGGATTATGATGAGCGTCGATGACTTCGGTTGTAGTTGTATCAATCAAGCCTTAATTGGACACTATACTGTGTTACTCAAGAGATTAATACAGTGGCGAGTACAACACTTTGGAGAGTGGCCTTATAGAATGCGAGGCTAGTTTACCGCATCTAGATAAGGTAAGACCATTTTGACCAGGTTCAACCTAGCACAGTGCTTAATAAATAGATTGGTGTGATACTAGAGACTTATGCAGATTACCTACTAAGAGAGCTTAAAATCAATTTAGTCTATTTCTATCAATGTAAAAGTGGACGGATAAGTGTGAGCAAGAGATCAAGTAGTAGAATTGGGTGCTGGCTAATTCGGCGATTTATCTAAGGCGCTTAAACTGCTGTAGTGGACGTAAACACAGTTCGGTCGCCAGCTGCAAGTCTAGAAAGGATATTTCCGCCATTTCGAGACACTAAAGGCTGCTGTGACTCATTAACTGACTTTTTTGGTTATCTAGGATTAGGATATTAACTATTTAATGATATGCCAAGAATTAAGCGTAGATCGTGTAGTGGACTCGTGAAGAATTGCAGTTTGACGATGTTAGTCGACTTATCGATCAAGAGAATCGCTCAAAGTGTACTCTTACTCTAAGAAATGAAGGAAAGGGACATTACGAAAAGAAGACGACTGAAATAAGGCAATGTCGACCTATCTCCACTATTCTTATCCTTTATATACCGTTCCCGAAACGACGTTGGCTCTCATTAATTCTTCTGCTGGTTTGGGATTGATGGATTCGAATCTAGTTCACTCTCAACTCTGATTTCGCTCTTCTTATGCTGTTGTTGTTATCATGATAAGGAAACTCAAATTATGCCCTGATTTTTGTTTATTAATGACTATACTATTACGAATGTGCCAGCTTGATCGAGGAGTGTAAGCAGCCGGAATCATGCATCTTGCGTTAATGGTCTATGCAATTACACTTGACACGTTGTGAGTACCAGGCCATAGATCAGCCTTTCTTACTATAGTTATATTATTACGTTATAATTTTTTCAAACTAATTTCCTAACTTTTGAAGCTAAATAGTGGTTAAAACTAATTTCATTCGTTCGTAAATACATATGTTGGTCGATTTATCGACACTTTCATCAAAATTTTATTTCTTTGAAGGGATAAGTTGATCAGCAATTTAGTTAGCATCATGATTATTGGTGTGGTCAACTGCTATGCAAAGATCAAATGTCTTCCTCCGAAAAAGAGTGAGGCTGACAACCACAGAAGTTCGGTGAGGTCACCTTTGAACTGGCTGTGGTACCTGAGTTTTTTCTCCTGCAAATGCTGCTTCATAGCGCGAAGAAGGTGATAATCCGATGAAATAATATCAGAGCTGTACGATGGATGTGGTACTGTGGTACACCACAGTGTAGTGAAAAGTCATCCACAGGCCATACATGTGTAAAAAAATGTTCACTGAGTGTGATCGTAATCTTATTTTCGCTACTACAGTGCAGTAAGAAGAGTTTTCCATAAACCAAGCACTGTACTGAGATCTCCGAGATAAATAATAGACGATGTTTTTATAGTAAATTTCTCATAGTTTGCCTAACTGCAGCTGATTTCCTAGATATCTTTGAGTATTTATCTTATTCTTTCCCATTACCTACACTGCGAATAAGGCCATTGTGCACATAAAATGAGCTTAGAAGCTTTTGGGGTTTTTCAATCTCTAGAGGAAGCACCAAACATTTGTCTCCACTCATTGTTCGAAATGATCGAATGCATACCTGACCTTTACGATGACTTGTGGTGACCTAGCTATGTATCATGTCAGTGCTTCTATACTCCCAAAGCGATCTGTTACCAGTTTGTCGACTCGGAAAGACGGAACGTCTGATGGACTTGCAGGCAAGATGAAACTAACTACCATGTGTGTTTTTTCCCAAAAACTATCTCAAAAGTAATACTCTAGCTAAATTGTCCACCTTTGGCTGATAAGTGTTTGGCATAACGCGTTCAAGTACACTATTTCCACAATCAGTATCTTACAAAGCAACCAGAGCCAAAGTGAATTGCTGGCTTAGTCGGCATTTTTCTTTTCAAAGCATCTCACAGGTCTTTTTCTAAACATGCCGAAAGACAAAAGGAGTAGAGTTGAAAAAGAAAGTGTCTGTATGAATGAGGTTTCAGT
>JAHQIW010003496.1:0-30788 GCA_019055375.1 Parelaphostrongylus tenuis
AGAACCATATTTGTTCGCTTCACAAAGGTTTCAGACATGGATCCAAGAAATAAAAGTTACTGAAAAAAGCAGACTTGCAGAAATCTAGTGCTCTAATGATTATTCCCCAAATACTATCAAGAAATTTTTCGAAACTAGCGAATTCGAGTGCACTGTGGGCCTCACGTTCTGGCGGGGCTTCTACGCCGGTGCTTTTGACATGCTTGATAAATTCAGAAATTGTTGGAAGATTGTTTTCTGTAAGGCATTTTACTTTATTTGTTTTAAGATTTTTAAGATATGTTCGTTTATGTATAACTTTCCGCGTGACATCATGCGATTTTGGCAGGAGCTCTTTCACAATCAAGTCCGAGGAAGACTCGCGCTTCACAAATATATTTTTGCTATATGGATATTGATCGCACCAAATATAGCTATGATTGCCTGGTTTTACTACTTTTCTGCTCGAATCTCTTAACCATATTTTATAACACCAAATCTCAAGCTCAGACTTGTGCAAATAAAGCATGTATTATTCGATAATAACTCAATGGGTACCACATGGCCACAACAGATCTCAGTTCGGAAAAAATACATGGGCATCAAAAGAAGTTGGTGAGCAACCATTTCAGGGAAAGTTACACGGATAATTTTGTATTTCAAGATTAGAAAACTTCAATGTTATTGATTATTAGAGGAATAGTAAACAAGTGATAGTTCTCAATGATGCTTATTAGGATGGAGAACTCAACAATAGACTATAGTAATAGTACAAGTACAAGACGAGAATATACCGTCAGTGATGAATAATGCTGAGACAGAAAATACTTGGTAAATTCGAAAATAGTTAATATTCCATGGAACAGCTACTTTGCCATCAGGCTAAGTGCATGACTGAAAGTAAGGCAAAGCGACAGCCTAGGTTGGCGTAGTGGATATCACGTGAGCTCTCTGTAATAATCCAAGATTTAAGGCTCAACTGATCAGTCGATTTTGCTCGTACCTCAGCATATTCATCGCTGTATTTCGAGACGCTTCACCACTGAATATGATCGACGTGAGTGACCACACAAGCGTTTACAAGTGTGGACAGTCTACTTGAATCATCGATTCTGAAGAAGACGAAGAGGTGGAAACATTAGCCGAATAAACAATATTATCATTCTTTACTAGCTGAATCCCGTTTGACGATTACAAGGATAAAATTTCACATGTAAATCTGCATCGCCTATTTGCTGTGTTGTAAAATTTATGTAGCTCGAGATGATATTTCGTGGAATTGTTGGATCCATTTGAGTAGGTTCAAGTTAATCTTGCTGGTCCGCTTTTTTCTAAGCTAAGTAACAGTAAAAAGTGAAAGAGAATTTGGACAGAAAAGAAGAAGTGATTCATCTGACGATTTCTAATTCATTGTACCAATTTCTAACAAACTCTATTAACAAATAATCACAGTGGTCTCAAAACCTGATGCTTTGTGTCTGCAAAGCTAGTAACTCTTACGGGGTTTTGCTACATAATTTAGAAAGAGTATAAATAAACATACCTTCATGATTGATTTGGCAGACATATTCTTGTTGTCATTCGTTGTCGCTTCTTCTGATACATTTTGGTCTCTTCAAGAATTTATTCTTGTTTTTGTTTCTTATGAGGAAATTGAGATGTGACAGCCGGTAAAGCCGAGTTGAGACTCCTTTTTTGTTTCCTAGCGTTGCACAAATCGCGAAATCTGTTCTCATTTGTCCAATGCGGTTTAAACTTTTCTTGAATATTTTCAAATTCCTTCATCTTGGTGCGATTTTGATATGGCATTTGATGACGCTAACTGGCTACTGCCTTTAATGCTTTTAAGCGTTATGCAGGTCGCCAGTATTCGTTCTCGTTCTATCCGGCACATCTTTGACCTCATCGATTTTTCTTCGGTTTTTGTTTGACATCAGGGGACTGAGATTTAGTAGCAGGCCAAGTTGCCTTGAAGCTTCTCTTTAGCTTCTCAGTGTGACGTAGGTGGGAAAATTTCTGCATCGCTTTATATACTGCACTTCTAAACTTCTGAATATTTTCAAAAACTTCTTCTTCTTCATCTCCTTGATGGAGTTGTGACTTGGCAGCTGATAATGCTTTCTGAAGGCTGCCTTCAGTGCTTTAGCGTCAAGAAAATCGCTAGAAATCTTTTCCTTCTTTGCCTTGTTTGTGCTCTCTTTCTTGCCTTGTTGGTGCTTTTCTTTCTTCGCCTTGTTGTGCTTTTCGTTCTTCTTTTTCTCATGAGGAGATTGATGTGTAGCTGCTAGCTACTCCGACTGAAGGTTGTCTTCGTGTTTATAGCGTTATGGAAGCACATTGAAATACTTCAGCTCTGAATGAACTTTGATTACAGATACTTCTATGAAAGGGAATAAAATATTTTCTGATGTAATGGAGGGTTGTTTCTGTTGCCCGGTAGAGATATCCATAGAAGAATTTTTCACTAGATAAAGATTTTCCATTGCCACGGTTAGCAATTGTTCGAAATCTCAAATTTCGGGAATGCTTATTGCAGTGGTTTGCGATTTATTACAGCGTTGTGTCACCAACAAAGACAATTGTGTTTCACATGCGTTGCATATTTTCTCGCATTTGTCAACGCTCGCGTAACAGAACTCTTTTTTTAGGCCGCTAACAATCGCTCGATTTTTAGAAAGGAGTTCTGAAGCGCAATAGCAAGAAAAATGGTTTTGCGCCAAAGGTCTATTTTTCGCAAAATAAGGTTCTTCTCCCAAGTTACAAGCAATCTTGCGATAGCGTAGGGTTTGACAGCCCCAATGAGGTAGTCATTTTTTTGAAAAACCGTTTCACTCCAGTGTAGCAATGGAAGAAAGACTGAGCTTCAAATCATTGGGCGGATTTTTTTCCATAATCATGTTGATACTGTCAACATGTCGCAGCACATGTGAATTTTGGATGCGTTAAGAATTTCTATGCCGCACAAAAATGGAATTGAGAGCTCATTTTGAAATTTTGTGTACATTCTTTCAAAGGAGAAAAAAACCAATTAGTTCTTTAATTATGTAGAGACCTTAATAAGTGCGCCACAGCTCAAAAGGAGGTAGGTCTGGTTATAAAAATACTGAGTTTTCACAAATTAAATGAAGCAAACCTTTTTTTATGGTCCGCTTCGTCCACTACCTCTTTCGTCCACCTCATAATTGTTATTCAATAGAATGTTGCTCGGAATACTTCTTAGGTAATTCTCAAAACAGAAAACACTACTATCTCGAAGAGAACATCATAAGCGGAGTACATGCTTGGAAAAATCTTGACTACATCTCTAATAAGCACTGACTGCTATT
This sequence comes from Parelaphostrongylus tenuis, assembly GCA_019055375.1. NCBI lineage: Eukaryota > Metazoa > Nematoda > Chromadorea > Rhabditida > Metastrongylidae > Parelaphostrongylus > Parelaphostrongylus tenuis. Next base: position 3,306 of record JAHQIW010003496.1, read on the forward strand.
ATGTGATTTCCACTGTCTTTTTCGTTAACCCCCCTCTTTATACTCCACCTCGTCCTGCCCTCCTGAGCTTCTCTTTATGAAACCTAAAAAACGATACGGACTACCAGAGCACGAGGTTTCTCACATTCTAACTAGGAAGTAAGCCAATTTTCCAGTTTCAAAACGTGTTCTTTAACGTCGTTCGAGCTTCTCATAGCTCGAAGATTATCATTACTTTAACTTGATTTCAGGTAATTCAAAAGTCAGTTTACGCGAATATTTTGTTCACAAGAAAATTGCATCAAATCGACCTAAAGTTTTCTATTAAATCATTTCAAGTCCTTGCACTTGCAGAAAAGTAACAATACACTGCGGAAATGATTACGATAGATTTTGCAGTAATTTCGTCTTTGAAAAAGGTTATCATTAATTACCAAGTAAGAATTCATTAAAATGCTCCTCAATAGACAAATGCTGACCTTCGGAACTGAGGCTAGCACATGCGCATCGTACACTTTATAATCGGCGCCTTTCGATTTTTGATCGGCACTCCACCATCTCCCTTTGCCTGGGGGATTTCCTGAAGTACAATGATTTTAGAAATGGTAAAGCCTAGAATGAAAAATCTGCACAAAATTACACCCTGAAAAAACCTATTGTTCTGGTAAATATAAGAAATTTCGACAACATATTGCGCTTAGGTTTAGAGTAATTCTCTCTTAACACTTTCATTGGTGTAATTTTTCACATAACAAGCTAATTCACTAGTGGCTGGTTAGCAAACAGACGACGTGATCATTGTTGAAGAACGTCCACTGAAAAGAAAAGAGTCATGAAAAATTGCGTTAGTTAATGTCAGTCGTGCTGGACAATGATGCTGTGCATGACGGTATAGAGCTACATAAGCTTCTATATTCTCAAGCAGTGCACAAATTTGCCAAGCTATTCAAAACGGCGAGTTGTTGCGCGGCTCTGCTCTGCACGTCATCGACTAATCTCTCCTAGTCACTAATTTTTAATCTTTGCTACTTCATTACCATTGTATAAAGTGCACAAATCTTTAATTAGTCGCTTCAGATTAATCATTGCCACTTTAACCTTCAACATTCCGAGTATCTTTGTCGCTAAATGGGTCTTCTTACTACGATTTTAGTAGTTATTCGGAAGCTAACATCTCGATAATTCCAATACTCCGCTTCGTTTTTACACATATTTTCAGTGCCCTGCAGCAGTGAAAAATGATTATTTTCCACGCTTTTAGGGCCTTGTTTGCGCGGCAAAGGTCTTTTTCATAAATGCTAGTTAACTGTTCTGACCTTTGAGCCTTCTCACTAGCACGGTGCATTTCGGTTCATTCAGTTACTACGAGTGCATACCCTCTATACAGAGAATCGAAAGTCAGAAAAATTTTACAACCAACATACCGTGATACCGTGGATTTCCTTTAGAGTGACTGATTGTCGAGTGCATGGCTTACGGCTGTTACAAAGCATATGGAATCGACTATTTTGAGACCTCGATTAATATCAAATTTTCATAAGTGCCACAACACACCTGATGAAACAAAGTATGCAGATGGGATGTTTCAATTTTTTGCGAGGTCGAAACCTAGTTGACTGAAAGTTGTTGTTATATAGGCTCCGTAACAGCCGGAAGCCATGAAATTGACGATCAATTCCCTTAAAAGGACGTCGCGGTGATTCTTTTTCCGTAGGTCCGATGTAAAAAGTTCGACTTAGACTCCTGTATATAGTTGAAGTACGTCTTTGAGAAACTGACTAAACCGAAAGGCATTTGCCATTAATGAGGCAGAAAGGTCGAAACACGTGTCCACTGCCTTGCAAGTGCCATAACAGACCCCACGAAAGACTTGAAATAAGCTGTCACTCGGCATTAACTTTAAGCGAGCTCTCAAAATAGTCGAGAAGGTTTTACCATCCTATTGCTTATTCAGTAGCGCAAATCTCATCGATTCGAACCTAAATTTTGTCTTTAAAGTGGTCTTTATAGTGCGTTGTAGGAGCGAAAATAAAGTGAGGTTCCGCATTTGAAGCATTCTTCTCACCAAATGGTTATATATGTACAAAAAAGAGTGTGGAAAAGTTATGAAGTACCACAATGATACGAGGAAGGTATAGTTTTTTCCAAAACAAAGAAAAAACCCTTATTAAGCAGCTAAACTCGCGTTTCGCATGCGGTATTGATTATGGCGTCGTCCGAAAAGCATCATAATGGCGTATTGATCGACGTTATAACCGCGCAAAATTGATCGCCGAAATATTCAACGATGTTGAACGATATGAAGAGCCCTAAACCTCAGATGAGATTCAAACCCGCACTTCACCTTTACTGTAAATCAAGTAGAAGTCATAATCAGTCTCCAGCAAGCAGATTCTCTTTATTTATGGATTCCTAAGGCAAGAAAGCAAATCTTGAATCTATACCAGATATTTAGTCGCATTGTGGTATCTTCGCAGTCGAAACAATTGTCTTGCGTAGCCGCCAAACACATTTCAGTAAGTTCACGTTATTCTTCGTGCCTTTCCATTTTTGAATTCATTGACAGAAATAAAGTTTCAAAATAGTATTTAAGTAGAAGCTAGGTAATTATTTTGATAGCGCCTTTTTGCGTGGCCACTCTTAATCACACCCCACTAGCACTATTCCCACTGGTGATAAAGCCTGATAATTACTGCCTTTAATGTGTGTTAACTCTTGCATTCAGTACGTTTACCGCTGCATGCGAAAACTTAGCCTCATACCCAAAACATGTGAGGAAGTCTTACTCCTCGATGCATAGCAATGGTTGAATGTATGGCTCAGAAATATCTTGTGAATAAACTCACTTTGGTAATTAGGTGAAGCATATTCTCTCCACTATTGTCTTTTACTTTATCTGGTGCATGATTTACCATCACCTGACTGCTTTGCTGTCGTTCTTTCTCTTGAGGAGATTGCGTTCTGGCAGCGTGTGACGCTGACTCAACGCTTTCATTCGCTTTTGGTAACGTTACACCGACACATCGCTGTTTTTCAAGTCTAAATGAATTCTGTATATCTGAAGCGGAAGACTGAATAACGCATCAACTTACATGTCAGCAACACCTTCCTACATGCTTACATTTGCAAATGAATCACACTGGAAATTTATGCTGACATAAGTACAAGTGATAACCAAACGAAATATTTCATGTGTTATCAGTTATTATTTCTTGATAAAGGATGAAACTCTTGGCGTTGATCAATCTGTGATGGATGTGCCATACATTCTCCTTTGATTTCTAACTTCGTTTGAGGTGAATGAATGCATATATGGCTTTAACAATGACTCGTGGTAACCTGCCGCTGAACTGAATCGGAGCTACTTATTATCCTAGACAGGTCTGCGACCAGTTCGGTACCACTTTAGCGACCCCGGAGGGATTTATGGTTTGATGATCCATGAGCGCGAAATCAAACCATCAACCTCTTGTGCGACGCAGCGCGCCCCTAACCACTGCGCCACATGCGAGCCTCGTTTTTGATAACAAATCAAACTAGTATCGGTGATTTTTGGTGAAGCTATAAAGTCCTTAAGAGTAGAGAGGAAATTTGGATGCATTTTCAACTTTTTAGATGATCTTCATCAGCGCAGCGGACGTATGGCGGAGTAGTGTTTAACAATTGAATTTAGGCATCGTGAGAGAGGTGTTGCCCAGAAAGCTAGGTTAATTTACGCACTGGCTACAGCGTAAGGGTAAAGATTGAATTTCCAAAAACTTCTTCTAATACCTAGATGTTTTTTTCTAAAATTCTCGTTAGCATTTGATGTTTCAATCTACACAAATACTATGTTAGCAGTTGTCCTTGTATAAAAGCAAGCCTACCCAGCAATATCACACCTTTTTGTTAACATAAGCTATTTTGGATAAGCTTCCACCGTTCTACACGCCAGGATATTGAAAATAAGGTGGGCCGGACACGTGATGCGCTTCAACGACAACCGATGGACGAGAGCCGTTACCGACTGGATTCCTCGGGACGTCAAGCGCTCTAAAGGAAGACCACTGACCCGTTGGTCCGATTTCTTCACGAAAGCGATGGAAGAAAGATATGATGCTCAGCGAATTCCTAGAGCAAGGAGGACCCACTGGGCTACTCTTGCACGCGATAGGGAAAAATGGAAGAGTTGCTGGTACCCGCTCGAGTCACTCGACGATCAACGGGACGACAGGTGATACAGGTGATTTTGTAAACGGGAGACTACTGCTATTGAGGAGAGTGTACAGAATAAAGTGCAACGGCTGTTCAGTAGAGCGTAGAGGTTCTGTTAGTCTTTAACGCCGTAATTACTAATTCAAAGTTAAGTGCTCAATTTGGGCGAGTTTGCCACGTGGGACTTCTACGAGGAACATCTAACTCATGGGGTTGTAAAAGTTTATAAGAGCAATGGCGATACAGTGTCAGCAACGTGGCGATGTGTAGTTCAGCGAGTAAATGCGAGGCTGTGCGGTTAGCTGGAGCACTGAAAGGTACGGATACAACCAACCTTTGCACACACGAGCACACGTATACGCATTCTCTGGACCATTGACTCACTTACATACAGACCAGTGACAGTAGTTCTCTCCAAGAGAAAAAACACTTCAAATGGTTGCGGACAAGTATGAGCACGAAAGATTACTGGCAAACAACCGATGAGAAAGTGGCTAAAAAGCTACGAAACACAAATACCTATGAGACAACAACAAAGGAGCTTTTCTATGTTTACCTGGAAGCGATATTATTGCATTTAAGAATAGCTCACACGATGTAATCATGTGAAAGCTTGCTCCCAATATTCAAAGTAAATGCACAACAGTATAGAAAAAGATACTGTTCAAGATATAGTTGCCACGTGGAGGGTATGCCGAATAAAAAAGTGCAGATATGTATCTAGACTGATGACGAATATGGTGCTTGTCAAGAGATTTTGCTCAAGTGTTGAGGAGATTCCACAATGGATTAGCCGCAAAGTGTGAAGGCGCTTCAAGAGAGCTTACGCAAAGACGTTTTCTTTGACAATCAAGTGAGAAATCACTGAGAGGGCACCTTTTCCTGATTCAGTAGGCGTTTTGCGTCTGCTTGATATTGTATCAATTGATAACAAAACTATCGGAAAAAACTTTTTGTCAGCGTAGTATGCCAACCGCAGAAAGTGAAACTATTAACTTTCCCGTTTTAATTAACTTTCTCATAGACTATGTGTTTTCAGTGGTAGGCGGGAGACACATGGGGAACAGATCCGTGACACACTCACAGAACATCTCACGATGTAATACGCATTCACACATGATCTCACTCTGGAACCTCAAAACTTTCCCTTTTCTTCAATATAGATTTAATTGTATTTTAAGTAGTGTTAGATATCTTTAACATAACCTTCAAGATTGTGATGAGTTCAGTGGTACACTCTGTACTATCAGCGATGCATGAGAGTCCAGCGGGAGCCACACTATCAGTATATTTCGCAACATAATACTCAAGCCTTTTTCCTACAACAAATCTATTTATTTGTGGCCGTGAAGAGTGTTACAAATCTTTAATCGGGTGTCTCCGAGTGTCATATGCGCTGTGATAAACTGCGTATAACGAAGAGATGCGGAAGACGCAGTCTCAAAACATTTCACCTATATTCTTCATAATTTCTCCTTCATTTATTGGAGCCTCAAGCAGCGCTATAAATTTTTAGCTGAGCCTCTCAGATTGTAGTAAGCTTTCTAATGAACCGTGTATTTTTGATCACATGCGATGGATTTACAGAAGGCACACGTGAGGCACACTCACATAATATCATACCCCATAACACGCACTTACAGAGTATCCTCGCAAAAATGATCATCACGCTTTTTTTCCTCGCAATATTTGATTTATTGGGGCCGTATAGAGTGCTAGATATCATTACTCAAGTGTCTCAGGTTGTAATACGCTCCCTGATAAGCTGTGCAATTCGACGACACATGGGAAGCACAGTCTCAGTTCATCTCGCATGTAACTTATAATATGAAAAAGTGGTGAGCATACGGGAGTCACAAATGCTATGGGTTAGAGCTCGCGATCCTGGATAGAGTAAAAATCGGGTTCGAGTCCTGCCTGATGCAAAGTTTCGCATATCACTCTATAACATCAATGGGTAGATTTGTAAGGTCAGACCACCTTTAGATTAGGTAAATTTAAGGATTTCTGTTTGATCACCTATTACCCAAAATCTGCCAGCGTGACTTGGTTTAATGTTGATAGCGAATATCTAAGCCAGGCCGTTGACGGTTAATTGCTGACAGATAGATGCGTTGTAGCGTAGAAAAGTGATGAACAAAACGGTCGTCAGCAGTGCAACGGGCTAGAGCACTCGCACGCATTCCCGGATAGAGTGAGAAGCGTGTTCTAAATCCGCCTTAAGCGAAAGTTTTGCACATCACTCTACTATAATGCCAGGTGTCCGAATAATCTATGTTTTTGTTGATGCTACAAGCAGCGGCATAAATCTTTAACCGAGTATCTCAAATTGTAATTAGCGTTCCAATAATTTGCATACTTTTGATGAGTGTGGGAAAGACACCGAAAGCAGACCTATGACACACTCACAGAATATCTCATATTATGGCCTTGATACATTCTTTCTATCACAATCGATGGATTAATTGTAAGTGCGTCTTTCGCCTGTGAAAAAATGCACAGTGTGATCATATTGTGAAGAACTTTGTCAATGATCTCTATCACTGCTTACGGAACAAATAAACCGATATTGTGTGCGAAATAGGGAAGGATCAAAGATTATACTACGAGATGTTCTGTCACTGTGTCTCCCATGCGTCATCAGTAAGACATAGCATGTAAGATAGCTTATTACAATCTGAAAAAATTCACTAAATATTTTTAACAGTGCTTACAGCACGAATGAAACGCTAGACTGCAAGAAAGAGAAGGTTTGAAGGTCATATTGTGAAATGTTCTGTGAATATGTGTTCCGCTTCTCATAATACGATCTTCAAACTCTTGTTCATACAATCTATCCTTTTATTTACGCAGTGAGCAGTATTAGAGATTACTGAAAGAATCTTTCGAATTATGATGTCTTCCCTAACATTGTGTATTTTTGATAACATACGGAACACGCACTATAGATCACCTTACAATATGATGTTGAAGATTCTTTTTCCTTACTAGTAGAGCACAATAACAATAGAACTGCTGACGTTTCGGCGAATTCGCCTTCATCAAAACCAGGAATACTCAAATTGATATGTTATGTTTTTACAGTTACACTTTCGTAACCAATGCAGATTACAGTTAGTAAGTGAGTATTAAATCGCATAGGAAACCGCTTCTTTTATATACTCACCGTTTGGTTGTTCTGTGGTCTACCAGATACTATATAGAGCAGTCGCACCGAGTCCTCCATGGACGGGGACTGTGTGCGGTCCAGAATACAAAATCTGTCTAAAAATGGCCTAAATTCATGTGTGGTGAGGATGCACTCATTTTTGTTATAATTTCACAAGCCTTTGGGCCTTTTGTGCGTTGAGATGTTGAGTTTCTGTGCAAGGATAGTTACTACTTCAAAATCTTGCCCATTATGTGCCTGAGATATGTGCGCACCTAGCAGAATGCTTGCTTTAGGCTGAAGCTAACGCTGCATCTGCCTGTGAAGATATCATGCAGTTTTTTGTGGCAGCTAGACGGTAACACGGGCGGATATGGACCACCTGGTATTCGAGTAATAGACTGTCTCAAGCAATGTTAGCGGAATCTATGCATATGATCTTCTCAAGTAGCGTCTGAGATTTATAAACAGCACCTGTCGAGGGTCTTACTCCCCTTCCTCTATAACACTTATTGAATGACGGCCATCGCTTGTATTATGCAATGAAATTCGAGAATCATGTCAAGGGTTTTTCTACTCAAAAGAGCCGAAATGGTATTACGAGCAATCCGTAATGTTGCGCAGCGACGGCAGAAAGTTGTGGACAATGGTGGAATGTACTTTGAGTTACTGTCGTTTTTGCTATTGATGAGACCACAAAAACATGGCTTCCAAAAATTCCTCAAATTTCTGCTCAATCTTAAGCATCTTTTTTGTGTTCTTGAGCAAAATTTGTCTGTGAACATGTGTAATGTACGACAGCATTTGTGTGCAAGAAAGAGAGTAAAGGAAAAAATCTTTGAAGTTTCCACGTGAGATCTTCGATAGCTACGAAGCTATAGCTCATCAAAATGGTTGAGAGAAAAGATCAAACGCGAAACGGTGAATGCAGCAGCAATACGGTCTCATTTATGCTAGCCATAATTCCAAATGCAGCAGGTATATAGCAAAAAAAGCTTCTAAAAAGCGGAGGTCTAGAGAAACTGATAGCAGTGATTAAACTACTGCCGATTAATCCTAAACGTCAATTAGTCCGTCACTGCCTGTATGATCGTCTATGTACTACGAGAATTTTTACAATATGACTTAAAGGTAAAGACGTGATTCTATGAGCTCAACTTCATGTTACTTAATCGCTTACAAACTGTGCGAAGACGAATATACCGATGGAAGGGGAAGCCGCTTTGGACTCTTGTAAAAGAACACCTAGCCGGTACACCATATTAGGAGCGCTATTACACAAACATACAACGGAGAAAATTTTGAAGCTTAAGTAATCATCCTTTCAAGGAAACGTAGAATCTCGGCATGAAAAACTCTCGGAGACATATAAATTCATGCCAAAACCCTTATATAAATGGGAAAGATGGGTGCCTCATTGTTAAACGTGAATTCGCGTCATTACATAGCAGTTTCCACTTCAGTCACACACAATACTCGCCCATGCAAGACTCTGTGCAACTGGTCTTTTGATAATTGATCACCTTTAGTTGTCAAAGTATATTTGCTTTCTATTGACCGATCATTTCAACTGTATAACCTGAGAATTCCAACATCTAATGTACATAAGTTCCACGAATTTCCAACATGAAGCTTATACTCATTATGCTGCTCAACGGAATTTATACGCCCAAGGGTACTCAACATTTGTGATTTCAGAATCGAACAGGGAGAAGATTTCTTACTTATTCGTCTGATGCTCTAACGGAAAATGTAGTAGTGGATAAGAACACTGTGTACATGCTTAATAAAGCTTTATGTGAATGAAATTACGGATAATAAAAAAAGCTCATAAGTACTTTGATTGCCTAAAGCATTATTTTGCCGCATTTTCTTAGTAGAGGAAGAGTATCGCAGTGGTTATGAGTACTGTTTATCAGAACGATAAACTTGGCACAGATTCGATTATTGCCTCTTAGCTCTTCTGCAGTCAATCAGTGAAACACTTTAGAGAGCACATTTGCGTGGCTACCTTCAAGATTTCGGAGAAAACCACTTTTACCAGCTTTCTACTGCACTCATAAAAAAGGCAGATTCGCCGATGGAAAACGTGGAATATTCGAAGAACCTCGTGGAATATGATATGAGGAGACGAGCTGAGAGCTAAAATTGTATGGATGCGCGTTGAGAATCCTATTGGCGCGCTGTGCACAGCAACCATTGAAACAATGAAAATTTTTTACCGCTCGCACAAAACTATTACACAACCAGTGAAATAAATAACTTCGTATAACGTTTTTATTCAGATGTTAACAACAGCTAGAAAGGATATCAGCTAAGTGGAACAATCATTAACGCACAAAGACTGCAAGCTGTTGTAACATTAACGAAATAAGAGTAGGCAGCCATTACTAAGGCATACTAATGGTGTTAAAAGCCGCTTTCAAACATTAGCGATAGTGCCATATAACCAATCTTTCTATCCTTTTAATGATGCTTTTATGTTGATCAAAGTCTTTTTATATCAGACGTGAGAAGGACAAGGTATGGTGACTGACCAGATTATAGGAAGCAGAAGATAGCCACAGAGATTGGACAATAGTTTGTACTCTAACCCAAATAAAAGTTTGAAACGTAATATATCTGATCTGCAGCAAGAACTCTTTTCTAACATTTCCACCAACGTCCTTATGATTGAGAAGAGAGAGAGAGTGTGTGTGTGTCTTTGTACATAATACACGACACACAGAAAATTTTTTATCAATCGTCAAATCAAGGTGTTCGATATTTCCATCCGGAAGATCACATAGAGCACACCTGCTCCAAGTAGCATCGGCAATGGGTGGCAAACTAATGGCAAACTAATATACTCAGTCTCATCTAAAATGACTGGCGTTTGCATGTGCTGCAAACAGCTAGAGCGCAAATAAAGTCCTTAAACAAGGCCAAATTTCCTGCATACACGAAAAAAAAACAAATTGCTAAATTGATATTTCTCCCTTCGCGTAGTTTGCAATATGAGAAAGTCTTGTATCCATAAGACGTAATCAAATCCCTGTTTCAATGAACATCAATGATTCTGGTTCAAAGCACCATGATATGGCTCACCAAAAAAATGTTATTACCAAAAAAACTTTCAGATTTCCAAGAGATTACTGGATACATCCTACTTGAATATTCCGTATAAGGATGAGATTTACAGAGCGGTGTCTTTCTACTACTCATTGCAAACGAAGAGATTCGTAACATTTTTTCCTATTTTGTGGAACTGAGAATGAAATGTTTTGCTTCAACGAGAAACATACTTGTTCCCGCAGCGAATATGACATCACCACTCTGGAAGGAGAATTATTAGAGAAAATGATATTTACAAACGCTCAATTTCGTGTTGAATTTGTATTACAAGGTTATTATAAGCACCATTAGCCGTGATCTCCAAAAGATCAGTCAGACGCATCATGGAGAATACCAAAAAGCACTCTTGGCAGTTGTAGCAAAATAAAGTAGTACCCTTTAATGTACACTTGGTCGTTGGTTCGATCTTACTGCCCAGTCAATTAAAGTGCTTCGTAATGCTGAGTGGGTAAATGGGTATCAAACTTGTCAGTAGCCTGATGCACATAAATTAGTCACTGGATACTACTTGTGTATCCAATCACTCCTGACGGTGCTAAGACTGGAGCCGATTATATGGCACATTAAAGGTTATTTGTAAGCTCCGATCGCTTCTAAGCTTTATGATGGAGTCAGTCTTACAGTTTTACACAGCCGTGAATGTTGCTCGTATAGATCAAATAGACGTTTAGCCGGCAAGTGTAGTGAGAAAACTTTGCGAGATAGCTCTGGCAGAAATAAGATCTCATTCATCGTCCCCTCGATCTCCAACGAAGGCAGCACATTTTTAATCCTGCACAAGAAAGACAAAACTGGATAAATTCGGTGATTGTGGCTGTAATGCTCTCAAATATTCAGCTTATAGCGAGTTTGTGACCGCTTATGGGACCACCCATGCACTGCGAGAAATTCCAGAATACGCTCTACTGAGCGCGCATAGGACACAAAGACATGACTGGAAAAATTTGCAAATAGAACTTACCATCTGAGTACAAAAGAATAATATTCCATCGCGCTCGCAAGGATACTGCTTGTGAACACCCGTAATCTCGCTACATATTTCACTTAGAGTTGATGTGAGCCATACTTATCATTGACAGCGCTTGGCATCATGCACCTAAACCGCAAACATGAAATGCTTGAGAATATCGTCTGCTGCCATTTCGTTGACATCTCGAGAAATCCGGCTTGTTGCTGTTGATTCTAAGAAAGAAGTAAAGGTTTTTCATGCGCACTTGTATAGGTACACTAAGGAGACAATCCTTGTTTTTTCAAAGCATACTATGCAGCAGTTAGTCCTTTGGTAATTGGTGCTTCATAGTCCAGATCAAAATCTTCATGTGGACTTTGTTCGTGGGTACGCTTCGATGCACTTCCATCTTTGCATATTGAGTACGCGTCGGCGCCCCTTCTGTTCCAAAATTAGTTGGTAATTTCAGTTCAAGATAATCGTCCTTTCCATGTGAATAAATAATAAATGTGTGGTTTGTTATAGTTCTCAACCTCTCATTTTGATACCTTCATCTTAATTTACCCTAATCTTATAAATCCGCCCACTACAAAATGTATTTAGGCAGCGCTATTTCTACATGATGTTTCCGCCTGACTTCCGGCGATTGCCTCGGAGAATTCCTCCACATCCTCCTTTGTCAACAAGACTCTTCGGTTCCTTTCTGCCAGCAGGCATTTATGTTTATATCTTCATAAGGATTCAATGTTCATAACTCATCACTTCCCATTTATCACGCTATTGTAGCTCATCATTACAGGTTATATTGGTTATATTTAGGTCAGACTATTATCTTAGACTCCCACGTGGTAAGATTACACTACACTAAAGCTCACGCTTTTCGCATTATCCCATCTTTACCTTATACTTTTCATGTCTTAATCATGTCAATACCTGCCATCATCATGTCGTTATGAATTTCCCTATTGCTTCATTAATATTGCATTGTCCATAATAAAGGTCGTCCGTCAGTACCACATCAAGAAGTCCAGTGTGGCAGACCAAACAGTCAACACTTTACTTACGACATAAAAATTCCTCACTTAAAATGCTGCATGCATTGCTAGCCACTACGCTATCTCCCTTCACAGGTGGCAGAGCGTGCAAAACTGATGATCATTCAACTTGGATACAGCATATTTAATTCTTAGCAAGTTTAACTTGGATAGTCAAAAAATCGAGGAATATTATTCTACGAATTGGAATAATTGAAAGAACCTAATTTGGCCGGATCTTGCTAAGATATTCGATATTTTTTTCAAACATAACTAAGCCTGCTCAGTGTTGTGACATCAAAATTTCTAATCGACTTACGTTTCGACGGCTCATCCTCTTCGGATCGATGATCTGCGTAGATGGTTGTGGGCTGCTTCGATGTCGGTCAAACTGAATCTTCTTATGTGGGGCGCCGCCCGACACAAGAACCTCACTTAGCGGTATCCTTTTATACAGAACGTTTATTACGTGTTAGTGATTATCGAATGGTGATATTTTAGTATTCATGTCGACAATCCATCCTATTGCGGTTGGTGTAAGCACTTCTACTATGTGCTAGAACAATATTCTCTCAAACCTGACTTTCAAAAAAACTCGTCAAGTATGACTGGGAATTCTCCACGTAATTGAGTTTATAGAAGAACGACATTGAAGCGTCTGTTCCACTAACGTTTTAACGTCTTCGTCTTCTTCTGAACCGATGATATGAGTCGAGAGTCCACAGTTGCTGGTCGAGGTCTTTATATCGCTGTCGTCAAAGACGAATCCTCTTGGTGGACCACCGATCAAGTGAGGATCATTTTCGGCTGTGCACTTTTTCACTCAGTAGTACTCTGTGATTCAATATTCTGAGCACTTACTCTAAGCGACTTTTTCAAACAAACTTTACGTGCTGATAAATGTTGAATCTATCTCACATTCTTACTCGGTGAAACGAGTGTGGTGTGAGAGCGCAAATATAACTTGCACAGCGACTGACGACAACTTGTTTCAGAAGCTCAAGGCATTTTTTGAGGTAGAACTGCACTCATAACGCAGAGGTAACGAGTTCGTTGCTTTCAGATGTAATCCCCTGTTACATTGGGCTGTTATAAAAGTAATCGCTATTTACGCATTCTAGGAATTTACCCATTGACATTGGAATCACCTGTATCCTGTTCATCATCGAGTGACACGAGCGGGTACCAGCAACACTTCCATTGCTCCCTATCGCGTGCAAGAGTGGCCCAATGGGTCCTCCTCGCTCTAGGGATTCACTGGGCATCATAAGGCTCTCGTCCATCGGTCGTCGTTGAAGCGCATCACGTGACCGGTCCACCCTCATTTCGATATTTTGGAGTCTAAGGCGTCTTTTATCCTCGATCACTGACGTATGTCAGAACTTCGGATCTCTTCACTCATTTGCAAGGTACGGGATACTTCTAGCATCGACCTTTCGCCCGTGCGTTCATCGCCGAGTGATCTTTCATCTTGATTACGTAGCGACCAGGTTTCTAATGCATGCGTAAGGCCATGGATAACCGTCGAGTCCAAAAGGTGGGCTACGGAGTCGAATGTTCTTTTTTCTATTCACTACATCTTCGATGCTCTTAAACGTTCTCCAGGCGGCTTGTTTCCTCCTGCTCAACTCTGGTGCCAAGTCGTTCATCATGTTGATTTCACGACATATATGGACGTAGCTGGAGCATCCATCTTCGATCCGTTGAGCACAAGTGGGACATTCACCATCAATTCCTCATGAACATCGCTTTCGTCAGGTTTTGTTAAAGACCAATCTTTCCACACGCGTTGCCGCAATCGAACAACATTCATTCCACCTGGCTGATGCTTAGTGCTATGAGGGCAAAATCATCAGCAGAGGAAGGTGGTTCAATTGGCGATTTGATTGATGTCAATTTTCATTCCCATATCGTCCCATTCTAATGTTGGCTTGGAGGGTGGCGGTAAATAATTTTGGCGAAATTCTATCGCCTTGTCGAACCCCTTTTCTTGCGTCGATAGTGATATTCTTGTAGAGTGGAGATATTATGGTCGTGAAATCCTTATACAGCTTACCAAGGATCATTGTGCACCGATTAAGGACATCCTGGTTACCTAGAGCCTCTACAACCGCATCTTTTTCCACTGAACCAAAGGCTTTCCTAATATCGATGAAAGTGAGACAGAGTGGTTGTTTGTACTCTCGTGAAACTTTAATGAGCCTTGTGATAGTGCGGCTGTGGCTTGTGGTACTAAACCCTTCTCGGAACCCTGCTTGTTCGCATGGCTGCTCCTCGCCAAGTGTTCTGTCATACCTGTTCAGAATGACTTGTGTGAAGACTTTATAGACAACGGACAACAACGGACTGGGCGATAATTGCCTATATCGTGTAGATCTCCCATTTTGAACAACAACGCGGTCTGCTGGCTTTCCATTGAATGGCCACCTTGCATTATGATAGGTAGCGGGTGAAAAGCTATGATACCAAATATGTACTATAAGTCTGTTAAAAACCATCAGCTGTCCTAGTCTCTCCGCTGTCATTTATTGTGAGTACTGCGAAATGCAACCAAACTGTCACTTACACATTTCATTCAGGTAAAAACTGCCTGTCCTAGATTTTGCCCTTGCTGCTACATCACATAGAAAAGGTCTATTCAGGAAACAACAACAACATCAAAAGCATCAATATTCAAGCTGCCGATTGACCACTTAGTCTTAGAAAGAGGAAAGGTAAATCTAAGTTAAACATGTTTGATTGCGGAACACGGTCATGGTTAGATAGGCCTATTTTGGATAGGCTTAATTAAACAAAAAAAAGCTGAAAATGAACGATGTTAAGTGTAGAAATAGCAGTTGGAACTCTAAATGTCCGTTTAGATCGGCTTTATAGGAGGACTGACTCAAAGGTTTTGTCTGGTGAAACGCTACGGTAACCCCACTCATAGTCGAGAGACAGCGCAAGTCGTAGGTTGATGAAAATTCAAGCATAAACGGTTGAAAGCTCACAAGCGATTAGAAATCAAAGTTCACAGCATCAAATAGATATTGATGCACGCTCTGGTTGGAAGTGAGAAGGTAGAAAGGAGAACTTTTGTTACATATTTTGAAATATTTCTCCACTTTGTAAAAATCAACAGGCATATAGTATTAGAGTTGTAGAGAGAACCTTCTCCTATCATTTCATGGACTTATTCTTTCATTGGTTTTTTTTCGGTTATAAAGGGACAAATGAATATCCGACCTTATTCGCTGAGCAGAAATTTCTCACGGGGGTCAAACATTTATCACCGATCAGTGGCTTTTCACAACTTTTCAGCAACAAATCCAACAAAACTAATGAGAAAATATCAATAATCTTAATCGACAAATTGATTGCGCAGATGAAATGTGACGCCTACGCAATAAATTTCAAAAACATTCCCGCCAGCGTAGAAGATCCTTGTCATTGGAGCATAAATATTCATATCAACCAAAACCAGTGTAGATCTCCTCAAGGGCACAAGAAAGGTGCGGACCGCTGCTTTTTTGAAGACAATGGCATTATTGTTCAGATCCTAAGAAATGCAATGGGAAACAACACAGGCCAAAAACCAGTGACGTGTAACGAGGAATGTGAATAAAAATTTTAGATAGACAGATTTCTTAGCAGCAAAGAAATAACAAAACGTAGAAAAGTTTCTACTCATCCCACTGAAAAGCAGACTACACAGAAATAAAACACAGGCATTACAATTACAATGATTTTTCAAACACACTCTCGCTGACTCGAAGGAAATATGCGATTGAGGCTCCACATTCAGATGTGCGCACTTAACTCAGAATGGATTTTCAATGCGACACGAATAAAGCGGGGAACAGTGGATTACTGGAAGGAATCGTTTAGTTTGCAAGAAGAAAAGAAGGAAGGAAATATCTAGAGGGATACCATACACTAGAGTTCAGTAACGTGGAACGCATAGGCTCAAGCATATCAATCTGCGGCGTATACAAAACACTCATCAAACGTATCTCCAAACGGCGGAAAAATAGTCCAAAACGAACGAAAAAATGTTATTGATCACGTGCACGATAATATCAGAATTCATTTAAGCCAGCTCAGAGAAATTCGTGCGACTGGAGCGCAATACCTATGTGCGCGGCTACTCCGCCTCCTCCTCAACCCCTTTCGCTCCTCGGTCATTTTCGATTGGGGCACGAAAAAGGTAGATCACTGAGACTTTTTGCAAGCAACCGCTTTATCGTTCAGTTTTCCAGGAAGAAAAAGGACGAGTTCTATGGGCCAGAATGCAATAATAAAGAACTTGTGATTTCAAGTAAATTCATAACATGGATGCTGTGATCTGAAGCTAATCAGTAATATAGAGTGTGCAGTCTTAACTTATTCGTTACGGACATGGACATACCGCCATATCAGCAGCATCGTAATGCAGATTGGTTAGTGATGCTGGAAACTAAAGATAAGCTTGATGTTTTGATCACTTTCTGTGGCATTTCTCAGTGGATTCTTTCGCATTGCTCTTGATAAAGATTGGTACTGAAAGCTTCCCTATAGACGTGATTGTTATAAGAAAAAGTGGTTAGTTATCATACAAATCATCGCTTCTTGATACGATTCGTAAATCCATGGGGTGACAACGCATATTCGACTTTTTTTCCGCATTTATTTCGACTTTACTAATGTACTCAATGATTTCGAATGATGTGCGAAACTTTTATATTAGGCGGGGCTCGGACAAGAATTCACCCCATTAGAATGCGTATGCTCTAATCCGCTACACTACCGACTCATGTTTCGCTGCCGCTCTTTCTACGCTTCAACGCGTTAATCTGCCAGCACCCAACCGTTCACGGTTTGGTTTCGTTGTCGATATTGACATTGAATCCAGTTACGCTGACAGACATTGGATATATATGTTAAAGACAAGAATTCTTAAGAATATCTAACTGCTTCATAGCAATGGTATGATATCGTAGAGATACCTATTGATGTTGGTGATATGCAAAACTCTTGAGTCCAGGGCAAGCGCTCCCAGATAGGCTGAAATGCGAATTCAGTTTCCACTTGGCACAAAAATTTAATATATCCCAGCATCATCGGGCATGTCAGTAATATAATATCACCGCTATAAAGAGGTCAAATGGAGAAATCCTTGTATTCAAGATCCAATTTTGAAGAGTTTTGTCCTCAATCTTGTAAAACTCGAATTCGGAAACACATTTTTTACAGTATACGACACTCTAAGCAAAATCTAATCATATTTGGATGCAATCACTTCAGCAGAACAAGTGCCTCCCTTCCGTTATTGCCCCATGGATCTACGCTTCGCAAAGAAAGCAGTGAATCGTTTGCCAACTACTTTCTCTTTGTTCTAATGATTATGTCTCTAGAAGGAGTTTCTATAATAGTCGACACCGCAAAGCAACGCCATAAAATTTGCCATGAACCGTCGGAAAAAACTTAACCAGCGATCCTCTCTCCGATGGCCGGCAATACTAATCACTCGGCTGTACGGACTGCTCGCCATCCACGAACGATTAAGGGCTGATGGTGCGCCCCTGTTGTATCCAGTGCTTTAGCTAATAACTCTAAGGCGAATATAAAGTACTCATCGGACGATATTCTTTAACAGCAAGAAAATAGGACAACATAAATCAAAAAATATTACTAAGCCCATTCCTAAGGCTGACTGCACACCTAAAAGGCATAGACTTAATCACACACTATTCTCGAGCGCATTCTCTCCAACTTAGGAATAGCATTCAGTTGGAGAGATTTCTCTGTGGATGCTAAAATCAGCGTACACTTCTCCCAGTGCTCGAGACAAGTGGGGACTAAGAGAACTTATGAAACAATCGTTCTGTTGTTCATCTTAAAAAAGAAACGCAGGAGAATAGTTGAAGGCCACAAAAAAGTGATTCTAAAATTACAATTCTGTTTTAGCACTAGTGTCCATGCCCAAATAAATGTGTAATAAAACTTTTAGTTACGGGATTGCTCTAAACATTTTCCTATTTCTATGATATACTTGCTTCCAAACACAATGAACGCGTTGCAATAAAACTTTGTTATGTATCGAACTACTCTCCAGTGCAATACCCCTTCAAGGACCACTGTTGATGGGCTGGCAATGCTGTGTCGTCACTTGCAGGGTATGTCGTTGTTAGTGCACCGGGAGCACTCGATCTCTTTAAACGTTGGTAATTACACCTTTGTCTGTGTAACAATGTTCTTAACACGATGGACGACAACAACAATGAAGCCAAGACTGTAATATGCATCTTAACACGATGGACGACAACAACAATGAAGCCAAGACTGTAATATGCAACATAAATGAGCAATAGTTGCGAGAAACTGTGCTTAAGATAACGTGGTGGCTTAGTGGATCTACATAATTACTAAAAAATAGTAACGTTGCTATGAAGTGGTGGTTCAGCTAGTCTATGCAATTGGCAACGATAAGATTACCGTTAAGAAGTGAGAAACTTTTACGAAGAGCGACTATGAGAGAGTATGGGAAAGTGGGAGTCTTCAGAGAGTAACATGCTAGATATAGAAGTGAGCTATGAGCGAGGAATATGTACTACGGTAGTTACACATAGATCCACTCAGCAGTCGGGCAACATTTGAGAGAACCATACAGAATGATATAGAACAATACCTCCTCTATCTAACCAGAGCCACATAGAACAATGGTGCATTCGATACAATGCAATGTGAGGCGTAGTCGAGGGAACACGAACAACGATTATAAGGTGTTGGATTTACCTAGTAGCTTGATAATCGAACTGTCGTCAGCAGTTGAAGTCACTAGAGGCTCGAGCACAGAGTAAATGTTTCCCTCCATTCTATTCAGAGCCTATGAGATCGACTTATGACTTCATCGGAGTAATGGTAGGTAAGGATGTGGCTAATAAGCAAGACGATAGACAACAAAGGAGGAGTTGATGATGATGCACAGATCGATTCGACATTTGGCATATAATCAACAGTTGGAAGAATCCTAGATTATGACAAAGAATCAATATCCTATGAAAAGAATCGATAACGCATAAAACCGACACATACCATAAGAACAGAGAAGATGGTAAGACGACCGTCTGCTGGTGAGTGACGGGAGGTGTCGCTCCGCCCATTACCCATGCGCATGCTGCGTTGGCGGGGCATCCGCATCTCGACCGCGTATCGATTGGTCACTATTAAAATAGATATTATTGCGAGAATAACAGCTATACGGCAGATGGTGCGATTGGCCTTAGAACTGGAGCGCGTATCTTCCCATTGTTGTACTTTCGTAATGATACAGAATTTTTTGGCAACTCAAGGGGATTTTGTTATTTACAAAATATGGAATTAGAATGAGTAGACTTCAGCAACGTAATTCTTGATTGAAATATGCCAGAACAATTACAAAACAAATCTTCTTGTCAAAAATGATATTGCAGATTGCAATACAGCGCCACATCATCAACTACTCTCAAGCATTTTTTGGTCACTAGCACATTTTAGTGGTTGAGACTTTTAAAGAGATCAAAAAGATTATGTTTTAATGTATTATTGGTACTAACCTCTCATAATATCCACTCATATTCTGATATGATCATTATTCATCGCTGCAAACTTTATAATTTCACGTGCCTAATCTACATCTCTTTGGCCCACTATGCCGTTAAGATAATTAACTGTACGCCGCACAGTTTCCACCTTTACGAATTACTGCATAAGACCGCGTCTAAGTGGCCTTGAAAGATTCATAAGTACATGGGAAGTCCCTAGCTCTGTTCAAGTACTTTCAATGGATATCATTCTTAGTCAGTGACAATATTTTCCCAGACCACTTTGGCACGAATTTGTGGATCCCAGGGAATTGAAGGCCTAATGAGCCATGAGCACGAGGTCGAAGTATTGACTCTGTGTGCGACGCAGAACCCTCTAACCACGGGGCCACATGCTCTCTTGAATAAAAGTTTCTTTTTGGTGACAAAGCATGCTATTTAGGTTTCCTCAAAACATGATTCAGTACTAGAATTTTCACTTTTAAGAGCTACTGGATATACTATTAGTCTAATTAAAAAACCTCTGCTGAGCTAAGAACGATAAGAACCACGAACACATACCCACAAGGTGACTGTACTCATTCATCTGGTAAGGAGCAGTATCATTTTCCAATAGAGTTGAGCGGTCTTCCTCTGTTCAAGTGCATCTCTCGTAATCTCACTATATATCACCAGAAAATTCACTTAGAGCTTAGTTTGAAAATGGACTGCGATTGCAAACGTTACCTTGTTGATTAGTAAAACGTAGTTTGAGGGACGAACCAGAAATCAAGCTTAGTAAGATAATCGGCAGTTCTCGAGCTATCAAATGACTACAAGAAGATGGAGTGAAAATAAGGAACATATTATATATAGCGGCTGGATACGTTTCCTTTCTTGGCGAAGTTATTTACTCGTTGAAGCATAAGGGTTTCTAACATATGAACAATCTTCTTACTGAAATTATCACTGTAAAATTATTCTCAGTAATGTCTCATCGTTTCATGATGGGAGGATTTACTCAAAAATTCAGTTTGCCTAAAAATTTCTCTAACTTCTACTGCCGCCTGCACCAACACAAGTATGCGAAGCGGGGCGGCGTCGCAGTCACAGTATACGAGAGAGATTTGACGTTGCGCAAGCGTGCTAAGCAGTGAAAGGACTCTTATGCTCCCACAGAGTCAAGAAATAAAAATACCAATAAAATTCTCCTTATATGAGCTATCAAACGACTACTAAAATTCTAGAATATAGAGAATGCATTTCTCTTAAAAGTAGGAGGATAACGGAAAAGTACCGCAGATTACTGCGAAAAAAAAGATGACTTACTTTTGCAGCGTAAAGCAGTACGATTATAAGGAGTATTAAAAGATAGTTTTCATCTAAGAGACAAAGCTATTTACATCTGATTTTTCTGCTGTGGACCTGATTATGCAGAAAAGAAGTGCTTTGTACGACACAATCAAACTGGTCGAGACTATAATACGCTGCCCATTCAACACCGCCTACATTACTGTAGGATAGGATGTGCTCATCGCAACATCCTAAAACAGAGCAGTCGCCACCACCGACGTTACCGTCAGCACGACTTAGACCAAATTCACGTATTCAACTAAACACATAGCAAATTGAAGCAGGGTGAAGAATTTAGGATTATTACGAGATTTCGCCGTTAGACCGTTCAAGAACTATCATCAAACAGTAAAATTTCTCGCAGCCAGCTCTCAATAGCAGGTCCCGAGTTTTGTTCGCATATTATCATTCCTGTGCTTATACTCAGCGTATCCTCCTTTCGTCCGTCCACTCATTTATTGCGTGTCAGTGTCTTACCGCGGTCAAAAATGAACCTGTCTTATGTCAAAAACATGGGTCTAGAGTATTTTGCCAGGATATGGGTGAGCCACGGATCTTGCTCTTTCAGGTATGCCGTCCGGTTAATAGCGAGGGCAAGTGGTGCGTCTCCAGGTGGTGGTCACAAAAATTGAACGCCAACCAAAAGCGACAGTGTTCCTCCCAGAGACGCAGGTGCTTTCAAGGAATGAGCTCGCTGCTTTTGCAGGACCGATTTGAGAAAACTCTATTTCTACATGTCAAGTCAGCCGAAAGCCGGCAAGCAAGCGGCTCAAAAGTACATGGGAGACAGCTAGAAGTCGCTTTTAACAATTAAGCTCCTCCCACTCCTCCGAGAAAAACTGGCAAGCTACTCGCCAATAACCAGCCCTGCGTTCAGAGCCTAGCAAGCTGTACGATGGGTATCGAAATGCTAAAAACTATAACAAATACAAATGGGTCTCAAAATACGTAATTTTCGCTATTTGATTAGGATTTTCTTCGCCGTTTCGCAAAAAATTTTTGTAAATCTCATATTACTTTTATAGAAAAAAAAAGACAATTTCTCTTTTTGCTCATATGATTTTGTTTGAACATATGCGTCTTGTATAGAGAAAAACGTTGGTATGTGACGGAACTATGCTGGATTTGACAATTAAGCGATAGTGTTAAGTTGCATGGAGAATATTATAGTAAAAAAAACTTCAGTTTTGATCTAATATAGTTTTAGACAAGACCCAATGGTGAATGGAATTGACAATGAGTATTTCATAGGAAAAATGATGATGCATGCTGTACTCAGTACCAGTTCATCGATAACTTTCACTACAACTAAATAGAAGCTTAAATACTCGACAGATTAAATATCGAGACTCTCAATGGTGTGCTTTATTTTTCGAATAATTTCTATATCATGCTGTAAAGGTGGAGCAAGATTTGCGGTACTTATGTGTTAGACGGCGACGAATTTTTAAGTCGAACTCATTCCCTGGTTAATATCTTTTCTTAGGGCCGTTTATAATTATTAGAAAGCCCAAGTCACTCGCTACAGCTATGCGTTGCTGGTTTTTCAGATTGCCGTTTTTGTCGCTATAGCATACGCATTAATATTTTAGCTCTCATTCGCTTCTCGTTCCTACTTTTAGCACGCTTATAAATTGCTGGAAGCGCGAAAAGCATATCAGCGTGTAAAAAATTTCTGTAGTATCAGAATCTACGTTTTCATCTGAAGAAGCTTCCGATGTGGTGAAAATTCCAAATTGTATAACAGTATTTCGTACGCGATCGGCCATTCCGGTCCGGCCCTGCTACTCCGCTCCGTGAATTGGCCGTTAAGCAGAGTCGCAGAGCACAGTATGAAAGCTGAGAGCCTTAAAGCCACAAAAAAACGCTTGTCCCCGCGGACACTCGAGCTGATACGTCAACGTGGAACTGCATGAGTTACAGGCAACAGAGCTCACGTTCGAGCTTACGAAACGCTGCAGAGAAGCGGTTAAAGAAGACCTCAAAGTGAGGTGAGCAGCAGCTATAGCAGAAGCTGCAGAAACTGAGAAGAGCAATCGCAAAGCCCAGCGAGGCTTCGCTAATTATAGGACCAAGATAATTACACTCCAATGCCTTGATGTGATATTTACAGCATCCAGAACGGCGTTAAAAAAAATCATCCACCACCACGGCTTAAACCTCTTCGCTAGCCATGTCCTCTTACCGTCATATGACTTGAAAGAGGACGAATCTGTCGCTCCCACCGATTCTTCCTTCGGAAAATCAACGTGCTATATTGTCGGTAAAAACCAGAACAACATCCCGTCCAGACAGGACTAGATCAAAACATATAGAGATCCTACCTACAGTTCTCATCAACACCCTGGTTTCGCTCTTCACTCGCTACCTGTCAGAATGCAAGAATTCCATTCAACGGAAAACCAGCAACACCATGTTGTTGTTCAAAAGAGGAGACCTTCAAAACATGGGCAATAATTGCCCAATCCGTTCAATATCCGTTGTCTATATACTCTTCACTCAAGTTATCCAATATAGGATTGACAGAGCGCAAGGTAAAGGGCAGCCGTGCGAACAAGCAGGGTTCCGAAAAGGATTTAGTACCATAGACCACATCCACGATCACCTTATTGGAGTTTCACGAGAGCACAAAATACCGCTCCGTCTTACTTCCATCGATCCGAAGAAAGCCTATGATTTAGTGGAGAAAGCGGTCATAAACACTCTAGCTATCCAGCGCGTCACCACTCGGCACATAATGATTCTATGTGTGCTATATAAAGATTTCATGACCAAAATATCTTCACTCAACAACAGTATCAATATCGACGTAAGAAGAAAGATTCGACAAAGCGATATAATTCCGCTAAAAATTTTTCACTGCCACTCTCCAAAAGGTTATGCGAGCATCGGAATGGGACGATACGGTAGTGAAAACTAACAGTCGACAATTGAACCATCTTCCTTTGCTGACGATATCGTTCTCATAACACCAAGCATCAGCCAATCGGAACGAATGTGACCGATTTTAACAACGCCTCTGGAATGATTGGTCTACAACTGAATGTAGCGAAAACGATGTTTATGAGGAACGGATGGGTTCTCAATACTCCATTCTCGCTCAGCGGAACGAAAATCTCCGAATACTGCAGTTATGTCTATCTAGGCCGATTCCGTGCCCACCTTTTTGACTCGAAGATCATTCATACCCTAACGTATGCAGCAAAAACTCGGTCGCTACGTAAGCAGTATGGAAGATCATTTAACCTTATTGAGTACGCACAGTTGAAAGGAGGATGCAAGGAGAATCCCGTTTTTCGCAAATGGAAGAAAGGATTCAAAGTTTCGACCTACGTCAATGATCGAAGATCACAGACGCTGTTCTATACGCCATGATATAGAATATAAGGTGAACCGGACACGTGATGCGCTTCAACGACAGCGGATGGACGGGAGCCGTTGCCGGATGAATTCCTTGGGACATCAAGCGCTCTGAAGGAAAGCCACCGACCCGATGGTGGGATTTTTTCACGAAAGACAAAGAAGAAAGATATGATGCTCAGCGAGTATCTAAAGCGAGGGGGATTCACTGGGCTACTCTTGCACGCGATAGGGAGAAATGGAAATGTTGCTGGTACGCGCTCGAGTCACTCGCCGGTCAGCGGGATGACAGGTGATACAAACAATGCTTATCAGTCCAAAGAAATAGAGAATTCTCTAGTTCTAAGTGCTCAAAAATTCTGCTTAGAGTATTTTTTACAGGTGATGTTTATCATTCTAAAGGAATGCAGGAAGAATCCAGACGCTTTCGTTTCTTTATGTCACCTGACGGACCTAACAATAGGTTCACTGTAAAATGGAGCACAAGCTTTTACCTCATCGTCAAGTTAAAAAAATTGCATAATGACCAACATTTTTCTGATAGCGTTTGAAAATCAGGCGTTTGTCTAGCATTTAGACTACAAACGGCTTAAAACGTGGAATATCATTAACTCACCGAATCGCTTGCTTTCGATCTCATACATCATCGCACTAAACGTTTTATCCCTAAATAGTTGGGAATTCTGCTTCACTTCTGTCTGGTAGGACAAGAACAGTGAATTGATATACCGCTAGGTCACGTATGCATTTAAGCACTCTACGCTACTGATGAAGAGGAATAGCATATAGTTTGACTTTGTTTCCCAACTATACAATTGTGCAGACTCAGGTAGTCTCCCGTTCCGCTAATCTATTGCTCCCACATGCTTTCCAAGAAAACAAGTACACTGCTCCCAAACTCGTGCAACCGACTTTTCCTGTGCTAGACAAATTCTGTAATTTTGCGCCATACATATCTCCAAGTTCAGGCTTCCTTTTTTCCTCTTTATATTCCCAGACACCAGTGTACTTTCAAAACATGCCCGCGACCACGTGATTTGCGTTGGAAAGATGGTAGGAAAGCTAATGATCCATTGCGTTTTTATGACTTGATCTTCGATAGCAGTGTGCGTTGCAGATGCTTTCGAACAGGCTTATTTGAAGGTACAAGAATAGATGTCAATTTTTTTCCTGTTTCATCCAGACGAATTTTATGTGCTCTGGCACTTCACTCAGCAGCTTCAGACATGTCCAGGTAGATTGGCAATTAGTTACCTAATATCGAATATGAGTACCCAATGGTGTAGAGTGCTGTGCAAAAACTTTTCCGTCAGCCGGGATCTAAACCCAGATCTCACTCTTTCCGGTAGCGTATGTTAACCGTTGCACCACCGACGTTCGCTTTGCACAGCACTCTTTCTACGCTACATGGGTGGCACCAACTGTAACAAAGACTGCTCTCTTGTGCTAAGTTTCAGCCCACGCGATTCTTACCGCAATTATCGTAGCACCATATCTAAAAAATTTGTGTAGCTAATCATTTATATTCATAATGTCAGTAAGAACACAGTACTAACGATATGGCGATGGCAAAATTCAAAAGGGACAAGAATATATAGACACAAAGCTCTCAGTAAGCAGAAATCATTGAGATGGGATAGAGATTACAAATTTGGGAGACGAGTTTGTAGAATGCTAATTATCATGACAGCACATCTGAAAAATTTATTTAACTAACTATTCATACCCATAATGCCAGCAAGGACAGAAATGTCAAAGCGTGTGATAGTAAGATTCACATGTGGCAAAGCTGGAATTCAAAAATTTCAGAAAAAGTTACGGAATTAATTTTGGTTTGCAAATACAAGCATATGGTTCACTCTAACGTCATTGATTATTAGAGCAATAATATCGGACGAAATAGTGGTTGCATGCGACAGAAATCATTTCCAAAAGTAAGACTTTTTAAGACAATTGAGCGTTATTCTCATTAGAAATACCACTATAGAAGCTCTATCAAAGATAAATTGAACTTTTTTGACAAAAAATAAATGATCTTTAAAAACTAACTAAATAATCCCAAAAAATCCGTTACGAATTATAGAAATTGGATTGCGGCTGCAAAATGTCAAAATGTCATCTCTTATTCATTATTAGGTGGTAGTGTGGAATTGTATTCGAACAACAAGCTTAGTATTAGAATCAGGATTTATCAAGTTATTGATTGACTTTATAAGAAAAATAGAGAAAATGTTTGATAACAGGTGAGATTGTAATCCTTTTCTCAAGTATATGATTTTTTGTCTTTGAAAAGGCATGATTTTAGGCAGCATTAGGGTTAATCTTGCTATGATCATTCATACAAGAGATTCATCAGCGATATTTCATCGTTTTCCGATAATCATGCTTCTCTGAGAACTTCACTACAAAAAATTTTATTTTGAAGCACGCACCACTCTTCGTAGCCGTCGGAACGGCGCGCCAAGCTGGGGATCATAATGACCATCGTTGTCCGTCAAAGTATATATTTGATTCCTTTCTGACTATCCTTATCGTGTTCTTCGTATTTGTGCGACGATCTCTGCCTTTGATTGTGCCTAAAAGATTTCGTTTGATTTTATACGCGGGGTCTGAACTGATATAGTGGAATCTTACGCTTTAGGTATACGCTGTCTTACCGATGGAAAATTAATTAGCTTTTGTGAAAATTTTGTGTCTCACTTATATAATGAACTCGTCTGAGAAGTCTTGTTTGTATGTTCAAGAGCGAAATAGAACGTTCTCTGTATAAAGGGTGAAACGAAGAAAAAAGAATTAAAGCACCAAAATGAATCATAAGTAGAGACTGACTCT
>JAHQIW010003497.1:0-64689 GCA_019055375.1 Parelaphostrongylus tenuis
TTGAATTTCATCTGATGAGATTCAGTCTGATGGCATATTTTGAGTCTTTCACAAGGCCACTTTATATGATAAGATTCATTTTGCTATCCTCCACCGTGTTGACTAAGGTCATCTACAAAGTCAAAGATTCATTCAAATCTCTTCCCTTTTGTAGGGACCTCATGGAATCTTTAGTAAAAGTATACCGCCCAATTTTGTGTTTGTTAACAATTAGTCTCATTTGACAACACTTGTTGTATCACGTTTAATTATCACTTATCCCTCTATGAGCATAAATTGCCGGTCTGACTCATTTATATGCGTAGGTTAACAGCGAGGAGTGTTCTCACATGTAAGTCAGTACTTGAGTAATTTTTTCGTTTCGATCAACTTTCACGCAGCTATTATATTCACGATCGAAGTCTGTTTAGATTCAAATGAAGACGATTTGCCAGCTTAACGCGGCGACAAACGCACAGGCGCGTTACGTCAGCGTTACGTGTCGCTACACCACAGTCTGCTCAAGAGGAACGCCGATAGGTGAGCTGCTCAGAAGGTCAGTGCATGAGAGTATCTACCCAAACGCTCTTAGAAGTCAGTTTAAACACGATGTTTCTGAACTGTCCCCAAAACTATTTGTTTATATTCACACAGGTACATGTATCGATGAGCAACGTCCCCTTCCCAATTTTTGCTGTTGAGACTCAAATAACAGAAGCAGTGATAAGCGTAGCCCTTGCAAGAGTTCGCCCTGTCCATAGACTATGAGCAGGACATTCTAACGACATGGTATTATTCGTTCTCGCTGTGCGATTAAGTAGTGAATAAACACAATAGGCATCATTAGAGATTTAATTTCTCGCTCTATTTATATCCGAACTCTTTAATACTGGTCATCTTAAAAGGACGTTGAAGCATTATTAACTCAAACTTGCTTAAATGACTTCGGTGATTCCATAAATCAATAGCTTCAACTACAAGGATACCGCAGCGCAAAGCAAATAGTTAATGTCGATCTTCACATCTGCTGCCTTGTTTTGAGAATGCAAAACAGAATGACTCTGCTGCTGCTGAAACGGGATTCGTAGTAATGCTTGAATGACCTTAGAAAAAGTGAAACGCAGGTTCAAATTTTGCTTGAGGCCAAGAGTTTTGCATGTCTCTCAACATTCCTGGATATACCGGTGATTACTTGCGTTGATACGATGTGGATCAGGTTGTATTCCACTTTAGTGATCGGTCTAACCAGGTTTCCTTCAGTCATTTTCGTTCGGAGAACTAGTGAGTCATGCATGTCTCATCTCGTAGTAAAGATGTTGATGTTATGTGGCAAGTTGTCAGTGGAAAAAAGTGAGCACCAAAAAAGAGCTGTGAAGGTGTTTATCAATTGCCTTCTTGAAGTCCCTATTTGTCTGTTAGTATATGTCTTTCGCCACTAGTTTGACAAGATGCTCTGCCTGTGCTTATCCATACAGTATCAGAGCTTTTCGTCTTCTGCTTACCTATAAAACCGAACGAGCCCTTTACTCTACACATCACATCTTCATCTTCTTTATCATACAATTTCTTTTATCCGGAATGAAATGCGAAATGTCTGTGCTAAGTACACGTCATCGGGTATGAGCACGATCTTCACTGTGTTAATGAGTGCTGATCTGAAAGTTTGTGACTGTTATGCCCGGAGTCTTCCCTGTGACTGGGATTAGTGTTCACAACGCCACAAGTAGAGTCCTTGAATTACCCTTGAGGATCGTTGTTCATCGTTTCAGTTATCGACAGTGGTGGTGTAGCAGACTCTCAAAAGTAATTCGAGATAAAGGTACTAAAACATTTCCATGCCTGTATCACTAGATTCACTAGTTTTTCTGATTGGAAAGAGCTAACCGATCATTACTAAGCCAGTAGTGGCGGATTCTCAGATGAATTCACTATCAGTTTTTTGACCGCAGAGTAATAGGAGGCTCGATCCACCCAGGTATGGAGGGCCACTTGTTGCCTGTTCTGGGCAAACACACTGCCACAATGTCATTCAGATTTTGGATATGTGAATAGGTGTTGCATAATGAAACGGATACCGTCGAACAATAGCTCTGGTGAAAATACCAGAGAGATGTCATATTTCAACTTATTTAGTTGAAATCCAATCAGAGCTATTTTGTAGTATCGATAGTAGATGGATGTAATGTGAATATGGTGTGTTGCGGATGATATAGATACACGTGCACAAAGCAGTGAAAAGGACAAAAAACGGATTTATAGAGAATCAAAATTGCACTCTGATATGAGTTCGATGCGAAATATAAAGGATAAAGGATAAACCTCCCGGCGTTGATCAATCCCTGAGGGATGCGCAATGCATTTGTCTTCAATTTTTAACTTTTTTTGAGGTGATTGAATGCATACCTGGCTTTCACATTGACTCGCGGTGGCCTTCCGCAGAACCGAGTCAGTGCTGCTTATCCTCTTAGACAAATCTGAGACCTGTCTGGCACCAAATCACTGGCCCCGCAGGGATGGAAGCCTTGTTGGGCCATAAGATCGAGGTCGCACCAATGACCTCGTGTGTGACGCAAAGAACCTCTCACCACTGCGTCACATGCGCTCCAATACGAAGTAGCCTGCGGCGAAATGTGCGTGAAGGAGCCGGTGGTACGAGCGCATATACGATTGGTCTGAGAGCTCATCTTAAGGTTTTCTCTCAAATAAATTACCGATCACCATCCACCAAAAGGATTTTTGTGTGACGACATCCAAACCCCGGTTTACTATCACCATTCCAAAAACTTACCTCTCATTCTTCCGTTTAAGTCCAGTTAGCTATTCAATGAAGACTGGAGGCACAACCTGATGGCTCCACCAACCCCTGACGATTATTTTTCTTAGTTGTAGTAATGATTTGAGTATTGTTTGTCTGTTCAGTGTGTCTAAAGGGTAGCAGTGTACTCACGTGTGGAGGCATACAATGCCCAGGTATGCGGGTCTATGTCGCTATGCCGCTACGTTAACTTCATACTTAGATATCAGATATTTCGGTGAAGTAAATTACAACTATTTCGACGTAACATGTTCCACGTATCTACAAGCAGTATTAGTATCAGCATCAATACGCAAAGATAACATATACAAAATTACAAACAAGGAGAAGTTGGGCAGATTGATGCGTTGTGCAGAACAAACATGATATATCTCTACCCGCAACATAACTTCGTGTTATGTATAAGAGAACTCGCAAGTGGCACATCACATCCATCAATCCTAAGGTACGTATGCGCACTCTTACTTATTTACAATTAATGAGGCTGTTATAATGGTGTTAAATCGCACAAAGAATGTTTTGAATCCATTCGAAAAGTTTTTCTGTATAGTAACTGTTCGGAATAAAACTATCTGCTTGAAGGCGAAATGCAGAGAATGAACTAGTGCCCCAAGATGCGCCATCAGTAAGAATTTGATCACCACATGACTCATGTTGCTTACTGATGATGATAGGCGCAGTTCTAGGGAACGCACACCACTTATGACGTATCAGCAAAGTCCCCATCACTTGATTATTATGGCACACAAATTATTTTGTGTTTTGAAGAAATGTGCTAGTGGCTAGTCCGCTAAAATTTTCTTTTTTGTTATCCAGCAGAGAACTGTACCGAAAATTTTCCTGCTGGTCAGAAATATAAGTGCCAATAATCAATTAAAAGCTCGAATGTCGGAGAACTGCTCAAAGTACTGCTTTTTAGAAAGTCTTTTTACACCGCTGCCGTATTCAAAATAAACTATGTTTCATACGCATTGCGCGCTTTATTGCAATTACTCTTATAGTACTCTAAAGAAGGTTATCTCAGACTATTACTAAATATCAAATAGCGTAAATTTGGAGGATTTCGAGAGTGTATTTTTTTTCAGAAAGCTTTTACAACACTACAGTATTTAACACTATGTATTCCCAAGCGCCGCGCTATTACTTCTATCGCGCTTACATTTCGTTGGACAAAGCTTTTCCCTCAGTCGATTATTGATCATTGAATATTGTAAATCTCAGAGAGTTCAGAAATAATCTTGGCCTTAAGAAAGCCTCCATACTACGTTGAAGCGGGAAAACTAAAATTGCATTGTACACGCGTCGAGCATTTTCGTGGGGATTTTCGTCGTTTATTTTGAACTTTTTCATTCTTCGCAAAGATTTTTATGTTATCAGTTTTGTAGAGAATACTTTGTACTACCGTCCTAGGATATAAGCCCTTAATTTTTTTATATTTCCAGATAAACTCTCCACTAAGCCTTGACCTGAGCCTACGTACCTTAAGCTTGAGTGCGAGAAGCATGCGAACATGTAGAGGAAATCTAATATTATCAGAACCATATGTTTTACCTGGATTTTTGTCAAAGTATCAAAAATCACTTTCCACATGTATCAGGCCTGCGACGTCTAATAAACTGCGTTATCGTTCCACATCACTCACACACCGACAATTAAGCAATTGCGGAGTGTTTTAAGCTCAGTCTTACTTCCATTGCTACACTGGAGTGAAACGATTTTTCCAAAAAATAACCACCTCGTTGAGGCTGTCAAAACCTACGCTATCGCAAGATTGCTTATAACTTGGGAGAAGAACCTTGTCTTGCAAAAAATACATGCGAGAAAACATGCAACGCTTGTGAAGCACAATTGTATCTGTTAGTGACACAACGCTGTAATAAATCCCAGGCCACTGCAAGAAGCATTTTCGAAATTTGAGATTTCGAACAATTGCTAACCGTGCAATGAAAAATCTTTATTCAGTGGAAAATCCTCCTTTGGATATCACTTCCGGGCAACAGAAAAACTCTCCATTACATCAGCAATTTTTTATTTCTTTTCATAGAAGTATCTGTAATCAAAGTTCATTCAGAGCTGAAGTATATCAATGTGTTTCCATAACGCTATGAAGCACGAAGACAACCTTCAGTCGGAGTAGCTAGCAGCTACACATCAATCTTCTCATGAGAAAAAGAGGAAGGGAAAGCAAAAACAAGGCGAAGAAAGAAAAAGCACAAACAAGGCAAAGAAAGAAATGCACAAACAAGGCAAAGAAGGAAAAGATTTCTGGCGACTTTTGTAACGCTAAAGCACTGAAGGCAGCCCTCAGAAGGCATTATCAGCTGCCAAATCACAATTCCATTAAGAAAAGAAAAAGAATTATCTGAAAATATTCAGAAGTTGAAAAGTGCAGCATATAAAGCGAAGCACAATATTGCCCTCCTACGTAACACTGAAAAGCTAAAGAGAAGCTTCAAGGCAGTTTGGCCTGCTGCTACATCTCAGAACCCTGACGTCAAACAAAAACCGAAGAAAAATCGATGAGGCCAAAGATGTGCCGGATAGAACGAAAGCGATTACTGGCGGCCAGCATAACGCTTAAAATCATTAAAGGCAGTCGCCAGTTAGCGTCATCAAATGCCATATCAAAAGCACACCAAGAGGAAGGACTTTGAGATTATTCAAGAAAGGTTTAAACCGTATTGGACAAATGAGAACAGATTCGCGAATTGTGCAACGCTAGGAAACAAAGAAGGAGTCTCAACTCAGCTTTACCGGCTGTCGCACCTCAATCTCCTCATAGGAAACGAAAACAGGAATAAATTCTTGAAGAGATCAAGATGTATCAGAAGAAGCGACAACGAACGACAACAAGAATATGTTTGCCAAATCAATCACCAAGGTATGTTTATTTAGACTCTTACTAAATTGTGTAGCGAAACCCCATTTGTCCTGAGACTTTGGAATAGGTGCAATGACTGAGAGGCGTGGATAATGTGAGAGTTACTAGCGTTGCAGATATGAAGCATCGAGTTTTAAGACCACTGTGATTATTTGTTAATAGTGTTTGCCAGAAAGTGGTACAATGAATCAGAAATCGTCAGTTGAATCACTTCTTCTTTTCTGTCCAAACTCTCTTTCACTTTTTACTATTACTTATCCTAGAAAAAAGCGGACCAGCAAGATTAACTTGAACCTACTCAAATGAATTCAACGATTCCACGAAATATCATCTCGAGCTACATAAATTTTACAACACAGCAAATAGGCGATGCAGATTTATATGTGAAGTTTTATCTTTGTAATCGTCAAATGGGATCCAGCTAGTAAAGAATGATAATATTGTTCTCTCGGCTAATAATTCCACCTCTTTGTCTTCTTCAGAATCGATGATTCAAGTCGACTGTCCACACTTGTACACGCTTGTGTGGTCACTCACGGCGATCATATTCAGTGGTGAGCGACTCGAGAAACAGCGATGAATATGCTGAGGTATGAGCAAAATCCACTGGTCAGTTGAGTCTTAAATCTTGGATTATTACAGAGAGCTCACGTGATATCCACTACGCCAGCCAAGGCTGTCGCATTGCCTTACTTTCAGTCATGCACTTAGCCTGATGGCAAAGTAACTGTTCCATGGAATATTAACTATTTTCGAATTTACCAAGTATTTTCTGCCTCGGTATTGTTCATCACTGACGGTGTAATCTCGTCTTGTATTTGTACTGCCACTATCATTACCCTCTCGCTTCATCTCATCATATAAACTTCTATTGTTGAGTTTTCCATCCTAGTAAGCGTCATTGAGAACCATCACTTGTTTACTATTCCTCTAATAGTCAATGATATTGACGTTTTCTAATCTTGAAATACAAAATTATTCGTGTAACTTTTCCTGAAATGGTTGCTCACCAGCTTCTTTTGATGTCCATGTATTTTGTCCGGACTGAGATTTGTTCTGATCATGTGGTTCCCACTAAGTTATTATCGAATATATATATATGCTTTACTTGCACAAGTTTGAGCTTGAGATTTGGTGTTATAAAATAAGAGATTCGTGCAGAAAAATTGTAAAATCAGGCAATCATAGCTATATTGGGTGCGATCAATATCCACATAGCAAAAATATATTTGTGAAGCGCGAGTAGGCCTCGGACTTGATTATGTTAGTGCTCCTGTCAAAATCGCATGATGTCACTTTTAATTTACTCGTTTTTCATTCTGTCAAAGCGTAAAATGATTTAAAATTATACGTACTCCCCATAGGATATGGGACAGTCGAATTCTTTGCCGTTAGATGGCACGGAATAAGGAAATGATCCCTTTTGATGGGAAAAAATTGGTGTAAAGAGTGCTAGCTATCAATCGAAAACTCGAATTTTGTGCTACTGCGCTGCGCGCTTGCTTTTTGGAAGGCCTTTTTGCTCCATTGAGGCATTCAAAATAATTTGATGTTTTGAATGCGTCGGGCACTTTTATTAATGCCACGCTTATGTTTCCCTGGACAAAACATTTATGAAACTGATCGTAATTGTTCGATAGCTTGAGTTTTGAAAAATTAAAAAATTTGTTTACTTTCCAAGAATTCTTCCTTATAGCGCCATAGCCAAAAGAGATTTGTGTTCTATACACGCGTAATTTCGTGGCAGAGATCACTCCTTATAGCATAAATGATCATTCGATAAACGTATGTTTTGACAACTCCAACGCTATGCTCGTTTTCTTTTAGACCGTTTCGTTCCAGTGCAGCAGGGAAAATTATATTGATTTTACATATGCCGCGCACTTGTCGGTTGGATGTGTGATGCCTGCAAATCGATAACTCGCTATCGATAGACCACGCAGGTGCTATTCACATGTGGAATGCGATTTTTGTATAAATTTGAAATTTTCTCTGCTTTGAAAAGAAATTTCGGATAAAACTTGCTACTTACTCCAAGATTTCATCTACACTTTCATATGCTTTTCAAGGTTCTAGTACAATATAGGAATGTCAATAAAAAAACCGCTGGCGCTGTGAACATAATTTTATCTTGCATGCTGTGGCTGTATAAGAAGGCACTTTCAAAAAAGAAGCAAGTAGCTCATTGACCCAAAGGTTGGGCCATCGATTGATTATTCAGTCTTATGAAAAGTTCCTGTCCAGCGAAAGGGGTCGTTTCTTCATTTTGTGCCGTTTGACGGAAATCAACTGATAGTCTATACTCTAACCACAAAATGCTGGACTATAATTAGGACAAGATACTCAGTAGTCGTATCTCATCGACTGTTTTTCAACCTTGTTATAAACGTCCAATATAGTCTGTTAGAATGTTTGAAGTCTTCGCCGAATTCGTTGCGCTAGAGCCATAGACGTGTTTCGAAGGTATCGCCCTCTTCATCAGTCGCCCACGCTTCACCTTAAGCCCTGCATTGCAACAAGGAGGGTATACGTATGTGGTGACAGCACGGAAACAGTCTAACAAACTATATTGAATGTTTATGGTGATGTTGAAAAACAGTTCATGAGATGGATCAGTTTGCATCTACCAGCCGCAATCTATCGGCTGAAAAAGTGATGATAGCACATTGACATTGTACATTGTGCTGTCACCACAAGCGTCTCCCTCTTTGCTACAAAGCTAGAGCTTGGTGTGGGACGTAAGCCATTGATAGGAGACGACACCACCGAAGTACGTGCATGGCACTTACAGGACAACCTCGGTTCTAAACATTCTAGCAGATTATATTCGTTGGCCTTCCGTTATAGACTCGGACCGCTGTTGAGCCTTTCCACGGCACTTCCACGACAGGCACTGGTGAAGAAATGGCACAGTGATGGTCTTATCATTTCTCTATATACATGCGCTGCCTCGAAATGGCATGATGACGGTTCAAGTGATTTACTCAGAATATCAGACCAGCAGTAAATAAAACTTCGAAATTTTAGAATCATTCAACAGATCGTTTTCGTAGAAACATTTTGGGCTTACAAGTTGCTTACACTTGCTTCAAGATGGAGCTGTCGTGGAAAGAAATCCGCTTGCTACTCATGCACACTTGGTGCCTAGAGAAAAATGATAATGAAGCGGTGCAAGAATGGAGTCTGAGACGATGATATGGTCGCAGAAAGGGCGACCAGGAAGAAGTTCGCGAAGTTCAGAGCTGAAGCAAACAGTCTGGAGGACCAGTCGAGCTTGGATCCCTCACAAGAAATGCCATCAATCTTGCCCGCTGCTGCACTACCATTTTTCCCTACGCGTCATTCGCGTGAGAGTAGCAAGAGATTCGTTACTATAACAGCTACTCTTGGAGCAAGTATTAGCGAGTTCTAGACCAAAATTTTTGCAAGAAAATGGCAACTCATCAATATTAAGGTCATGCTGTTTAATTACTTCTTGCTGATAGATTCAGTGTTTATCTCCTAGTACTAAAATTCATGCAACGGCTTGTAATAGAGAGCACTATCGGTGATCTGCTGATTTTATATGACCCGAAAGTGTGTAGTATAATGTGAGAGGCTACTGAAGTTCACGACTTTGATTTGTTGCTCGGATTCATCTTTTAAAGACGTCTATAAGCACCTTCATGGTTCTGGCCGATATTTGTAAATTTTCTTCCTTGTAAATGCTATTGTATGTTCGTCGATTCTTTCTGCTTTACATTCTTTCAGAATAGTGGAGAATTATGCTTGGGAGCTACCAAGTTTTCTCCGAAGATAATTAACTCGATCCATGAATTGTCTTTTCAAATAAGATTCTACTAGCATTTTATCGATCACGGAATAGACGTAGACGACACTCGGGTAAATAGAAATAGAAGCCGTGCTCCCATTCTACAATTCGCAGGCAACTACTCTGCTCGCCCTTTGCTTGCTTTACTAGTTGGAAGTTATCTCTATTCAAATAATCACGTGAGAAATTCTATTAGGCGTTCGATTACTTCAGCTTCAAAAAATATGGCAAACAAATAATCAAAAGAATAGGCGCCGGCTCAGTGAAAGAGAATTAAGTGTCTCAAGAAACAAGTGTGTGGAGTCCTCGAGAAAATTAACCTACCAGAGAAATGGGACGTCTATATTTTTTGCTAACTGCATGTACTCACATGCAGCTTTGCACGACTTTGCAAGATGATACCTTAAATTCGGCAATTTCTTCCAAAATCTCGTTTAAAACAGTATAATCTGACAATGTACTTCTTCTTCTTGAGCCTTTTATAAGGTCTTTTATGGACACTTATACAGTGCAGTAGACTTGCTTCGGCCTTGCAGCCTCGTCAGTTGCACAGTTCTTTACGTCGGCGCCAATCCATTTTGGGGAAAACCTCCTTACACGAAGAAATCGTCGACGAATATGTTACACTGTCGCCGCGTAAAGTGACAATTTACTCCACATATTGCAGGATAACATGTCACTGCATGTCCACTGACATAATCACCAGACATTGCAGTGATTAACAGTCGATTGCTCTAAGGTGGTACGTTTCACAGTACACTCTTACTCAACTGTTTTTTTTTGGATCTTGTCCAAAGAATGTAGTCTACTAATGTACCTTTTCTCTGAGTCTTCTATGAGGTCTTTCATGGGCTCTCCTAAAATGCAACACATGTGCACAACTAACGAGGCTGCAAGGCCGAAGCCCTAGATTGTACTCTATATGAGCTTGCACTGTATATAAGCGCCCACAGAAGAGCCCATAGAACATTCAAAAATGAATAACATTTGAAAGGTCATTTGTAATGGAATCATCAAAGTGCGAAGAAGTCCGTGCTCTCCACGGTGTTCGCCACAAATAAAGTCATAAACGAAAGCATGAAGGCGTTAGGTTCTGTTCAATGCTTGTCGAATGAGTTTGCATCTGGCTTCATGAAGTATCGGTACAGCTGGTGGAATATATCACTACTGGCTTGTGCAATGATCTGCGGTAGCCTAATGATACGTCAACGTGGCGCTGCTATCTTCGCAGACAGTCTGTTAGCGATTTACGGACCGGAGGATGAAGGTTTTCGTGGGCGAAGCGTAGGATAATATCAGCAGTTACATGTTCATTACAGAGCACTTCATACTGCGCCACAGGCGTCTCAAAAGTGTGTCATCCGGATTGTATTGAGACTGGAAATCAGTGTTGGCGACTGCGCGAAATCAGCATCCAAGTGCAAATGTTAAATCTGACCAGCCACTTCATCGCAACCAAGAGTGGCCCTGAGAATGGAACTGATGCGCACTGTGGTTTCACTACAACAGCATTGTCTCATAAAGTCTGCGGCTTCCATCCATAAGCATAAGATAGAATCAGACATTGCCGGTATTTAGAATTCTTTTTATTTGACCGCTTTTACTTAGAAATGGTATGATGTTGCAAGTAAATATCTAATGATGCTGAGTGATATACAAAATATTCAACGTCAGACGGACACCGGAGCCTAATTTCACTCTTTTAGCACGCTCCTCGGAAAGAATGAAATGCTTGTTTGATTCCTGTCTGCCGTTCAGAGTGCTGCCTATCATAAATATAACATTATTGGATTACTGCCAGGAACTGTTGCCAATATGAACGTAACATAGCCAGCAAAATGTATGCAGTCTTCAAAAACTATACTCTCCTCATCAGACTTGAGAGGAGGCAATCTTGCCTAGCCAGTGACATTCATATAATGCTCACACCCTTCCTATTCTTTGTGAAATCGTTGAGGTGGATCACCCAAGCGAGCAAGTGCGAAGAGTATCTCAGCAAACTTTACACCTTATCTGGAAACATGTTAAACAAGCAAGGGAGCCAGTAAAATGTGACCAGTGAATAGAATAGATGACAGAGTAGTTCCAATTTCTGAACCCCTGCGCCTGTCTTGAGAAAGACGGGAACAACGAGCTATACCAATTGCGAGAACACACTCTCAAAACCATGGCACAGCAGAGTTCTCTACAGTGTATATTCTTCTAGTCTTACCTAGTTGAAATCTAACTGTTAGAGTGTTACTTTGATTCAGCTATCCTATAGCAATTAGACGGGAGCCCTTCGAAACTCTATTTCTTGCGTGTGGGTGATTACGCCTGTCACTTGAGACGTTTTTATACCTCAGACGTTCCTATTTAGTCCATGCACGATATTTTGACTCACTTGGTCATTGCTCAATGCATAGTCACTTAGACTTAACATAAAGAACGCAAAATGAGTCCAAAACCCCTGCTATCGTTTCCATTTCTCTGTTTTCGCTTTCAAGCCAGAACGAAAACAAAAGATCGCATCGCTTTTAACTAATATGGCATCGTCCTAACTTTTAGTAGATAGCTAGATATCACACGTTTTATGACGACAAACGCTCTTTATTCCGGCCACAGCTTCGACATCGTTCTTCAGGCTACATAAATGTCAACTGAGCACATAAATGTCAAATACTAGCATACATGAATTTCTACATTTCTGTTGTCAACGCTTGAGTCTCTTTCATAAGTAAGCTCTGATAATCTTCAACTGATTGTGCATATTTCTCCAGTTGCTCGTCGGTTTTCATAAATGCCTCAGCTAGCGCTTTTCACTTCGCTTGAATTGACAGTACTTTGCGGGCTTCACTCTAGAGAAGCCTGTATTTATTGTTTTCTCGCCCTTACTAAACCCTTCTCTTCGCAGTTCTTTGAAAATCGACTAAATCACGGCTCTCCAAGTATAACAGGTTATCGCCAACTGCTTTTTCAGCACATTACAGTACATCGATGAATTTGCGAATGCGGTACAAAGTGGGTTCTGATAAGAGCGGAAAGTATTATTAGATATAAGAGGAACGAGTTAACCTTTTCTTCTCATTCTGTCAAATGATGTGCGGAAAGTTATACGCAAACGAACACATCTTGAAAAATTTGAAACAAATGTAGTAAAATGGCTTACAGAAAGCTTTCTTCCAACAATTTCTGAATTTATCAAGTGCGTCAAGAGCACCGGCGTAGAAGCTCCACCAGAACGTGGGGCTCACTGTGCACTCAATTTCTCTAATCTCGAAAAATTTCTTGATAATATCTGAGAAGTAATCTTTAGAGCACTAGATTTCTGGAAGTCCGCCTTTTTCAGTAACTTCTATTCCTTGGAACCATGTTTGGAAACTTTGTGAAGCGAGCAACTATGGTTCTTGATCGAAATGGAACATTAAGAAAGTGTAGTAGTTACGTGCTCTTCTTAGAGTAAACTCTCTGTTTCTACTGAAACCTCATTCATACAGACGCTTTCTTTTTCAACTCTACTCCTTTTGTCATGTTCCGGTCATGTTTCGAAAAGATGACCTGTGAGAGGCTTCGAAAAGAAAAACGCCGACTGAGCCAGCTGTTCACTTTGGCTCTGGTTACTTTGCAAGGTACTGATTATGGAAGTAGTGTACTTGACCGCGTTATGCCGAACACTTATCAGCCGAAAGTGGACAATTTAGCTAGAGTATTACTTTTGAGATAGTTTTTGGGAACAAACACACATGGTAGTTAGCTCCATCTTGCCTGCAAGTCCATCAGACGTTCCGTCTTTCCGATGTCGACAAACTGGTAACAGATCTCTTTGAGAGCATAGCAGCACTGACATGATACATAGCTAGGTCACCGCAAGTCATCGTAAAGGTCAGGTATGCATTCGATCACTTCGAACAATGAGTGGAGACGAATGCTTGGTGCCTCCTTCATGGACTGAAAAGCGCCGAAAGCTTCCAAGCTTATTTTATGTGCACAATGGCTTTATTCGCAGTGTAGCTATGGGAAAGAATTATACGTAAATACTTAAAGATATCTAGGAAATCAGCTGCAGTTAGGCAAACGATGAGAAATTTACCATAAAAACATCGTCTATTATTTATCTCGGAGACCTCAGTACAGTGCTTGGTTTTTGGAAAACTGTTCTTACTGCACTGTAGTAGCGAAAATAGGAGTGCGATCACACTCAGTGAACACTTTTTTACACGTGTATATGCCTGTGGATGACTTTTCACTACACTGTGATGTACCACAGTACCACATCCATCGTACAGCTCTAATATTATTTCATCGGATTATCACCTTCTTTGCGCTGTAAAGCAGCATTTGCAGGCGAAAGAACTCAGGTACCAAAGCCTATTCAAGGTGACCTCACCGACTTCTGTGGTTGTCAGCCTCGCTCCTTCTCGGAGGAAGACATTTGATCTTTGCCCAGCAAATGACCACACTAATAATCATGATGCTGACTATATTGCTGATCAATGCCCTCAAAGAAATAAATTTTGGTGAAAGTTCCTATAAATCGACAAACATATGTACATACGAGCGAATGAAATCATCTTTAATCACTGTTTAGCTTCAGAAGTCAAGAAATCAGTTTGAAAAGAATATATACATAATAATATAACTATAGCAAGAAAGGTTGATCTATGGCCTGGTATTCACAACGTGTCAAGTGTAATTGCATAGATCATTAACGCAAGATGCATGATTCCAGCTGCTTACACTCCTCGATCAAGCT
This sequence comes from Parelaphostrongylus tenuis, assembly GCA_019055375.1. Taxonomy (NCBI): domain Eukaryota; kingdom Metazoa; phylum Nematoda; class Chromadorea; order Rhabditida; family Metastrongylidae; genus Parelaphostrongylus; species Parelaphostrongylus tenuis. The sequence goes on from JAHQIW010003497.1 coordinate 14,219, forward strand.
GACACATTCGCAATAGTATAGTCAATTAATAACTGAAATCAGAGCATAATTTAAGCTCTCTTATCAAGATAAAACGGCAGCATAAGAAGAGTGAACTTAGAATGGAGAGTGAAACAGATTCGAATCCATCAATTCCAGGCCAGCAGAAGATTTAATGAGAGCCAGCGTTGTTTCGGGAACAGTATATGAAGGACGAGAATAGTGGAGACAGGTCGACATTGCGTTATTTCAGTCGTCTCCTTTTCGTAATGTCCCTTTCCTTCATTTCTTAGAGTAAGAGTACACTTTGAGCAATTCTCTTGATCGACAAGTCGACTAACATCGTCAAATGGACATTCTTCACGAGTCCACGACACGATCTACGCTTAATTCCTTGAATATCATTAAATAGTTTATATCCTAACCCTAGATAACCGATAAAAGTTAGTTAATGAGTCACAGCAGCCTTTAGTGTCTCCGAATGGCGAAAAGATCCTTTCGAGACTTCCAGCTGGCGACCGAACTGTGTTTACGTCCACTACAGCAGTTTAAGCGCCTTAGATAAATCGCCGAATTAGCCAGCAACCAATCCTACTACTTGATCTCTTGTTTGCACTTATCCGTCCACTTTTACATTGATAGAAATAGACTTAATTAATTTTAAGCTCTCTTAGTGGTAGTCTGCATAAGTCCTGATATCACACCAATCTATCTATCAAGCACTGTGCTAGGTTGAACCTCGTCAAAATGGATCTATCTATCTAGATGCTGTAAACTATCCTCGCATTCTACAAGGCCACTCTCCAAAGTGTTGTACTCGCCACTGTATTGTAAACTCTTGAGTAACACAGTATAGTGTCCAGTTAAGGTTTGATTGATACAACTATGACCGAAGTCATCGGCGCTCATCATATCCTGTGCTTATAATGTCGTAGACCACCTTCTTATCAGAACTCACAAATAATTAGGAATCTCGCTTCTCTCCAAACTTTCCATATAATCTAGGAGCTTGTTCCTCATCGCTCACATGATTTCTTTCCAACACTTTACTATCGTTCGCAGATTAATCATCTAACTTGCTGGCAGATGAACTAATATCGTTATTTGTTATCATGTATTTCATATAGAGGTCTAAGTACCCAAGTTTTAGGTAAGCTTACGGAGCCCGATAGACAACACATTCTCTACGACTTCGACAGAGTTCACTGAACCAACAAAATACACTGAACCATCACTATGGAAAGAATTTGCCGAAAAGTCAGAGAAATTGTAGGACATCAAAATATTCATCTTCACTTTATCACTTTATTTCAGTCACATTACTTTTTCCTCACTTTGTGTATATCAGCACATCCAGCATTCTATTTGAAACCTCAAATTCATTGTCTGCTCGAGAATATCAACTTATTCACGAATGTCGCAGACAACTGGTCCAATATATTTTCGCGCTATCTCGGATGACCGGACTGGGTCTTCCGTGAGAAGTTCATTTATTGATTTCCTGGAAGTGTTGGAAATCAATTACGCAAGCATCACTAACCACTCGGCCACCATTCGGCGATGTTTTGTAGTAAATTCCTAAATTATAAGTGTTGACGCAACAAATCTTGAAAAATTCAGTAGTTAGCTTTCTTACTATGGCCCTTGAGGAAAAGTATCAATCCTTTTTGGCAGATCTGTTGAGTTGTTAGGCAAATGGTAGACAAGAAAAGTCTTACACCTGCTCAGAGTGCTTCATGATATGCATCGCGTTAGATCAAAGATGGTGATCAGTTTCATAGATACAGTAGCATAGCTCTTCTCATATTTCTGAGATTTCACTCTTTATCCTGTGTCCTATGCTGTTGAATTCTTGTAGGAAAAGCCTAATTCAGTGAAAAAGACGGTTGTTCCAATTCTTCTACCATGCTAGACACTTACATTTTTCTCTAGCAACAGCTGATCCAGGATATCTCAAAAATCTTCCCAAGGCTCTCTAGCAAAACTTCGATCTCTTCTGGATAATACCTTTGACAAATTATCACTCTTTTATCTATGTTTGCCCTTACTGTACATGCTTTTTGAGGTGACTCGTCGTCTTACTACTGGTGGCAAACATGGGTTCAATCCCATTGAAACTGATTCCAAATCTCACTATCCTGTATTCATTTTCGCTGGCCGTTCCTAATCTGGTTTTGAAGTCTCCAACAGCGTATTTGTAGAAAGACTTTCCGCTGCGGTTGCTTTCCTCCATCTTGTTGTGAAATGCGTTTATTGAAGAAAGATAATGGCCAGGCAAAGAAGAGATTTCCGACATTGCGTGACCAGGACTAGAGAGAGTCCTGTCACCTGTTTGTCTTGTGTTGATATTCCCTGTTCTCCTTTGTTGGGCGGCAAAGATTTTTATCTGACCAGCTGCTCCAAAAAGTGCGCAAACATCAACGCCTGAAGCGACTGTTCTGGTGTCTTAGGTGCAAAGCAGGAAACAATCTCTACAGCGGACTGCAGGCGTGTTTATTTTATCTTTTTCCAACGGCGTTCTGTTGGATCAAAGATCTGTTGGCCTCTCACTGGCTGTTTCACCGCCTGAACCCGTAGGCTGGAGCACCTAGTGGCAGGGTATTGAAACAGAAAATTCCTTCCTGTTTTAGCTATCTTTATTCCACAGAGTCCAAATGTCTGCTAAGCGGAGCCTTTCTCAAGTCGTCACCACAGCAGACAGTCACCGGCACTTGTAGATCAAAAGAGGCTCACCATCTCGCGACTTACTTTACCAAGGCGGCTGCGATTTCCGCTATAGCTCACATGGGTTGGACATTCCGATCAAAAACGTCCGCTCACTCGGGTTGGGAGTGAATAATCGAGGTGAAACATACCCTAACCTACTTTACGGAAGTACTACGATGAAAAATAATATTTCCGTAGTCGAAGCATCATGACTTGCTTGTTGATTTCTCATCACAGCCCTACTGTGGCAATAACGCGATGCGAAATAGAGAAAAAAAGACTGATATAACAACAGTGCGGAAGGCTTCATGAGACAATCCATTAACTTTGCAACTTTCTTTATTCGGGGAAGAAGTCCCTAACTATGTCTGCTTCCATTAGTGAAAAATTTGAAGCGTTCTCTTCGAATCTACGTTTTCAGGTTGTTCATAATATCACTACGATATACAATAAACACCTTTCATTTCGTTCAAATGGCTTCCAGTAATATCCTAAAGTGATTTTCGAGCGAGGGATATTTTTCTTGTAAAAATGACTCCTCTGCATCTACCGGCCGGCGTCGCAAGCTAACTTTAGCACCAATTTCGGAAAGAATTTTATATTTAACTTATATTTGAGTGACCATATTGAGTATGGGGCGGAAAGTGACTAAATCGAAAGTAAGAAATAAGCGCAGTAATTTTCCTTGTTGAGAATAAGCAATTTCAACACAAGCTGACATCGTACGACTCGAGTTAACGAGCTGTTTTCTCGTAAACGAGGAACGTTTGTGCAACAAAAACTTCTGGGCGTGCCATGAATCACATCATGAAGGAAGAAACATCAATCTTTGCAAATCTCGATTAGAAAACCGGTAAAACCTCACTTAACAACTACTAGGTTGGGAACAAAGTTTCCATCGTTTGGTAAGACATTCAGCATTTATGCATTATTTTCAGCAAATTTCAACTCGTTTGTTTGCTTGTGCTTCGACAAGTTCGTGCGGATCCTGTCTTGGCTTCTTAGGAACAAAGTCAAGCCGATGGACATGGGATAGCACGGTTGTATGAGAAACGCCTAGTTGTTCTGCCAATTCATGAGAACTTGATGACGGATCATTTTTCAAACCAGAAATCAAGTCTTCATCATCGAGTTCGATTGGCTGCCCGGTTCACGGTTTGTCGGTCAACTCTTCAATTCCGGCCCTGAACTCACGAAATCGCTCGCAGAGTGTTGGTTCTCCAATCCTACGGTCGTTCCAAGCTTTGTTGATTCGGCGAGCAGCATCAGCAGCATTTGAACCAAATTTGTACTGGTAAAGCATCACCAAGGTTTTTGCTTCTTAGATTATTCCATTCTGCAGCAGATATGGACAAATTATATATCATAAACGCGCGAGAAGCAGATCTTTTGCATGATATGAAGATCACACACGATTCATGCGAAGGAAACGACATTCCCATCCAAACGATGGAAATGTTCTTTCCAACCTATTATGACGAGAATGTGAGCCTTTTTTAAGACCAGAAAGCACACTCTTGGAGTTTCACAGAGGCATAAATGATAACGCTTCATGCATAAATCAATGTTTTCGGTGTGCATCGGAGGGATTCATCCAATGAGTATACACAGTTCACATTTTAGAAAGTAAAACTCAGGAACAAGAGCAATGGCGCCATCTTCTGCCACTTACTCCTCAGGTTCAAAGGTTGCTGGCACATAAACTTTTGAGTTATGCCACTTCGAGATTTCATCTCAGGACCTCAGGGCTGTTGATACTCCGGACGAGTTTAAATGTGACACCTTAAGCAACTGCTTATTTATAAAGATATTTTTTTTCGAAGCCTGGTAAACAACCAAAGCATCACTTTAACTATCAAACAATCAGGAAACGTTTTTCTTGATGGTAATTGATGCCATCGAAATGCCGCTTTGAAAAAATCTAAGTAGTGCAGTAGTCGTACTCTCATCGTGGCATAATATTTCAGATTCCGTATAGCTTCCGCTAATGGGAAGTAAATTTGCGTATGATAGATATATATAATTACAAAATTGTGGTGAGTTCCCATTGCTTTGCCAAAACCTAATTTTCGCGTCAAAACCACCATTAATAATTTTAAGGAATCTATGGTCTTCTCGGGAAAACTTTCCAAAGTCCGAACAGAATACTGCAACTTCGTCTTTGTCACAGCTCGATGTCGTTGTATACGCAAACACGGCGGCTTAGATTGATATCAATGCGTATTTTTTCAACCATAAGCGTTCGATCTCTATTGTTCATTGCTCCACTGAATGCTGCCCAATTAAAATCATTTTAAAGAAGGCGCCAACGCAGTCAACACCTCTAGTTTCACATGCTCTAAGAAACGCTTCCTCGCTAGTGTCATAGATGACAAGAAATGGTGAGGACATCTCGTGTCAACTAGGCCAATGATATTGTGCTCCTCTCACCTTGCCAGCGATATTAGGTCTCCCACAGATGCTTCGTTTGCAAACGAACGTGCTCTATAGCGTGCAGATCGACACTTCAGTGCAATGTGATTTTGGCACTTTGGTAAGGCTCAGCAAATTTCAGCAGTCTCTCCGTACTTGTCCTTCACAAAGCTAGCGTACTGGGGCTTTTTTTTGGGGGTTATGGAACAGGCTCGTTTCCTTCAGTATGCCTAGCTTTTGTGCTCAAGATATAGCCTGCCGAGCCTTGAATAAAGGGTTGGATAATGACGGTCACTTTGTCGTGCCTTTCAGAGGAATAGCGAGAAGCCTAAGTATGTAAGGAGATTCCTAACCGCATTCCTTACTTTCCAACTGCTTGGTTCTCAAAGAGTAGAAGGTTTACCAACCTAGCTCTGCAGAAACAGGGAGTCTACCTCCTGTATCCACCTGCCTCTCAAAGTTTGACATGGATCCTCCTTCCTTCTAGCTTTAGTTCCATTACTGATGACCTGAGGACAACTACTACAACAGGCACCCCGTAATATCAAAGATATAGTAAATTCTTTCAGAATATCTCTTGCCTACCACCAGTCATCGTTGACTGACGAGAGATTCGAGTGAGTGTTCGTAAAGCGTTCGTTTTCTCCTTCTTGTATAAGATAGCAGTGCCGGTTCTTACCGCTATAGATTCGCTGAGTTTTATATCCTTCCTGTAGGTTTTCGTGAAGTAATCCGACGTACAGTTGGCGGTTTCGTGCTGTGGATTTGACATCTCAAGAAATCCAGTCACCACATTCCCGTCCAATGCATGTCATGAAAGCTCGTTGCGTGTTCGATAATGGTTGATGAAGGTAAACTTTCGGTCTTCTTTTTCAAATGTGAGGAACGGAATACTCCATTCATCGACTTTCCAACTACTAAGTGGGCAGCGCTGAATGATCTTTGGTCCTGCCTACCTAGAAACCAGGTTTGTGACGCATATGTTAGGGTAAGAACAATTGTTGATTTTAAAAGGTGTGTATTATCGGGTGTCCCTATAAATAGTCAATGCTCATGAACACTTCCAACGTCGCTCACTTTCTTTTGCTCAACATCGAATTTGAGTCGCTCACCACCTTTATTTTACAAAATAAGCATAACTGAAGCATTGTGAGATAATCATTTTCTTGAGTTGGAAAGGAACCTATGAAACAAATCCGATCTTGATGAAAATCACTCTCGCAGATTCAATTGGAGAGTAGTCTCGTCAGAAGCTCTGTCGGTGTCTGGCAAAATTTGTTCCAGTTGACTAGTACGTTGCTATATGAACGATATCATCAGCAAGCCGAACGTAGAGTAACTGTTGGTCGAAGATTTCCCACCTCAATGTTGTCTCATTTCCACCTCAATGATATCTCATTTCATGTTGGTATGACGTCTTAGAGCGTGGCAATAAACGATTTCAGCGAGTCGGTGTCACCCTGCCTAGCTCCTGCCTTTACGTCGACAGTACCATCGCAGCAGAATGTTGATATTTCAGGTGTAAAATTTTATATAAAAAAAATACTTAGTAAGTAAGCCTTGTTTATCCAGGGCTTCTGGCTTGACTAGTCTAAAAACCCTTAGGTTGAAATATAAATTCTCAGAATGTTGGATCTAAAGTCAGCGGCTTTCATTACCTCACCAAATGCTAATAGCAATGTCTCGGAACAGAAAACGCGTTAGACAACGCCGCGCCAAGTTTCGATCACTTTCATTGTGAGTCAAACGCAACGAACCTTGAAAGAGCTCATATTTGAACTATTGATCTCCGTGATAGAAAATTGTTCACGTTATCTTTAGCGGAATATCTGTAACACAAACTTGTATAAACTCCAGCTTAGTAATGTTGTCATGGTAATCTTGCAAGACCAGCACAAACAACAAATAGTTTTCCATGTTACTGCTGCAATTGATAACGGTACAGTCGAACACAACAGAGCACAGTTCTTCGCAATTTAATCTCAGTCAACACTATTAATTACGAACAATTTACATCTTGACAATATAAAAAGTGAAACTTACAGAAGCGAATCAAGCTAGAACAGTAAAAATTCACGCCCGTTTTCTGGATGCAGAGCTCACAAGACGCAAAGGAAAAAACACATGTAAATGAAATTACACTGTAGCAGATGATATAAAAAACCAGGAATATTCGTGTCTTATACGAAGCTGAAAACAACCAGTAAAGGCAATTGAATTGCAACCAGGAATTGTAAACGAGTTGATATGAAAACTAGTTGTACTACAATAATAGATGACTACTTTCAAAAAATATTTTAAATATTTTCATGAAAAAATTCACAAACAACAAAGTTTTCTGCTTAATTGATGGTACAGCAATAATCATTACACATCGAAGTTTTCGCAGCAGATACTCTTATAGACAGAAGAAGCATGTGTGAATAACTTTCAATACACGTATAGAGGAGATATGATGGAAACTTCAAACACAGAGTTGGTATTTCACAGTTCTTCGCTGACAATCTCATGTATTGAGAACTCAAACTATTCGTCTTCTAACGATAGCATTGACAGCCTGTCAATAGAACTGCTAACCACTGTGACTGCATCACGCTCGTGGCTTACTACCTCTTCTGGTATGGATTATAACGGAATGCTTACCATACTTCGCGGAGCTGATAAGCAACGTACAGCTACCGTTGAAAATGCTGAACTCATCTCTCGCAATCGGTCACTCGTTCTCGATCGACATCCCGAGAAGACAGGGTGATCGTAATGTGATGGCTGCAAAGTACACGTTGCACAACACCTTTAGCTTAATTCTATCTCTCCTGTGAAAAACCGTTTGCGCGAAGTACAACAATTAAAAGTGGTTCTGTTTGAAGTTAGTTTACTTTCACGGATTCATTTCCGATTGGTTGCATGAATTTTTGAACCCATACCTTGCGCTCGAGAAAAAACTCTCATAAAGAGTGCTAATAATCATTCAAAAGCTCAAATCTCAAACTGCACGCAGAAGTGCCCAGTTTTTCGAAAATGTCCTTTCTATAACGCTGGAAAGTTGGAAACAATATCATGTTTCACACACGCATATTCATCGCCTGTCAACGTTCTATCTCTAGACTATCAGCAATCGTTCGATAGCGTAAAATTTACTGATTTGAACTCTGTGAATATTCTAAAGAGAGCGTTTCTCTGCAAGGTAGCAAGGATGATAATAATAATTCACATGCTCGAGTAAGTGGTCATTCGCCAATTCACGGGCCGCTGGGTGGGGCAGGAATGTGGTCTGACGAGAGGATCGGTCGATTTCCAAACATGTGAACATGTAGAGAAGATCTCACAGTATTTCAATGTCTTCGAGACACTGCTGGAAGCAATTAGAACGTTTTGCGCCTTCCAATTCCATGAAGTAATCATACTGATGAATGCTTTGTCCGTCTTCATAGCAAAATTGAAGTTTTTGAAATCTTTTTGTAGCACAGTCATATACTTCATCTAGAGTTTTTCCTTCAAAACGAAGAAACAATTTCTAACTGAACAACAAAGATCGCATCAGCATAAGACCTGCCGAAAATCTATAGATAGTCGAGCAACAGCTATTGCCGCCTCATCCAGCGGCGCGTGAATTCGCCAAAGACCACTTGCTCGCGCATGCGAATTCAATCTCATTTCCCCTGCTGCATTGAACAGAAATGGTCTTTTCAGAAAAAAGTAAAGCCTTGGAATTACTGAAACTTACGCTATCGATTGATTACTAACAGTTCCTACAGTCTACAAGAATTCTGTTCGCTGAGAAATATGCGCATGTAAATAATTTGTTTTCGAATTATTCAGTGTTATAAAAGGGTATACTCAGAAAACCGGCCATGTATGCGGACAGTTGGAGATTTGAGCTTTGAATGATTACTAGCACTCTTTATAAGAACCTTGGTTGAGCTCAGGAGAGTGGCTTTGAAATCTGCGCTACCAAACGGAATAGGCCACCTTATCAGGATCGTTCTCTTCCAATTGATTTGACTAGCAGATTTCGTTCTACTAAAATGAGAGTAATGAAGTCGGTTGCCGAGAAACAATAGCTAGATTGGTTACTAACAATTTGCAGGACTTACAGATACCTTATCATATTGTCGTTTCCAAATTTTTGCTGCACATTACTATGGCAGTCAAGTACTTGCATCACACTATTCATTTCTGGTACTCAGTTCTATAATGTCACGCTTTTTTCAAATAACTCTCTCAAAGCGTAATTTGCACTGCTTTTCCTCACGATCCAACTTTCACGGCCTTCACAAAATTTTTTTAAAGTATAATGGAGACAAAAAGTACGATGAAGCATAGTGCATAGGCGCACATAAGCGCTCGACAGTGGCATTGGATAAGTGAAGAGCGTCATCCAGTCGAACACTTAACTGACGATGAAAGTCTTCAATACCTTTTGAAGCTGGATTTTCACAAAAAGATCATTGAAAGTTTCTGGTGTTCTGCTACCAGGATATTTCACCATATAAACATCTGCATCCCAGCAAAAATATGTGCTCGAATCAAGTAGTAACATTCTATATTAACATATCAAAATTAGACACCATTTCTAATCCGAATCTTTATCCGCCGCCCATGATGGTCTATAAATTTGTAAACTATCTTGAAATAGTAACATTAGCTTACCTGAGTAAGTGGCCGGTAACGACGTCGCCAGTTACGTACAACATCAACATCAGCAATTGAAGAGAACGATGGTGCCTGAGAAAGATAAAGCGACGGTACAACACAAACTTCATAATGGACACGATAAAAGCAAAGTTTTGAGCCAAAGGGTAGCATGGACATAAAAGCGATATCTACGAATGAAAAGGCTACTATTGGGAATACCTCTGTAGAATGACTATCGAATTGCTTGATTTTGAAGCTGCACGAAAAGCAAAAAGAATCGCCCACGCTGGAATAAAAAATGAGACAATGTCGTATGGGAATTTCAACAGCAAATATTCTAGTTGATTGGATTCTAAATAGACTATTCTGAAGTCTAAGTCTGTCAATTCATCACCACGAAATCAAAAGAGAAAGAAAAGTCGACTGTGAGAAACCTCGAAATTATATTACAAAGGTGAGTAACGAATTGAAAGAGATCACTTACAAAAACACCGCTACATCCTCTTACATCATTGGCCCTAAAAAACATGCCTATATGATATCCAAGATCGGCCAGTGCTGACGTTTCTAATGTCCAAAAAGGCTGAAGTGTAAATGTCAAGCAGATATTATTCTGACAGACGAACGATAAGAAAGGATAATGAAAGTGAAAAACAGTGAAAAAATCAAAAAACCACAAATCAGCTGCTTAATAATCGAGGAAAATTCCACTGACTAGAAGTGCAGTGGTTGACAGATAAGCGGTCTTGAGAAATGAGACAATCTCTTAGCACATGGAGTTTATTCGGTACAACAAAATAAGAAACTTTGTTTGAAATTCAGAGATAAGAAGACCTCGTGAAATGGTCACCACTGACCGAATTTATAAGAATACGAGTTTGATAGAAAGTTAGCAACCAAAGAGCCATAAAAAACCTAATAAGATATAGGTTCGAAGATGATTCGAGGGGAGTGTAGAACTGGATCCACCAAGGATTTATGATTATGACTCTATCACTGATCATTACTGGATATGTACTATAATATGTTGAGTTGAGGCTGCAAGGTTGATGCACGTTATCACGAGGAAATGTGCAAGTTGACCACTGTCCAACACTCTTCTGCAACCACTCCGAAAATAGCTTAGCCTGACTACTCTAAAGGCTGCAAGGGATTCTGCCCAGCAAGTATTTCAAAACAACCACGAGGAAGATGGAACCCTGTCGAGACAACAGCCAGAACTTTTGGGGACCCTTGGGACAATGGCTGTGAAATGCAGAATCGAATGCTGGAAGTGCTGGGATCTGCAAAAAAAAATGTGATAATGGGCCGTATGAAGTAACATAAACTGTAAAAATATTGCAAATATTCGTAGTCGTACGTTTGAGATCAACTAGACACAATGATGGAGAAGAACGTCATTTTTACCTTCACAGAAGTTATCCAGGTTTTCCGTATAATAACTATCGACGTTAGTGGAGAGCTGTGTGTAATCAATTTCTTGAGCCTAAGTCTAAGCTTAGATTCAAGCTTATACGTGCTGCCCTAATTTCATATAAAAGATTTGAATTTGAAAAAGGTTTCAAAACTTGATAGGACCATAACTCTTCACCTAAGCCCAACTATCACAAGTTAAAAAAGAAGATTATCCTCCTACACTGAAATTTATATGTGCAGAATGACTCTTTCATGAGAACAGTATCATTGCCTAACTTACTCTCGTACACAAGATCCTTTATGCTTTAACTGGTCTTTTCGCAATCTTCTAATGTGCCAGGCATGTCTAGGAGAATTTAGAGGTGAGCAAAAACTCGACCTAAGACGGGAATTGAACCCGCGCTTAATCCATAACGGCGACTCGTGTTACCACTACAGCACCGAGGCAACCACTTACTCACTTAGCAGCCACCAATCGTTAACAGGTTCGGTCGGCTGAGCACATATCGCTCATTAGAGCCAACTAAGGTGACAGCCATTCTGCACGTATATATATATATTATGCATATACTATACGATATATATAAATATTCAAGAATCCTTGTTTTAATTGCTCTTTTCGCAGTGTTATATTTCACTCGGTATGCATGTCCTCGCAATTTCTTATTCAAAGAAATCACTTGAAAAGCACTATAGAAATTGATCGGACCACAATTTTCCACACGGGCCAAGACGTCTCAGTGACGTCTCTGCTGCTCCAAAAACTTTACGAGATCAGAATTTCATCAAAAGAACAAAAATATCTGATTGAAGCAAAGCATAAGAATCGATCCAAACATCATCACATTAAGAAGCGCATTGCGTCATAAGTGGATACAAACAATGTGACCATCATATCTAAAAAATTTTTCCGCTTCAGCACTATCAATGATAAAGTGGTTACTGATGTCGTGTGCTACATGCGTGATCAATAGCTAGATCGCATCCGAGGCCCACCAAACTTTTCATGACACCGGAGTCGGTAAATTGATACCAAGCTGGACTGAGAGGACAACAGCATCGACTTGATAATTCGGCAGAGCATCGCAAGTCGTTCCAAAGGATAAAAAGGAAACTATTCACCTCAAACGATGTTACGGATATAATCGAATGTATAGAGCATTATTCAAGGTTAACCAACGCCGATAGTTCAATCCTTTTTTTACAGGTGATGAAGCAAGTTATACTAACTTTCCGATTGTCTTTTTTTCTAAACATGCCACTAGTACTAGCACGAGAAGAAGAAGAGCAAGTGGATAAGGGGGGCGGTGTCACAATCGCGAGATAAAGTTTTTTGGCAACATAATTATCGGCAGAGTTGTCAATACGAGAATAACAAAGAATCTCAGCAGTTAGCCAATTCCACCACATTTCAATCAAACGCTGCGTGTCTATGCAGACGTGATTCAACGAAGCTGATCCCTCAAGTAGATGGGAAATCTAACAAAACATCAGTAGCAATGCTTGCAACTGAATGAAGGCTATTGGCCTAGCAAGAAATTTTGTGGACTTTTCGCTCCTGTTGATTAATCTTCACGCATTTAAGTTTGTGTCTTCACTATCGTTTAAAGTGGATTCTCGCGGTTATTTTGGTATATAATTTTTCTAGATTTGTTATAAGATGGAACTGCGGCGAGAGCAAAAACGCTTGTTAATTTTACATGAATATCGTTGCGTGCCAAAGCAACACTTGAGCCCAAGGGATACTCGAGTAGCATCAACAAGCGTTTTTGCTCTCAAAGCAAATGTACAAGTGTTACAAATAGAAATAACCTCAAGAAGCTGCTCTAAACGGTATTATAAAGGAAAACTTAAATGCATGGAAAATATCCAACAAAAACGAAGAAGTCGGGAAAATTTCTTGCCATTCCAATAGCTGTAGGGGAAGGACGATTTCACGAAGAAAAATAAGCATGAACGATTGACAGTGATGTTCAAAATTTGAGTATAGGTATTTGGGAAAGTGAAGCAAATGTATTGAAAGAAAAATTTTTTTGTTTGAAAAAAAAAACATTTTTTTCGCGCAAAGATAAATTTGACGAACCTAAAAAGGTTACGACGTTGATTGGATCGAATACTCTCAGCTGCAGATATTCTATCCAAACGCCAAGAATCAGGAAAAATGAGCCAACAATTAAATGAACCATTACAAATTCTTCAGAAGAAAACCGTACCCAATAAGGAGCTAAAATGTCACATTAGATAGAACGAGTAAGCCTTATCTCTGCTCGCTCGAAGAAAACTGTCTGGTAACAAGTACGAAGAATCGTAAAGGCAAACATATGACTCTGAAGAGCTTGTGTACTTACATGTCTGACGGCGACAAATTTTTACGCCGATCTCAATCGCTGGACAGGAGCTTCTCACAGTAGTTCCTGAAACCATTTGGAAACTTAAATCTCTAGCTACGTCTCCACGTCGTAAGTTTCTTAAAATGCCTTTTAAAAAGAGCATAACAATGTAGCATTGAGCATAAAGTTTTGTTTCCTAATCGCCGTTCTCCTTCACTTTTATCACGCGTATAAATCGCTAGAAGCACGAAAAGCCTACAAGTTTGTAGAGAATTTTCCGTAGTATCAGCACCATGCATTTTTGATCATTCTTCAGGCAAAAAATTACTTAATAAAGTAACAGAGTTGACGCCCTTTCAAAGCATAATACGGTAGATCACCACAGCACCAGGCGCTAGATCAGGCATTCACATTACTAACAAGTCGCTGTGGCTTCCCTTCACATTTTCCTCGGCTATAAACCTTTTTACTTTGGCACAGGTTAAAGAAGAAGCAACCTGACAAATTGATGCGGCGCCAGATGACCACAGATAACAATTTTTCGAATTTCAGCCCCTTACTCTGAATGTAATCTTTATTTATAACTAGGTGATGATGCTATGAAATCGGTATTGAAAGCAATTGGGACATTTTGGCCTCCTGAATGCCGTCAAAGTGATGAAAAGTTCTTGATTTATTTATTCTTATCAATAGTACAATAGCAAATAAACTCGAATTTTACATTTTCGGCGACCTTGTCTACCGCCTAATTCACGGTGCAGGGGTGGAGCAAGGACGGGGCAATCGATCGCGTTTGAAATATTGTTATTCAATTAGAGATTTTTGCACCGCATTGATAGAAATTCAAATAACAGCGCAGATTTTAATGCTTGAAAATCCCACTGCACGTTGATGTGTTTTTCGCGCTTCCAGCGATTTATACGCACTGTAAAAATGAAGTCGAAAGGCTAGTGTCCAACAAAATTTTATTCTGGGTGCTACAGCGTTATAGAATGGGTTTCAAAAAACCGGCGATATGGAGTTGTAGCAAGAGCTCAAGGTTTCGAATAATCACTAACATTCCTATGAAAGTTTCTGTCCAGCGAATTAGGTCGGCTTAAAAATTGTCGCCGTTTGATAAATATTACAGTGTTTGCACGAATAATATGCATATTGATTAGTGCGTCACATAGAAGTTACTTCAACTCACACAATACCGTGGACCAACGGCGTCTGCGTCTCTGACATTCAACATGCTGCTTTAGATGCCATTGTTAGACGCAGCACGGCACGGTGAAGGATAGAGATACAAAAGCCGCGGGTCCGCCGTTCTGTTAGAGTTAATGCTAGTAAATAATGATGTTACCGTGACAATCCTTTGAAGGATTGGTTAACAGCAATAATCCAGCGATTAGGAACATCGTGGAGTATCCGAACATGAAAAAAAAACGATGAAACACGTAGTCTGAAAGATTTTCCTCAAAAAATTACTGGTGATAGCAGTATCATTCGTTATGTCAATCTATTTGCAACCATTTGAGAACAAGGTCTTCTACTGATTTTTCTCAACCTTTAAATATTTCTTCGATAACTCAAATCTCAGCGACTTCGGTGCTGCGCTTGCTTCCTGGAAAGGCTTTTTGAGGCCGCTGTAACAGCGAAAATAAAACTGACTTTCAAACTTCGCGCGTGCTCTCGTTGTTTATTCGAAACTTTTTTCTCTAGTTCGGAGACATTTTCAGGCTTTGCCTGTTAGAATTATAGAAAGACTTTGTTCGATAGCTACATAGGCCTGAGCTCTTATGTTCATTTCACGTTGACAAATGAATTCACTATGAAGTTTAAGTCTAAAAATGCGAAAAGTAATCTTTTTTCTTGGTTCTCCAGCAATCTATGAAGATCATTTCGAAAAAACCAAACCTTCTACGGAATTACTTAGAGTAATGTTATCAAATAATTATCAAAAGTCTGTAAATAAACCATCCACAAATCCTAACCACCTCAGTGACTTATGTTACGCATGCTCCAAATTCACATTAACATGGGTATTCACACATACTAGCTCAGCAAAATCTGTGCGCCCGGTATGAAACTCATTTTTATTTCACCTGTTGCAATGTATTGAAAAGACCTTATAAGGAATTGAGTACGGTTACGAAATCGACGAGATTCAGGCTATCGATCAATCACTAAAAGTTTGAGGAAAGAGCGAAAAAGGCCTTGTCGCAAAAGGTTGAAAAGTGAATTGCGATCACTGAATTGAACTCATAAAATTCTACGGGCAATTTAGCTTAGAAAATGTTGCTCTGGACGAACATGGCATACCTTTTTTACAGCAACAGAGCTCCAATAAATCATTCTTGAGGCGACATTTGAATACAGATAGCATACTATAATGAGTTCGATCGCTTTAGCTTAGCTGATGAAGAGCGCTACCTGTGTTTTCCATCCAAATAGCCAATCCGATGAACTGAAGACAAACATCGTCAGAATCTCACTCTCTTTCGGAGATTATTTATCGAGGTGGCAAGAAAGTTTCGGGACTTTTTCGTGTTTTTCAGTTATTTTCGTGCATTCGAGTTTCTTTTTTACATCGTTTAGATCAGATTCTTGCGGTTACTTTAATATATAACACTTATACATTTGCTCTAAGATGAAACTATACTGAAGGTAAAACGATTTTTGCCGCTACACAAGTATCTCTGCGTTTCAAGTGCGGCTTTGGCAAGCAACAATACTCGAATAGCGTCAACGAATGTTTTTGCTTTCGAGACAATTCCGTCTTAAAACAAATGTATAAGTGTTGTATATCAAAATAACTGCTAGAAGCTGCTCTAAACGACGGTGAAAACCAAAATTCAAACGCATGATAAATAATCAAAATAAACCGAAACTATTTTGCTACCATAATATAAAGACCTAGTCGAAGTCAACATTATATGAGCTGACAAATGAGATAAACTCCCGAGAAAGGAATCTCATTAATTGATGTGGGTCGGACAACTAATCCTACTCTGATTATGGATGAACTTACTACCAAGTGACCTGATGGAAAAAAATTTCTAGAGAAACTCCAGATTAACCCTTGATAATCTGAATAGAGTGAGCTTAGAACTGCCTATTTAGCTGGCAGAGCTTCTTTAAATAATGATGAAAACGTCCTTTAGACCTAGTATTGGGGTAAGTAGAAAGATGTCAAAATGCCGAAAGAAACAAAATACACCGAAAAGTTCTGGGAGAGTTTGGGCTAATATATTTTCGAAGCAACTATATAAACATTACAGGATACCAATTGATTGGATTAGCAAATATCTTAACTCATATAGAAAGCAGCAGACTCATCAAGCATCGTCTGACGAGTGACTGAATGCACATGCGGCCTCAATGAGTCACGGTGGTTTGTCCATGTAGCAAGTCAGTGATGTTAAACCTCTCAGACAAGTCTGGTACCGATTCATCGAGCGACTCCGGAAGGATGGAGGATTTGGTGAGGCTTAAGCGCGGGATCGAAACATGGACTATCGATTGGTTGACCACACAGTGGCCCAGCGCTCCTTCAACCACTGCGCAACACACGCTGTTGTCTTCAAAAGAGGTTTCATCCAGGAACAATAAAATCAACAGTTTCTCCTACGATTCAGCTAATACCACGGCGTTGATGAATAGTATTCATTTAGCTACTTTTATTTATTTTACATCAAGACTTCTTGATATCAGCTAAACCATAAAAGAACTATTACTGACCCGTAATCCCAAGGTTGATGGAAATGTCGGCTTTCAAGGCACTAAATTCCGAAACTATCACCTAGTGAATGACCATTTTAGGTGTAGCGCTTACCCTGTGATACAATGAACGAATAAGACGTAAAATAGAAGTAGCCGTACGGGCGATGATCGATTTTGGTGAAGATGAACTATTCGAATCAGTGCCAAAATTTCTGTCACTCCGCCAGTAGAAGCGATTATTCCCGAACGAACACAAGCCGAAATAGGAAATCTATTGATACTCGAAGCATAATCTATTGACAAACACTCTGAAAGGAACACCACGGTGATCGTTCCACCGTAAGCTGAGTGTAAATAGTTCGGCATCGATTTCTCGATAAGTGGCGTATGATGTCCCGGATAAATTTCTTGAACCGATAACCACCATGCTTGAATGAGACTTAAAAGCCGAAGCACGTGTCTAATATATTATAAAAGCCATAACAGACCTCATAAAACGTTCAACACTTTCGGGACCATGGACTCAACCCTCTGCGCCTCCTACACCCAAAGTGTTGCGTCTAGGAATTGCGTCTTATCCCCCGGCATGTTGGATCTAACGATGGCATGCTGTGGGTCAAGGACGGAGGGGGTTGGGTCCGTGGTCCCACAAGGGTTAAGGAGTGCGTTCAGGGGATATTCGACTCATCTATTTCTAAGGGAAAGTAAAATACGACTGACGTTTCGCTGTGCACCTTCCTAACCTATACACCGGTTGCTTTGTTTTTAGCACATTCCAGCCATTTTCTCATGAAAGATATTGATGCACTAATACGGTAGACGGCAAAAAAGAAAAGGCAATCCCTTTCGTTGAACAAGGACTTTTCATTGGAGTGTTAGTAATCATTCGAAAGTCTAAATCTATAGCTAGTGCGGTACGTGGCCGTTTTCTTGAAAACACCCTTTCTGTAACGACGTCAAAATTAAGAGAAGACAGCCGCGAGATTGAAATATGATATCGTTGGAAGCGAAAAGCACATGGACGTGTAGAGAAAGTCCTCAGTGTCAGAGTTGTCCATTTGATCTGGAGTTTCTTTCACTGCGGAGACAAAATTTCTAATCGAATAACAAAAAATCGCACATTTCATTTGATGCGAAGACGTATATCGATTGATCGATCGATGACGGGGCCGCCGTATCGAGTCCGCACCATACGCCCATAGCGGAGATTAGGCGGTAAACAAGTACGCCACAGGTGTGGAACTCGATCTTATTTTTCAAGCTACACAACAATGAGGCGATCATTGCAGAAAATAAGCAAAGCGTTGAAATCGCCGAAATTCAAGATATCCAATGATAATTCATAGCACGAAGAAGGAGCTCTGCCTTGCGAGAAAAACGCATGTGTAGAATACAAATGTTTTCCTTTTGATGGAGCGTCATAATGAACACTTTTTCCAAAAACGGTCACCTATCGCGCCAGTGAGAGATTCGGGCTTTCGAATGACTACTAACACTCCTACAAAATCCTCTTGCCCAGCGAACGAGGTCGGTTTTTCACCTGTCACCGTCTAACCCATAAGTACCGGTAGTAACAATTTTCCAGTCATTACAAGTCAAACCATAACTCAAAAAAATCAGTGAATATGGGAAATCGTAAAGACAGCAGAAAATCAAATTTCATAATCCATACGTCACGAAGCATGGACCAGGAAACTCTCTGAACACTGAAAATTCCATAAGAACGGCGTTTTTAACCCACCGATAGGCTGCTGAGGGTTGACACAGTTGGCACAGAGCACGTCGATGGACTTATCCCATTCCGATTTGGTGAGATTGTCATCGCCAGCTCCACTTCCTTCAAACATTCGCCTCCACCACGGCTCGACGGCGAGCTTCATTTCAGCTTAGATATCAACAATGAGTAGGGAAAATCGAAAGACAGTGGTCCAGAAAAGGCACGATCATCCAATAATCCCCCATTTCACTACGAATACTGCTCATGTATTATTCACACATGCATGCCAATGTAAAAATGCATGTGGAGCAGTGTGTAGAGGTGTTCGGTGATCAATCGATGGTCGCTGGTTCGATCCCGCGCTCGTGGCTCACCGAGCCATCCATCCATCCCGGGTAGAGGAATTGGCAGTGCACTTGCTTGGGAGCACTGACATGACACATCAGTAGGCCACTGCCGAGTTACTGTAAAGGACGATGTGCATTCAATCAGCCCAAACAATGCTATGAGTAGAGACAACTGCATAACGCATCCGTTCAGGTCACTGATCGGCGGCGAGAGCTTTGTCCTATAGAACGATAAGGACCACTGGATCGTACAAGTTGCATAAAACAAGCAAACAAAAATGAACACAAAAACGTGGCTTGGAAAGCGCGATGGCAAAACAGCGCTGGCAGCGCAACTGATAGTAAGTACGGGCCTCTGGAAACGGTGAAATGCGGGTTCGATTACCGTTTGACGTCAAATTCTTGCACATCACTCAACATCACTGGGTGTTTTCATAACCTCATGTCACCGCTAAAAGCGATCGAATAAAGGCTCGAATACAAAAATGTCTATGTAAACGGCAGTTACCAACAAAAGAATAAGCAAAAGTGTAAAGGAATTTGATATTAACGGGGTATTTCGTTGAAAGCATCACAGAAAAGTGAACTTGACGAGTCGTTGAGAAAAAAGAGAGTAGGCTAAAAGCACGTCGAAAATAAGTTTTGTAAACGTCTTTCCCACAAGTAAAGTTAAATAAGAAAATTACAAATAAAGCTTAAAGAACCCGAACAAGTTTAGAAAAAGGGAATCTAAAAAAAAACGGTACACTTGAATGGCTAAGAAAAAAAGAAAATAGCATGTAATTTGAAATAAAAATTAAAAGTAAAGCCCAAATAAGCTGAAAAGCAAAAAAAAAGTAAACTCAAAAAACAACTGGCATGCTTTGACGTATTGAACACTACAGTGTCAATGGACGATTGAATCGTCCTTTAAACCGACTGGTTAGTCTCCCGAATTAACGAGCTTGCGATTCCTATCTTGTTCCTTCTTATCGGAAACTGAACAACAGGATGATTACGTCAACACCCCCCCCCCCCTCCCCCTCTCCCTCTAAGTGGGCTCCTACTGTACCTTTTGAGTTTCACAGTCGCTACACACTGGGAACCGGCAAATCGAGATAATACTCTCCATTCAAACGGATAAACGCGCTGCTCGTCTGGTCAATTCTTGAGCGAATTGTGGTTGGAGCACAATTCATACTACAACAATAATTCAGCGAAGTATTTTTGACCATTCAAATTTAAGCTGAAATTTAACCAAGACTGAAATCAATGGTCTTATTTTCAATGCAAGAGGGCGAGGATGTAGCGCAGTGCTTAGAGATCTCTCACAATACGCACGCCGTACCTCACTAAGCCTTCTATCTCTTCGGGGTCGCCCAGTCGGTACCAAACATCGCCGGAAGAATAGCAGGACAGACTAGATGTATCAATAAGATACTTTACGTAATTTTGAAGGCCATAAATGCACTCACTCATCTATTGGAATGCTTTATGAAGTCTAATGCACGACGAATGCATCGAGTAGCTAGCCTCATAGTGGAGAAAATCTGGAAATCTGAGTTGTACCAAACCAAGTTGAAGGGCGAACTGATCTCGAAATCGATCGCTATCTGTAATTGGGGGTAGGGAGTAAGCGACGACAACAGCACCTTCAACGTAGCAATGATTTAAAATCCGCGCATTTCATGAGTAATTACCTTTGGATTTGATTAAATCAACAAAGGCAAAGAGAGTGATATCCGAGAATCACAGAGGACAGCCGAAAAGAGACATGATTCATGTGTTGATTTGATTCAGTACTAGCGACAATTCGAGACCGACTTTGCTTTGACTTTTTGATGATGCCTTAGGTACAAATTTCGATACTCATTGTACTGTGATTGTGGCCCTTATATTATTTTTCAAATCTACTAGAAGCCTTTGAGCCCTTTTCCTACATTGATCTCAATAAATCAATTCACCGTGGCTTCACAAAATATTCTTTACCGAATAAATAGTGATTCAAGGCATTGACCAGTAAGTTGTGATTGACTGGCTCATAAAAGGTTAATTACAGCATGACTGATCAATATATATTCTTCTTGTTGATAAGCTAGCACGATGCTGATAAAGAATTTTATCGTGTTAAAAAAGAATGTCTTTTTAGAAGATTTACTGGTATTCCGTCTGCATTTCTCAGCGAGGGAGGTGTCGTAGGCTTGTCAGGCCAAGAAAAAACGGATCAAAAATCAGTATGAAATGCATAAATTTGTAAACTTATTTAGTATTAGCAGAGTAGCAAAGAAGTAAACTAGTAAAGTCGGTGTTTCAGACGATGGTTAGACGTTGGCCGTCATCAACAATGCCGCAATCCTTAGTCAAAAAGGAAGCGCTGAGATGACTTACGTATGAATAACGTCACATTCCATTTGAAATTAAAGACTAGCCAAACAAAATTTGAGAGGCAAACATGAGGAAGTATATTTGTGGAGATGAAGAACTTAGGAGACCCGTCCAACTTATTGGTAGGAGTTGCTGTGCAAGAGACATGTGATCGTTGGTTTGATGACGCTTCTCTTATTAGTCACGTCGTTCATCACGCAGGGGTTGATATATTGATTCTGGATTTGTTTGGAAGAATAAAGAGACTGCTTTAAAGGTTCGGTAAATCACAACAATTTTTGTATCGGCCAATTTATATAACCCAGTCTCTCATAGAGCAACTTTCTAGAATAGATTAATGCTTACCAACCAGTTTTCTTGCCAAGGTATTACTCATTGCTATTACATCGGGGATGCGGTGGTCGACATTACGGTACCTGATACTCAGAGACCTTTTTAGCTACATAAGCTTTCTCTCCCACACTTCTAGCAGTCATTTAATAGCTTGAGAAACGTCGATTTCAAAACTACGATTACCCTCTGAAAAGAACTCTATAATGTGATGTAGCAGCAAAGAGAAGATTCGTTTAACCTTCGACGCGCATCGTTTGCACAGCTGACGTCTGTGCTTGCCTTTTCACTAGAGTTTTGCTACTCATTTGGAAACTTAAAAGCGATGACTGTGAAGCAAATTTGATTTCTGAAGAGATCTTTATAGTGCGCTGCACTAGAGGAAGGACACTTGGACTCCGGAGTTTTTTTCCACACATGAGAGTTCAGTGTGCCTCGGAAACAAGTGAACTTGTAGAGGAGATTGTGGACTAAAAGATTACTAGGAGAAGCATAAGAATTTTTTTCGTTCGTAGATTCGATAGGTTTAAAACTGCAGATTTGAGCTACAAAACTGGCTTCTAGAAAAGCCTTCTTAGTGGTCTTAATAACTGGATAGAGAACTGCAATTTCTTTCTGAAGTGGATATCCTCTTGTTAAGGTCACTCAAGGGCACGGAAGAAGAATATTGTTAGATCTTTTGATAAGTTTTGATACTAGAGCAATAAACGCCATATTAATTAACCAGAAGTAATTATTAAGTTAAGAAAAAGCTTCCTCAAAGCCAGCTGAAAATTCAAAGTTTATATAACAACTCAATTGTAAACAACAGAAATTTCCTTCAAAATGAAGACCATCGCTATCCACAATCTTCTACCAAAGGTCTCCGAGATTCCGTCTGCCCGAAAGAAATTCTTCCGGGTTTGAATCAATAAACCCCTAACATGGCTTTTCAACTTGATCAGATCGGAATTCACGCAGGAAATGTTCCATTGAGCAAAAAATACTATAATCGTTCTGTTTGGCAAACACATATGACCTTTCCTACATAGGTAGTGTAGCGGCCCTGAGAGAGCAAGAAGAGCACTCTTTATTTAATCAATGTTTTGAAGTTGGCACCATGTTACAATTATATGTAGAAAATTGATGAGTGATACGAAAAATTATGGACGTTCGACAATAAACAAATTGTGATTACTAGCGCTGCTATTCTGCTATCACTCTTTTCACGACACAGGTATCAACCTGTAACAACCAACCATCAACGGTTTAGCTTGGCAGCCAAATATAGACATTGAATCCACAGTTAAATGTAAAATCATCGGAACCCTAGCTATCGTTTTAAAGAACATGTATGATCATTGCCTAGTAATCGTATGAAAAAAGGTAGTTTGTGAGATAGTATCAATGTATGAGTTTTTGAGATGCTATGCACGCTAGCATTGCGGCTCAAGATAGCAACACTCCACAAATCTGCACGTTCCATCTGGAATATCTGCTTCCTCATCGTTGCTCTTGTGTGCATACGTAATAACGTTTGGAGATGTTTAGTTTAGCATACACCTTGCCCATATGGTGACTATTTGTGTCAACTGTCAATGAATTGTGTATGCTTACGAAAATCTTGTACCACTTCCATCAAAACCCGTTTCAAATTCGCAGCTAACAACTTGTGATGTGATTATTTATCTATTATACAACTTCACACTAATGCGAAAAATACGTATTACCATCGCTAATGTTTCTTATTGCACTCAATGTCATCAATACCTTCTAGTCATGTTGTTCTTCATATTTTTCACACCCAAAATGTTGTTATTTCTCCTTCGTTGTCAGTTTATTACTACTGCTGCAAATAAGCAATTTAGCTACTCAACGAGTTTATCTAAAGCTGAAGAAAAATTTCCAATTTAATAGCAGCATATCGATCATCCCGCTCGCCCCGCCCCTTGTTACGGCCGCCGCCGCCTTTTAGCACAACGAGTAAACAAACTGCGGAGAATGTGAAACTCGATCCTACTTTACCTGCTAAACCAAGTTCCATAAAATAAGCGCATCGCTAGAATCGGGAAACAAGACGCTATCGGATGTTTATTAGTAGTCTAGAGAATGGACTCTGTCAGGCGAGATTCAAAGCACAAATCAAAAGACCAAAGGAGATCAATGATCAGAACAGCTTTTTCAAAGACAAGCAAATAGTTGATCTTTTCGAAGCTTGTGCTATCAAATGAGTACTAGCATTGGAAGGAACTAGTTTTGTCCAGTGAAATATAAGCGTAATTTTAGTAATCATATTATTATTTTGGACTCTAGAGCGCTATGAAAGGTGTGATTAAGAACCGACTACTTAGCTCTCTGGCAAGAGATACAAGCTTAAGTATGATTACTAACGTTCTCATGAATCATTCCTGTTCAGCAAATAGGATCGGCTTTGAATCCGTCTAACAGAATTGTACGGAAATAGTTTATTTTGACTTGTGCCTATTATAGCTGTCGACTGCAGTGATTTCAATTCGAGACGTCAGCCACGTTACGGAAAGTCATCATAACCTTTGTCTTTTTTTCAAACTCGAAAGGCTTTCAAAGCTTGAAAGCGCTTTGCAGAATACAATTTCTCCTCAACGAAAATCATTTCTTTGCTGTATCTTACAATGGGGTAAAAACAGATCTTTCGGTGCATTCGAATAGTATCTATGATAAACCTCATAGTCGCTGCGCTCTTCTCATCCATTTTGTGACACAAATATATCGAAGTGCTTTTGCTTCCCATGTATATTTGATTATCTTGAGATTTGACTGTTTAGCTCTTTTTGATATAGCTAATTTTACGAGGTTGAAAAATAAGATTCGGTTGGCTAATAATTCGACGTCTTCGTCTTTCTCATTATCAGTAATTCGGGTTGACTGTCTTCAGTCGCTTCAAGTAAATCTCGGCTTCACTGTCGTTCGAGGCAAAACTCCTTTGGTACAGCAGCGCTTGAAAAAAAGAATCTCCACTCTTCGGCGACGCTGCTGAGCCAATTTCAAGTTAGAAGGAATGTCTTCTCTATGTAATTTGAGGTCGCTAACACTATCAAGTCGGTCACGGTGCCTTTGGCTCATTGGAGCCAATAAGGCATAGTCGCTGCTCGAGTGCTTGAAACGAAGGTATTACGTTCGAAATCTCGTTAACATCACAAGCATTCATGTGTTTGCAACTGTTACTCTACTTTTATTCCTCAGGGTGTCGTCGTTTCATACTTTATTTTCTTCTCTGAAACCACCAAAAGAATGTTGGAACTATTTAAAAAACATTTTCTCTGACGAAACGAATAAAGATCCTTTCAAGATTTTTTCAAAGTACAGAATTCAACTGTGCAAAAACCAGCAGAGGCAACTGAATGGTTTTCTGAATTCAATGACGTCGCGCCTTGCGTGTTTTGAGCTTGCAATGAACATGGAAAACAGTGCAGGATCAATCCACCGAAGAAGGCGACCTGCTTGAGCAGTGTCTTTCTCTTCAAAGAGTCACCTGTCAACTGAGATATTCATAAAATCGCTCTTTTCTTCACTATTCGTTGGCTCTTTCAGTTAAGCAGACTATATGCTAGAAAGGCTAGTCTAAATTTATCGATCTACAACCAGCTCGAAAGTTTTAGGCGCCACCAATAAGGCTAATAAACGGCCCCTTTTGAAATAGCGCTAACATTGGCGTTCAGATCTTCAAAAGCCTATTCAATCTTTTAGATTCAGTATTTATATAAAATGTAGAGTTGTAAATGAACCTGTCATATAACGAAAGAAATAAGCATAACATAAGAAACAACTTGCAAAGTGGGTACTGACGTGTTGAAAGCGATTAAGCAGACGTAATTGTAACGAAAATGAATCAGCTGTCCTTGCAGCTGTAAACGCTTTGCAGATCGCCTTTGCACCCTTTGTGGTTACGCTTCTGTAATTTTTTTGATTGTACAGATCTTTGAAGGATTAAACTGCAGTCAATCTAGCGTTTATTAACTACGAAAAAAGTGAAATCTGTTATAGCTTTTATAGACTAAAGTAATTAGCCTATTATCAACCATGTCTGCCCACAGATGGATAATTATTACTTCTAATGGACTTTCTAATGTCCATGGGCTTGATAGCTTAGAAGCCAGGTTAGTAATCGATTTTTACTGTTAAATGGAGTCGTCATTGTCTTGTATCGCTACGGCTTCTATCTTTATCACACAGTTTACATCTAATCGATTCTGTGGAAGTCGTTTTCCATTTCGAATCGTGCCATAACAAACGTGTATGTAAAATCTACATTAAATGATTATTGTTCGGTATAATTGACTACACATATTCCTCAAAGCTATATGAAATTGTGCTTAGTTGTAATTTAATTTTTTTAGTCCATGTAGTATGCCGTCATGGAGAACAAGTTCTGAAGGAGACGTTTATGAAGAGATCACGTGATGCCAAAAAAATCTCCCACGGTTATACAACGTCCACTAAGACCCACAACAGGTCTGTTAGGTCTTTGAAGTATTTGATGTTTTTGTAATACGAAGGTAACTACGAATGACGTGCTTAAGCTATAGACAGAAAAAAGGTTTTCACAAAAGTAGTTTCTAAAGCATATTTCCGTAAAAAAGCGGTGTTTTTGGTGATATAGTAGGAAAAACTAATTGATACGGTGCGTAGTAGTTAGACTTGCTTTCCATGAAGTGTCAAAGATATATGTTCGAAATCCTCATTTCACGTTACTTTTATGGAGCATTTTGTGGCTGAGGATTTACTGCCTTTGCGCTGTCACTGAGCTCCTTCATCGTATGTGGTTGAGCGTTAAATTGGAAAACTGGATACTGATACTTTATTTCTCGTGCACTATTTTTAGCTCTCCGTGTACGGTCTCCAATTCTTGCACCGAACAAAATTCCTTTTGATTAGATGAGCGAATTGCATGGACAGTAGCTCATATTAGATTGACCATTTGGGACAAAAGACCTATGGCAATGATCTCTCCTCGGCGGCGCGATGAGAAGTCCGTAGTGAGGAGTGGCTAGCGATGCCGACTATTTTGAGAAATCAACTAGTATTTAAATGTTGTTCTAGAGCTCAAATATTATAGCAAAAGGTGAAAACGCTTAGTTGTGCAATATTTCAGTGCTTCTTTAGGGAACGTAGAATTTTGAGGTAGCAACGCATGTGCAACGTTTTTCACATTTCCTTCGACGATAGTGGCGCAACGGAGACCTATTCTCTACTGTGCAAATATTTCAGAAGAACTTATTCAGAATGGAACACACTTGGTTTTGTGGAACCTATGCGCTCGTTTAATATTCGTCTCACAAGAAGAATCTTCCTTACCAGTTGTCACCGGAAAATAACACCAAAATTCTTTCGAAACGGCACCACGAAGTAGCACCGGAATTCCTGCGAAGTATGCAAGAGGGAAGTTGAATCACCAACCTTCTGTTCGATAGACATTGTTTACTACTCGGCACATATACGCGACGAGGCGGGGAACACCATGGCGGGGTTAGTACTGTGGGTCTATCGTACCTTGATGGCTAAAGCAACCTTTGAGCTGTTATTCTGCAACAAATTCATAAGCGCACCCGATGAGAAGCCGAAAATACCATATTGCTACAGATGTTACGCATCAATAATTTGAATTATTTCGAGAAATCTATTGAATGCTTACCTTTGGCAAGGGTGCTCAGTTGGCGCCAAATTTCTCAAAATCTTATGATCACCGCAGGGCAGGGAATAATGAAGTGCCTTAGATTGCACGACAAGTTTATGAACATTGATAGATAGTTTCTGCTAACCTTTTTTTGCCACCAAAATTCGCCATCTTTTTGTTCCAACAGAGCATACCAAGAGTAAAAAGAGAATTTTGTGGTGCAGTCACAAAATACAAATGATCAGGGAGGAATAAAGCAAAAATCATTTCCTGTGGAGCTACAACGCGGTAAAGAATGTTGCGCTTTGATTTCAAGTGTCACAGCCATCATCTACCTGCGACGTTTACTGTACAAGGAAAATAGCACAAAATTCAGCCAATTACACAATGAGAGACAAAAATTAGATCAGCAACGTCTGAATAGGACTGCTTTACACCTCGGTCGACGTGGCTCATAAGGTAGTACGCGCTATGACGCTGTCAAAAGGTTTTTCAAAGTTGATAAAGATTGGAACAAGAGAGAACATGATATTTGCAACAGACTTTACTAATCTGCGACGCGATTTTAATCTGACCCATGTAGTGAATTCGGCCTATCTGCCTGTTCAGAAAGCTGTGTTTCATCCTGAACTGCGGTTTGCGTAGATGAGAGTTATTCGTGTAAAGTATACCCAACAGACATAAGAGACAATATTCACGAATAATTCATCTGTCACCCTTCTTAGTAGGATATATATGCGCAAAGTTCTTCATTAGTACCAGATTTTTTTCTTTATAGAAGTTTGATGCCACATTTCTGACAGAGTGCACGTGAACAATGTGGCCTCCAGCACTGAGGAAATCGGCAGTGATGCCATAAAACTCTGAAGCTATCCTTTCTTCATGATTTCTATGTCACGTGAGCCTTCAGAAATCTGAATCTTCTGCCGGTTTTTTCACCGTTATGACTGATGTGTACGGGACGTTGGTTGTGCAGCGAAAATGTCTTTTACACTCCTTTTTCGTTATCTCTTCCTAGGCCGTGGAGAATGTAGTATTAATCGTATTCTAGCTTATCAAGACGTATGGTGGAGCCTGATAGTCCGAGAAATTTATAACACCGATAGTGGCCACATTTGGTGATCTCTATGTGTGCAAAAGATTTGATGTTCTTTACTTTCTTTGCTACATCATCGATGCTATCTAATAATTCCACAGATAATGTAGCTGGTCCATTCATACACATCATTTCTGTTGAGCATGAACGAAGTATTCAAACCATTCGCGCTCCTCATAAATATCGTTTCTGTGGAATATAGTCGGAGGCTAATATTTTTATAGGCGTTACCGAAATGGGTCACATACGTCCCGCCTGATTCACTTCGGTTCCATATGAACGGTATCGTTAGTAGGTGAGGAGGGTGTAGGATTTGACCATTCATTATTCTGTCTTATTCCATTGTTTGCTTAATGTTCCGAATGGTGCAGTGAAAACGAAATTGATATTGCCTCGTCAAACACCTCTTCTTACATCGATAGAATTGTCGTTACAATAATAATATTTTTCGCTTCCAAATCCTTAAAAATAGACGAAACTTCTTTTTTGTCTCAAGTAACAACATCTTGGTGTTCGTAGCCTCTATGACTACTTCCCTTTCGACTGCATTCAGAGCTTCCTCAAATGTGAGGGAAATGAGAACAGCAGTCTTCTGAACTCTTAAAAAAAACCTTAGCAATATTGTTGATGTGCGCATGGTGAGCTAATACCTTTCAAAACAATGATTGTTCACATGTGCCCTTTGTTCACTGTTCCCTTAGTTCTGTTCAATTCGACTAGAGTTAAGAGTCCACACGCGGCATCAGCACGCAGAATGGGCGATAATTGTCAATGTCGTGAAGGTCTCATGTTTTTTAAAGTTTTTTGAACAATAATATGATCTTGCTAATTTTCTATTGAATGGGAGCCTTAAAATGTGACATGTAACGAATATAATGCAAGGCCAGTGTAGGAAAAACTGGTTGAAGGCTTTTCAGGTGTCTGGGCCCTATTTTGCCTAAGGCAAGCGATGATTTACTCTTAAACGACAAAATAGAATGTCGGGTCTGAAAGGGAGAACCGGTATAACGGTAAATACTAGAAGATGATGTGACTACTCAAGAGATCCGAGTGTTGATCGTAGATTATTTCCTCCATCCCATTGGTCCCGTTATGCCATCTTTCAGACGTTCTTACGCGACCAACTTTCACCTTAAGACCTTCAGCGATCACGTTGAAGATGTTATGGTCCTTTCTGAAGAACTTTTTTAGGCCCATATACAGCGCTTCGTTTTGGAAATAAATCAATGTCTGTGTTAAAACTCGTTTCGACAAAAACTTCAGCACTGCTGACACCTCTTCTAAATTTGTTTCGAAAAACGATTCTTTTCCAGTGTGATTGTCAGAGTGAAATTAAGTGGTACCTTCTTGTCTCAGTCACGGCCAATAATGTCGCACTTTATTCTCTTGTCTGCATCTAGATTTTCTATAGAGAATTCGTATTCAAGTATATGTGATTCTAGGTACAAATCGTCACTTTACTCCTTCTCGTTTTGGTAGCCTAGTTTGGTTGTGAGATTTTAGCAGACCAATCGTACTCGTCTTGCACGTTACTGCCATGCAGAGTGCTCTTTGATGTCAGAGGAATGAGCTCCATTTTTTATTGTTTGTAGCATCTTATAGTCAACGTATAACTTGCTGATCTCTGAACACAGTCTTTGGGTATTCGTGATCAGCTTACCAATTTTCTCCGGAGGGCCGAGAGAAACATCATCAGAGCCGACTCATAGCTGCCCATGCACTCCCCTCCTTTGTGAGTACATGGTTTCAATGAAAGTGATTCGTGAAAATAAAGGCGTGTCAGGCTGGGACTACAGAGCAGGAAGTGTATACGTTTAATCAAACTGCGTCTCTGGAAAGCACATAATTGTTTTTAGTTTGCATTCAGTTCCCTTATCCACCACATAGAGTTTTACCACTGCCATCACAACTATCAGAGCAAAGATCTCTCAAAGTCGGAAATTTGTGTGAGTTTTGCGTATTAGTCAAAAATATTGGATATCCAATGGAACATCATATTCCTGCTGAAGCGATCAAATGATCTGATCGGCCCTCTGCCACATATTTTGCTGTTTGGAAGTGAACCCATCACCTTTAGTGTTCAGAAGGATATAAATGAATCCGAAGTTTTATAGTCTAAACCTTTTATCCTGACTTGCAGAATGCGGTCTACATAAACGAGAACACACCGACGTCGCACGCATACGAGCAAATGCCTTCGCAAGCACCGGAAATATGTGGTCAATCGCTGAAGAAGATACTGCTAATTCCAAGCCGTCTGTATGCGTCAACGGGAATGATTTGGTAGTGCAAAATGTAAAGTGATAAAATGAAACTTTGAAAAATTTACAATGTTTCAAACTCTTTTCGCCGATTGTTCCTTTTCATGGGAGAATGCGATGTGAGGTACAGCCACAAAGAGTCTTGCATTTGGGAAGTTTTCCAAAAATCATTTCCTAATTCTATCATGTACAACTATCTGGTACAACTCATTAGTCATGGATGCTATGGTCTCATGAAACTTAATACAGTCGTTCTACTTGAATTTATCGCCACATGCATTTTCAGCCTCAACCGTGATAGATCTAGTCTTTGACCACGGTCAAGATCTTGTTTTGCATAGTATCATTGATCACGACAAAGACAGAGGCTTTTTTATCGGAAAATTGGAGTGCTTTTAACAGAATGAAAGGTGAGGTATTTTGTCCGAAATAAAATATTTATTGATGTCTTTCTTTTTATTTTGGATCAACTAAAGTTTCGGACTGCTAGCTGATAGCTGCTGATACTGATAGCTAGCTTTCCGGCTAAGTTTACTGACAAACCGCCTTAGCTTGAGACGTTCCCATAAATAAAGCCGCTGATGGCTGCAGCGTCAAATTGCTGGATTCAGAACCGTCAAGTTCTAGGTGCATCAAGTTCGTGTGCATTTTGTCAGTATCTTCCTTCTTGCTTAAGTTCATTTATATTGTGGCATCTGTTGGTAAAACTATGAAGGTATATATATAAGAACTATGCGCAATAGATTTGGCTGCTAATTTTCTCAAATGA
The DNA here is from genome assembly GCA_019055375.1 of Parelaphostrongylus tenuis. Taxonomy (NCBI): domain Eukaryota; kingdom Metazoa; phylum Nematoda; class Chromadorea; order Rhabditida; family Metastrongylidae; genus Parelaphostrongylus; species Parelaphostrongylus tenuis. The sequence continues at coordinate 45,918 of JAHQIW010003497.1, forward strand.
CTCTTTAAGTTAAATAGCTCGTATTCCAAGATCTCATAAGAGAAATTCTCAAATCATTTTATATCGCAATTCGTTTTCTCTTCTTTCTATTTTATTACTTTCACCTCTATGGTCTCTGACACGTTAACGAATGAAAAATTCATCTTTCTCTTCAATCTGGCTATAACGCTGTCGGATGACTTTTGTAAGACTTTTTTTCTTGTCATATGTTTCTAAGGCGAGAACCGAAGCTGCATTTTACCCTTTCCCTGGACCCATGCTAACCCAGTTGCACTACCGGCGTTTCTGTTCTGTCATCACTCCTTCTATGATACAGTTGTATCAACCTATCAGCAAATAACAGTCAATAATGTGGCCTGGTAACCACACAACGGCATTGGGCCCACTTGAAAGCAAAACAGCAGAAGCGTTGACCACTAATTCGAGAGAATATCCGAACATCGCGTAATCATCATACAGAAAAAGGGAAGTTTATAATACAACCATCATCTTACCATCATCCTAGGAGTTTGCAAGATACTGTGCATCCTATCGTAGCGACACTTAGGATAGAATAACTCTACCCATCTGCACATTGTCTGTGTTATGTCTGCTTCTTCACCTTTCACATGAGTGCATGTGTAGTAATCTTCAGACGTAATTAGTCAACTGTGCGCTTCGCTTATAAAGATGAAGTGTCTTACTCATTTGTGGACGCATGGTAATATCATGTAACATTTTCGTCAAAATCTGCTTCATATTCGTAGTTAAAAGCTTATGTTATGAGTAATTCTCTGCTTTATAACTTTAGCACTATCGTGAAAGATACTTTGTCATTTCTAATGTTCTCTGTTACTCTCTGTGTCATCATAACCTTTTACCACGTTGGTGTTTATTTCTTTCATACCTGAGATCTTATTACTGCTACTACATCATTATTGCAAACCGCTAATTATAAATAAACGATTTAGTACCTAAATTTGAAATTTGTTCTGTGGCAACAACGATAGGTGACCATAGTTGGCAATAGTAAGGTAAGAGCAGGCAACCGGAAGCAAAGACCGATGTGCAGATGGTTCCTGCCTGCCACTGCCGGTTGAGCGACTGCGCAGCAGTCGAAACAACACGTAAAGTATCTGAAGATTTCGGGACGGTGGATTCGACAAGACCAACTCAGTGCGAGTAATGCTGAGATCCACATACTAGATGCGACGACCGATCATTTAGACAAATAAATAAGTTGAATACACCGCAAATCCATAATTCGGTGCTTTCAAACTAAACATTATTGTTGCTTTTCGAGGACACCACGTATGTGGCAGAAAGAGCAACTTCTATGACAACCTTGTCATCTTCTTCCAATTACAGCAAGTGACTTCTTGGGAGCTGACGGTCTATACCCAGCGCTCACTTCTGTTGCTCTTCTTGTCCGCCTGTTTTGGTCCTATTCTTGTCCATTTTCTTTGTACTAATTTTGTCGTGAGAAGGTAGGCAGGCGGCCAGATATGCATGCAAAGATATGCAGATGCAGCATGCTTGCTTCTACCACTTAGTCAATGGCGCAACGCCGCCTGCCTGACAGTTATAGGTCTTAAAGGGTTAACCGCATTCTGGAGTGGTGGCAAAACAGACCCCGATAGTGCATTAGATTAAACATGCTCCCCTTCAAAGGATGAAATGCAGGTTCGAGCTTCGTCTGAAGCCAAAGTCTTGCACATCACTCAACACCAAGTATATCTGTTGTATCGCAGCACAGCCAAAAAAGAATTCTTGTCAATAGATTACCTATTGCACGTGCTTTGGAGGGCCTTTTAATGGAAGTCTGTTTTCTTTTTGTTTGTAAATAAACAGAACTGTTCGGCCGACGAGTTTATTCCGTGGCGACACAATGAGTGCCTATCACAGAGAATCTTGCCTTTACGTAGGATTGAAATATCTGTTCTCCACTTGAATGCTGAAACTCGAGGCTTACTTCTGTGATCCTCCGAGATAAAGGTGCCAACTACAGAGGCTGCTGAGGCTATAATATTTAACAATTCAAACCTACATCAAATCCACAAACAGTGAATTCTCAAAACCGACTATCTATTAATCTCTTAAACTTATTAAAGCGACGACTATGTTAAAAGTTGATACTGCACTTGATGCTATTGAATTCTAGGGGTGGCAATTTTCATCTAAAAGAGTAATGAAGGTGCTTCGTTGACTAGACTGTGCACCTAGTCTCTCAGGCTCTACAAGAAGGCAAAGCTGCAAATGTGGTCTGGTTGAGTTAATAGTGTTAACAAATCTCATGTCTGGCTTTGGAAAGAAAATAGGCACAGACTGTAAGATTTGCAGTAACTTGTAAAGTAGTTTGTGAGATGATTTAGATGATGAGAAAGTGCGGGACAAGACATAAGGATTAAATTGCTACAGATTTTCAGAGATCCTTCTCACTTAATCAAGTTGTACGTTCAGAGTACTATTTCGAGATAAGCATATCTCACTTCACAATGAATCTTGTTAATATAGCTCAAAACTACTGGGACTCAAAGATTTTTCGCCGATAAGCTGCAGTGTCTCTTACTTGATATTACCAGAACCGCTCTTTAGGTTCAACATTGAGCGCGCTTTATGTGCTCATTGCATTTTAGAAAATTCTAATGCTTTCAAGCATCCGGGCGCGTTCTCTATCCTAACTATTTTAAATGATCAATTTTAGTTCTTGTTAATGAAAATATCGACGCCTATTAAAAATTCGACTTCGTCCCCTTATGATGGTACGGACAGCTCCCTTATTTACTTCAGTTCCTTCAAACACAGTTATTATAACAGAATACCGTTAATGTACGAATTTGGCAGACGTAAAATATACCGAAAAAATTTTGTGCTAATGGTACATTCTTTCTGCCGTCGAAGACATTGTGTTTGTTTTTGAAGCTGTACAATGAACAAATCTTACCTTACTAGGCAAATTTGATTTAGTCCCAACAGTTGGGCATGCTAGACCAATAAACATTAATTCAGTTTGGCTACTTATATAACTTTGATAACTGAGTGGTGAGCAAAAACACGGCCTCAGGCGGAAATCGAACCCACGTTCCATCCTATCCGAAGACACGTGCTCTAGCCACTACACCACCGGGCACATTTGCCCGAACACTCATTCTTCAACATCTCTATGTTTTTAACATTTTCAGTTTAGAGTATGTACCCATTTATATAATGAATATGTACCCAAATATGCAATGGGCCTACCAATATTCACTGTCACCATTCGGAACGCTAAGCAAACAATGGAATAAGACAGAATAATGAATTCTCAACTTCTACACCATCCTCACCTCACTAATGATACCGTTCATATGGAACCGAAATGAATCAGACGGGACGTGTGTGACCAATTTCGGTAACGCCTATAAAATATTGGCCTCCGACTATATTCCACCGAAAAGATGTTCATGATGAGCGGAATGGTTTTGAACACTTTATTGATGCTCAGCGAAATAATGTGTGCGAATGGACCAGCTACATTAGCTGTGGAAATGTTAGACAGCATCGATGATGTAGTAAAGAAGGTAAAGAACATCAAATCCTTTGCACACATAGAATTCACCAAATGTGGCCACTATCGGTGTTATAATTTCTCGGACTATTAGGCTCCATCATCCGTCTTGATAAGCTAAAATACGATTAATACTACATTGTCCACGGCAAGGAAGTGATAACGAAAAAGCAGTGTGACAGACCTTTTCGCTGCACATCTTCCGTCCCATACACCGCAATCATCACTGGTAAAAAACCAGCAGAGATTTATATCTATGGAGATTCAGCTAGGAAAGAAATCTTGAAGGATAGCTTTAGAATTTTATGGCATCACTGCCGATTTCCTTAGTGCTGGTGGCCAGATTTTTCACGTACTTCTGCAAGAAACGTGACATCAAACTTCTTTAAAGAAAAAAATCTGATACCATTAGAGAATTTGCGCATATTTATCCTACTAAAAAGGGTGACAGATTAATTCTTCGTGAATATTGTCTCTTACTATTGGCTATACTCTATACGAATAACTCTCATCTACGCAAACCGCAGTTCATGGATGAAACACAGCTTTCTGGACAGGCAGATCGGCCGAATTCAGCTACATGAGTCACATTAAAACCGCGTCGCAAATTAGTAAAGTCCGTTGCAACAGATCTCATGTTCTTCTTGTTCCGACTTTACCAACTATAAAAAGCCGTTTGACAGCGTCATAGCGCGTACTGCCTTATAATCCACGTTGACCGAAATGTGAAGTAGTCATATTCAAGCGTTGCTGATCTAATTTTTGTCTCTCATTGAGTGTTTGACTAAATTTTGTGCTATTTTTCTTATCCAATAAGCCTCGCAGATAGATGATGGCTATGACACTTAAAATCAAAGAACAACATTCTTCATCTCATTGTAACTCCACAGGAAATGATTTTTGTTTTATTCCTCCCTGATCATTTGTATTTTGTGACTGCACCACAAAATTCTCTGGACACTTCTAGTATGCTCTGTTGGAACAAAAAGGTGGCGAATTTTGGCGGCGAAAAAAGGTTAGCTGAAAATTTTATCAATGTTCATAACCTTGTCGTGCGATCTAAGGTAGTTCATTATTCCCTGCCCTGCGGTGATCATAAGATTTTGAAAAATATGGCGCCCACTGAACACTCTTTTCTTGCTAAAGGTAAGAAATCAATAGATTTTTCGAATTAACTAAGATTCTCGATGCGTAACATCTGTAGCAATATGGCTGTTTTTGGCTTCTCATTGGGTGCGCCTGTGAATGTGTTGCAGAATAACAGCTTGAAGGCTGCTTTAGCAATCTGGGTACGATAAACCCATGGTACTAACCCCTCCATGGTGCTGCCTGCCTCGTCGAGTATATGTGCCAAGTAGTAAGCAATGTCCATCAGACAGAAGGTTGATGATTCAACTTTCCTTTCAAACATTTCGTTGCGATTCCGGTGCTACTTTGTGGTGCCATTTTGAAAGGATTTTTGTGTTATTTCTCGGTGTCGATTGATAGCGAAGATTCTTATTTAAGAAAGATTGTAGAAAAAGCGCATAGATTCCACAAAACCAAACGCATTCCTTTCTGTATAAGTTCTTCTAAAATATCTACACAGTTGAGAATAGGTTTTCGGTGCGCCACTCTCGTTAAAGGAATTGCGAAATACGTTGGACATGCGTTGCTACCTCAAAATTCTACGTTTACTATCAAGAAGTACTGAAATATTAGATAACTAAGCCTTTTCACTTTTTGCTATAAAAATTGCGTTCTAGAACAACCTTCAAATAATAGTCGGCATCTGAAAACGTCTTGTAAATTGTCGTGGTGAAATATAGAACCAAAAACCTTTCTCAAGATGGTCGGCATCGCTAACCACTCGTCACTACGGACTTCTCATCGTGCCGCAGAGTAGAGATTAATGCCATAAGTCTTTCGTTCCAGAAAGGTTATCGCGATATGAGCGACTGTCCATGCAATTCGCTCATCAAATCAAAAGGAATTTTGTTCGGTGAAAAAATTGGAGATCCACAACTACAAAATGCTCCATATAAGTGATGTGAGGCGAGAATTTTGAACATATTACTTTGAAACTTAATAAAATGCAGATCTAACTACTACACACTGTATCAATCAGTTATTCCTACCATATCACCAAAAACACAGCGTTTTTTTCGGATATGTGCTTCAGAAACTACTGTCATGAAAACCTTTTTTTTCCTTGTCTATGGCTTAAGCACGTCATTTGTAGTTACCTTGCTATTACGACATCAAATACTTCAAGGACTTAACAGACGTGTTGTGGCTTTTAGTGGACGTTGTATAACCGTGGAAGATTTTTTTAGCATTACGTAATCTCAACGTCTCCTTCAGAACATGTCCTCTATGACGGCATACTACATGGACTAAAAAAATTAAGTTACAATTGAGCACAACTTCATATAGCTTTGAGGAATAGGTGTTAAATGGCACCAAAAAACAATCATTCAATGCAGATTTTACATATATTTTTGTTATGACACAATTCAAAATGTAAAACGACTTCCACAGAATCGGTTAAATGTAAACTGAGTAGTAAAGGTAGAAGCCGTAGCAAAGCAAGACAATGATGTTTTCAATTGAACAGTAAAATAGAGTAATAACTTGGGCTTCTAAACTTATAGGTAGCCCATAGACATTATAAAGTCTATTGAAAGTGATAATTATTTATATGTGGGCAGGCATGGTTGATAATAGGCTAATTACTTTAGTCTATTAACGTTTCAACAGATTCCACTTTTTTCGGAGTTAATAAATGTTACGCTTCATGTTACGCTAATCTTTTTTGTTATATAACAGGCTCATTCACAAGTCTCCCTTCTATATAAATACTGAATCTCAAACCTTGAATAGGCTTCCAAAGATCTGAACGTTAACGCCAGCTAAAGTTATTTGTGTCAGCGCTATCTCAGAAGGAACCGTTGAGCATCATTGGTGATGCGTAAAACTTCTAAGCTGGTTGTGAATCGATAGATCGAGGCTTGCCTTTTTAGCATATAGTCGGCTCAACTTGAAGAACCAGCGAATAGTAAAGAGAAGAGCGAATTTATGAATATCTCAATGATAGATGACTCTTTCAAGAGACGGACACTGCTCAAGCAGGACGTCTTCTTCAATGTGATTAATCCTGCACTGTTTTTCATGTTCTCTGAAAGCTCAAGACACGCAAGGCACGACGTCATTGCAATTCACAAAACCATTCAATTGCCTTTGCTGGTTTTTGCGCAGTTGAATTCTATACTTTAAGAAAATTTTGAGAGGATCTTTATTCGTCTCGTCAGAGAAAATGATCTTTTGAAAAATGATACTAACATTCTATTTGCTGGTTTCAGACAAGATAGTAAAGTATGAAACGACGATATTCTGAGGAATAAAAGTAAACTAACAATTGTGAAAACAAGAATGCTGTGATGGTAACAAGACTTGGAGCGTAATACCTTTGTTTCATAAACTCGAGCAAGACTATGCCTTATCGGTACAAATGAGCAAAATTCACAAAGGCGACTTTATAATGTTAACGACCATAAATTACATGGAGAAGACAACTCTTTTAACGATAAATTGGCTCAACAGCGTCGCCGAATAGTGTAGATTCTTTCCTCAAGCGCTGATATACCAAAGGAAATATGACTCGAATAACAATGAAGCCGAGATTCACTGGAAGCGGCTAAGGACAGACAGCCCGTATTACTGATATTGAGAAAGACGAAGACTTCGAATTATTAGCCAACCGAGTCTTATTTTTCGACCTCATAAAATTAGCTTTATCAAAGGGAACTATAAAGTTAATTCTCAAGATAATTAAATATACACAAAAAGAAAAATCAGCTCAATAGACTAGTTTCAAAAAATGAATGAGAAGAGCGCAGTGGCTATGAGGTTTACCCTACACTACTCGAACGCACCAAAAGATCTTTTTGCCACATTTTAACAAATGGAAAAGAAATTATTCTATTCCGTGAGATATCATATTTTGCAAAGCAATAGAGAACTCCAAGCGTTGAAAACCTTTCGAATTTGAAATACATAAAACGAAATTTACGACGACTTTCCGTAAACGTGACTAGCAAGTATGTCTCGTATTAAAATTATACAATCGACGATTATAATAGACACCGGCAGAACACTACATCGTCAATAATAGGCATGCGTCAAAATAAATTATTTTGGCATTTTGGTTAGACGGTGAGAAATATTTAAGCCGATTCCATCCACTTGACAAGAATTTTTCATAGGAGTGTTGGAAGTCATTCGAAATCTTGAGTCTTTGAATTGAGCTCTAAGTGGTAGGAATTTCAAAACATCCTTTTACAGCGCTGTACAATCTAAAACAACAATTTGTTCCACATGACCACGTGTTTTTCTTCCTTATCCGCTTATATTTCGATGGGCAAAACTCCTTCCTTCGAGTGCTAGTGCCTATTTTAAAACATAACCTTCGAGGAATTCAAAAACATTTTTGCTTTTTGAAAAAGCGTTTTTGATCTTTGATCTGTTTTGGTCTTTTGCTTTGTGCTTTAAATCTCACCTGACAGAGCCCTTTCTCGAGACTATTAGTAATCATCCGATAGCGTAATATTTACGAATGTATTGATGTGCTTATTTTCTGGATAGACGGTTTAGCAGGGAAATTAAAATCGAGTTTAATATTTTGGCAGGTTGTTTACTGGCTATTCGACAAGACAACGGATGTGGCAGGGGGCGGGGCGGGCGGCGAGGAACGCGGGACGATCAGTATATTGTTATTCAATTGCGAATTTTTCCTCTGCTTTAAGAGAAATTTTTGACAAAACCATTGGCTAAGATACTAGAAAATTTCCTCTACACATTGATATGTCTTTAGGCTACCAGAAAATCATAGCGCGTTGTAGAAATGAAGGTGAAAGGCAAGTGTGAAATAAAATTTTATCCTTGATGCCACCGTAGGAAAGGGTGCTGTGAAAAATCGACGATGTGGAATTGTGACCATGGATCTAAGCTTTCGAATTATTATTAACATCTCCATGAAAATTTTTTGCCAGCGAATAAGATTGGCTTAAAAAGTTGTCGCCGTTCAACCGAATTGTACCACTATTTCTTTGACATGGCAAGCTCCAAGCCACTATTAGGTAAACGATACTGTAAAGTCAAGAAATAAATACAAATTTGAGTTTTTTTTTTTCTATTATCTTATGACCTAGCTCCAATGGCAAATCCTGTCTTTATCACATTCTCCACAACATAGATTATGTGGATTTCGGTAGGCAACGTCGGCTAAATCAATTTTTCAAACCCTTTTAGCCGCTTTCAAATCTTTGCTGTCTTGTAAGCCAAACGGTGGAGTTGTAACCTACAGAACCCACTTTAACTCGTCCTATCGCTTATTGATTGGTAAAATAACTCAGATTTCAATACGCGATTCAATTTTGCACCAATTTCACTGTCTAAATTTTGACTAGCCAGGCGGAGTTGACCGTGATGGCGAATATTGCAAGCAGCAATGTGCAAGACCGAGAAGTGCTTCAATTTTTCGGAAGTTCGCTGTTCTTCTGAAAAAAGGTGCAGATTAATTGGAAAACATTTCACTCACAGCAATGCATTTCTGTTTATTCTGACTGCAGTACTCCAGTAGAACTCACCGATGATCAGAAAAATGTTGTCTCACGTCGACAAGCGTCGATCATATCGACCGACATCTGCCAGCAGGCAGTATTGGAACGAATCCAAAAAATTATAGAGTTTGTTTTGAGCCGACATTATGGAAATATCGTGTGAAAACGTGGACATTGCTCACCAAAGAGATTTGCACTCAACTCGTCCTATCATGTAAACCGCATGGTCGTAGCTCTGATCGTTCTCCGCCTTCTTCTGTGTTTCAGTTGCGTTGAATTGAATTTGATGCCTGTAACTTGTTATAGCATAATAAAAATATAGAGTAGCTATATATATAAATAATGCAATGGATATGTAATGTAATAATTGATAGCACGATGTGTAGCGTGCAATCAAGAACACTGCGGATTAAACCTTCGATGATTGCTCTTTCCTTGTCAAGTAGAGTGGCGTTGTCTAGCCACTTTTCTTTTATGATATATGATTTGCATATTTATTTAGATGCTAAAATCTTAGGGCCAAACTAGGCTGCCAAAATCGAAACGGACTGAAATGACGATCTGTACCTACAATGTAAGAACATTGGCTCACGAATCCTTTTTAGAAGATCTATTGATTCACGAATGAAGGATTAGATACGACGTTATTGGCCTGGCCGAGGCAAGAAGACGTCATCTTTTTCAAGCCGTTTGTGACACCGGAGAAGAAGTGTTTCTTGCAACATGCGATAGCAGAGGTGTCGACGGAGTTGGCGCCATCGTCAAATCGAATTTGACCGTGAACATGGACCATGAACAACTAGTAAGCCCGTATTGGACGATTACGGTTGAAGCGATGTGGATCAATGCCAACTTTGACCGTCTTAGTTGCTTACGCGCCAACATCAAGCTATGACAAAGACGAAATCGAAGCGTTGTATATGGACCTCAAAAAATTCTTCAAAGAAGACCACACCTTCTTCAAGATCACAGTTGGAGATTTTAACGCAAAAATTGAAGTTAGAAGAACGTCTGAAGAACGACACATTGAGACCCACGGACTAGAATGGAATGAACATAGTGAAAGGCTAACTGAGTTTATCATAAGGACCCAAACCATCCATGGTATCTCATAATCTCAATAGTCTCAATCTCGTTGACGGGCGTGGGAGTTTCCCAATGGAGAGTGCCAGAACGAAATAGACCACATCATAGTAAATCGTAGGTTTTGCCTCACTGATGCCGCTTTGTTCCTAATATCTGCACGGGATCACACTATCGCCTTCTTCGCGCAACATTCCGTTTTTTGCGGAGAGGAGAGAAAGCCGCTAAATTCAAACAACGAAGTTCTAGAACTACCATCAACTGGGATGTATTTGAATCATTATTCGGCTCTTGGCAAGATACTACTGTCGACGGCATCGACAAAGAATGCGACCGGCACGTTGAATATCTTCATATTAACGCTATGAAAGCCGAGAGTCCTAAGGTTACGAGCCGACGCTTGTCGCCGCAGACACTCGAGCCGATGCGTCAACGTAGAATCCGACGATCTACAGGCTACCGAAACCTTACATCGAAACTTGCGAAACGCTGCAGAAAAGCGATTGAAGGAGACCTCAAAGAGAGACGAGCAGCAGATGTGGCAGAAGCTGTAGAGAGCATTTGCAAAGCCCAGCGACTCTCCGTCAGTCATAGAGCCAAGATGATTGCACTACCATGCTCTAATGGGGCACTTACGGCTTTCGGAAGTCCAGTGAAAAAAATCATCCACCGGTGGTGCTCGCTTCTCTTCGCTAGCCATTCCCTCCTACCGTCATATAAATTGAAAGAGGGTGAATCTGTCGTTCCACTGGTGCCTCCTTCCAGAATCCAACACGCTATACCGTTGGTGAAGAACAGAACAACACCCGGTTTAGAGAGGATCAGAGCAGAACACCTGAATAACCTACTGCCAAATCTTATCTACACCCTGACTTGGCTCTTCACTCGCTACCCGTTAGAATGCAAGGTACTCGTTCAATGGAAAACCAGCAAATCCTGCTATGGTTTGAAAGGGAGACTATCACGACATAGGCAATCATCGCCCAATCTGCTTGCTGTTGGTTGTCTACAAACTCTTTACTCGAGTCATCCTAAACATGATTGACAGAACACTTGACGAGAGGCAGCCATGCGAACAAGTACGGTTCCGAAGTGGATTTAGTACCATAGACCATATCCACACAATTACAAGACTCACTGAGGTTACACAAGAGTACAAGATATCGGTCTGTCTCACTTTCACAAATTCAAAGAAAGCCTTTGATTCAGTGGAAACAGAGGCGCTTGTAGAGGCTCTGGATAACCAGAGTGTGCCTACTCGGTAAATAATGATCCTTCGTGAGCTATGAGAGAATTTCACAACCAAAATACCTCCATTCTAGAATAATAGCACCATCGACGTAAGACAAGGGGTTCGATAAGGCGATACAACTTTGCCAAAATATTCACTGCCCTCCTACAAATTGTCATATGAACATCAAAATGGACGATATGTGAATGAAAATTGACAGTTGGCAATTAAGCCACCTTTACTTCGCTGGTGATATCGTCATCACAACAAAAAGCATCAGCAAAGCGGAACGAATGTTGACCGATTTCGACAACGCCTGTGCAAAGATTGACCTTCAACTAAATCTAATGAAAACGATATCCATAAGGAATGGATGGGTTTTGATTGCCTCATTCACGTTCAACGTCACGAAAATCTCCGCATACTCCAGTTACGTCTATCTGGATCGTGTAATCAACATGATGAACGATATAGCTCTAGAGTTGAGCAGGAGTAAACGAGCATTTTGGGAAACGTCTAAGAGCATCGAAGATTTAGTGAAGAGGGCAAAGCACATCCGACTCCGTACCCACCTTTTCTATTCGACGATTATCCCTGCTCTAGCGTATGCAGCAGAAACCTGATCGATACGTAGGCAGGATAAAAGATCACTTGGCGTTATTGAACGCGCACTCGAGAGGTCGATGCTAAGAGTACCACGTATCTCACAAATGATAGAATGATTCGAAATTCCCACTCACGCAACGATCGAAAATCAGTGACTCCATTTTAGACGCCTAAATATCGAGAATAAGGCAGGCCGTACACGTGATGCGCGCTTTAACGACAAACGATGGACGAGAACCGTTACCGACTGGATTTTTTGGGTATCAAGCGTTCTACAGGAAGACCACAGACCCGATGGTCTGATTTGTTCACGAAAAGCATTGAAGAAAGATATGATGCTTAGCAAATTCCTAGAGCGAGGAGGACCCACTGGGCTACTCTTGCACGCAATAGGAAAAAATGAAATTGTTGCTGGTATCCGCTCGAGTCACTCGACGATCAACGGGACGACATGTGATATAGGTGATTAGATTCACTTAAGATAATGGTATTGAAGATGACTTCCATTAGAAGTTGTGCGCATGTCGACTGAAGTAAAGAGCTACCTTTGTCAGCTATAAAATGGCATTCTCGTTGGATTTTGACTGAATTTCCCAATTTCATTAACTTCACCAGGTATTTTTATTTTCAGGTCCCAACTCCAACCCTCTAGGTTTCCACTTTTGAAAAACCGTTAAAAGGGAGTCTGATTTGTCAAGTCGAATTGACGATTCAAATGAAAGCGTACTCAATTGTTCTTACCGTACTCCATAGAGAGTATGATTTTTGGAAAAACGTCAAGTTGTGGTGAAAATCAACACCTCACTGGTTAGCGGCTTATTTAACCCTTTCGAAACCGCGTGTACCACTCATGGTACACGCGAATTTTCGTAATTTTCTCGTCAACTATAGAATTTTCGTCAGACTTCAAATAACCGTTCCATAACCGAAAAAATTGCGGTTTGGATGGTACTTCATAGTTTTAGAAATGTCTTTTCAGTAAGCTATAGCAACAAAGAGAAAATTGCGTTATTTTCTTCGGAGTGCCCAGTGTAATTTGCACTCGTGGTCTCATGGTCTTTTCACAAAGCAAATTTTTGACCAAAGTTTCAGTAATTATTTGATAGATTGAGAAATAGTAGCACTAAATATAAACTTAATTTTGAGCTGAATTGCAAATCTTGGTTTCTTGAGCGCTGTTAATGCGATGAGCATAAACTGCGCTCCGCTTCCGCAGTGTTCGCATGCTTTGCTATCGTTTATGCCTGGCTCTGCAGTAAAGTTTTGATAATCGTTCGATAGTTGCAAAATTAAAAATTTTAAAAACTAATTTGGCTTTTTTAAACTGATTTTTTAGTGCTTTGGATGAAATGAATTACTATTACAATTTACACTTTGAGTGAACATCTAGTCTCTTGAATTGCATAGGGTGTTTTGGTTATTGTATAATGAAATTCATACCCTAAAGACAATTTATAACCAGAAAGATCGATATGTTACTAAAGGCTTTCTATGAAAGTCATTTTTATACGCCATTAATGGAGAAGACGAAAAGCGAATTGAATGCTAGAAGTACTGTGATCCGAACAATAAAAAATAATTGTAATTACCGCTTATTTGAATGAATAAATAAATAATAATAAAAACTGTTTAACGCCGCCTTCAATCATGACCAAGTGAGAATTCAGAAGAGCCCAGACGAAACTTGTAGGTGGAAATAAATGACAAAGGATGGGGTAACTTGTTCTCCAATACAACAAGATACCATTTTGTGGTTGACTGCAGTAGTTTTTCACTTAGTACTCTTGTGTACAATTTCGATAAGAAGCCATCTCTCTCGTCATCATCAAAATAGAATATTAATGCAGAATTTTATATTTTGCTATAATGGAAGAAAATCTGATCAATACCGCTTTAATTGTCAAGAAAAGAACTATCTTCGAAGAATTTTCTCGCACAGTCTCTGTTATTATACACTGCATCCGTGATATTCACTATTACACTACATTATTACAATTATATAACATTACTTCACATATTTATCAACCTACAGTAGTCAAACGACATAAGAGAGACAGTCTGACCGGATTATATTTCAAACTGTGGAAGATAGGTGAATAAGTGGATAATACTAATAATATAACGCAGCTAGCACTTGTAAAACTCCATATGGTGTGGAACAAACGAGATACAATGGACAGAAAAGCAAGGGAAGCTTTTGATTGCAGGACGACTGCGATTTTGCAATTCAACTTTGCCCAGTGTCCGTGACTGCAACGATACCCCGATCGTATTTCCGACATGAAACAAGTTGCCTTGTTCATTGCTGGTCGAGCTGGTCGACGTTTAAAGGCTCGACGCGGCGTCTTTCTGATCGACAGAGATGAACACTACTAAGATTTTCTAGTCAAGACTGGCATGAGCATAAAAGAAAACGACATCGTTCACAGATTATGAGTTTTTTCCCAACAGCAAGCGACCTTCTGTTTTCGGCCTCCGGATGTGATATGGAGTACGAATGGGGGGGGAGGGTGGTACGAATAGGAGCAGAAGTAAAGTGAGCGTTTACTTTTGCATATGTTTTGGGTGCATGTATTATAAAAAGTATGCATTACACGTCTTACCCAATTGAACTTCAATCTCGACGTAGCGATAATATCCCCGATTCTGCCGCAAGGTTATAAAGGGACCAAAGATCTTCTAACTTCTCTGTCTTATACGAGCAACTTGTTGTTGATTTGGTGGGTTAATGCGTTAAAATCGTCCAGCTTTATGGCAGATGAATGTGTGTGCGTGCCTGGTGTCAATCGATTGTGTCGATATTTTCTGCCACTCATTCCTTAATCTCACAGTGATAACGAACACCATTAAATAATGATTCTCTCATAGTAGCAACGTGCATACTATCACCTGTATCACTTGTCATTTCTTTGATCGTCGAGTTGGATCGGCCCCAGCATTACTTCCATGTTTCTCTATCGCGTACAAAATTGCTCCAGTGAGCTCTACATTTCTATAGGAATATGTTGGGCTTCATATGTTTTTCTATGCTTTTCTTGAAGGAATCGCATCATCGAGTTGGAGGTCTTTGTGTGAAGCACTTGACATTAAGAGAAATGCAGTCGCTAACAGCTTTCGTCCATCGGTTCTCGCTATTGAGCATTGCCTGCTTGAGCGTCTTTATTTTTTGATAGCATGGTGTGTAAAACTAATTTTTGATTTTTGAAGACTGATAAATCAAAACTTCAATTCTAATCTTTCCACAGGCGCTCTCAAAATTGGTCAACATTTCCAACCGTATGATGCTTTGTGTCATAAGGACGAGTAATCAGCGAAGCAAAGGAGGATCAATTGTCGACCGTTGATTTTAACTTATGTGTTGCCCCATTCTAAAGTTCACGTGACGTTTTGAAGGGTGGCTGTGAACAAAGCAAATATAGCGCGACTTCAATGAGTCTTGCGATTTTGTGGATGTGGTTCATAGTGCTCATTCCTCAAATTTAGCGGCTTTCTCTTCTTTTCACAGAAAAATTAACGTTTCACAAAGCGGACGATAGTCTCATCTCGTGTGGAATACGGGAACACCAACGACATTGGTTAAGCACTGCCCCTGACTCCTAAGATGTGATCTATTTTATTGTGCTACTATCCGTTGAGAGATTACTACGTCCGGATGGTGTTTGTCGCTATGATAGGCTTTCATAGCCTCTTACCCTGTTCTATCCATTCTAAATCATGGACCCTAATCTCACTTTCTTCAAGTGTTCTGCTAAGTCTAGTTTTCGCGTTAAAATCTCCGCTGATGACCATGAGGAATGTAGGGTCTCTGATGAGCTTTTGCGATCCGTACAGAATGTTTCAACCTCATCTTCGTTACTAAGCAGAGCCACAGATTATCTTCAACTGTTTGTCGAATTAGTGGTCTTTTAGATTGAAGCGTAGTTTATTTGGACATTATTAATAGTGTTGCTGTTAGTAGAAAAGATCAAATCATTTCCGTCCTCCTCATATTGTTTCAGCTTTTTCATAAAGGGGTTCTGCTAGAGCTTCATAGGCATTCGATAGCTCAAATCATGAGAATTTCAACGGTGTACTTGGTTTTCAAATGGTTTTTTTGCACTGTAGCATCGAGAACAAAACTATATCTCACATCCGTCGCGTCCGTGTTTTCACAATACACATCTTCCTATCTGTATTTCTCATACCTTTGGCAGTAGAGAAAAAAGCATCAAAGGTTTTAACTAGATTCAATTCAAATTGCTTAACAGCTCTATTTAAAGTGTGCACCATCAATTTGAACACATATCCGCCATCTTCCAGGCAGTAAATAAATACACCCCGCTCATAGAAATCGTCATCCTAGGATTCAAAGTGTGTTGAGAATCCTCGACGCAAATGATTGACGTTACAGAAATGCCTCTTGCTCAGGAAGTGGCCACAGCTGCTGGAAGAGATGATAGCCAGACAGCGTTAAATCAGGACTGCACGGTGATATTTAAGCAACTCCCAGTCCAGTTTGAGCAACTTCTTCCTCGTAAATTTGGCGAGATGCAAGCGTGCGTTGTCTTGAAACCACAATGAGATTTCAGCGGCATCGACGTGACAGAACCCAATTGCGGCGATCCAGGCGTCACAGCACGCTTGACGTTGATCGTCTTACCGGCTGGAAGCAAGTTAAAGTGAATCGGCCCGCTCAAGTCCCAAGAGCATAGTCTTTGCTACAAATCATTTCGAGCGCGGAACTAAAGCTCCTCGTTGGCCTCACATCGACCATTGACTTGGTTTTTCCAAAAAAAAAAAAAAACTCTCACTTTTCTTTAGTGGTGGTGAATAACGGCGGAGCAGTTTTTGAGCCAATAGTGTTGCTTAGCAATTTTGATTATTTCCAGTCAAAAAAATTGGTGTTCATTGTTCTAGCACCAAAATTTCTGAGAATACGTAATAATATATAGCCTTGCTCTACATTATTATTATACTAACAAGGAAAAAAGGGAATAAAAGCAATCCAGCGCAACTAAAATGCAAGCGAAGGCGGAAGATGATTAAAAAAAGCTAGAGCCAAATGCCCATAGAAAGTAAGGCGAAGTGAAAGCGCACACAATGTCCGTGAATACACATGATGTGCCAATAATGCCGATTTAAAACAGGTTTTATAATTTTTCGAATTCATTTCAGTGCTATTTGCTTACAAATGGTGGTCGGTTCGGGCAACGTCTGCCAACGTGTTGCGACGTCTTCGTGATCATTGGTGAGTAATACTGAAGTTTTGAAGTCAAAATAGGCATACATAGACGGATTACCACTCTCATCACTTGTTCGCAGAGAACGAACGAACACTGAGTGTGCGCTAACTTATTATGTACTCATCTAAACAGCCAATGTTTCATCACCATATTGGGAGAAAACACTGTTTTCAAAATGCCATGAACTGCGATATATGGTAAATGAGCTTTTGTCCCTGACTCGTCAGTTGCACTGGCAGCGTCTTTCGCTACAATTCTAATCCTTCGGCAAATATTTTGAATGAGATGTGGCAATGTTAGAGCTTAATCATTCGTACGATACCCTCATTTCCAATCATTTACAACCCTCTGAGGAAGGCGCCTTTTTTGCTTTTTTCAGACTGTTGCTAATCACTTGATCGGTAAAATCTTGGCAATTTAAGAATTTCATCTGTTTTCTGAGAGGACACTCTATTGCTCTGTATCTGCAAAAACAAAACTGAGTTTCATACTTGGCGATTTTACTTGTACTAAAGTCTTCGATGTTGAGGTGGTAAGGAACACCGTTAAGCGATTATTTGCTCTCTCTTTAATAATTCGTTGGGCATCGTATCTTTGTTCTATAGTTTTAAAGGAATCGGATAATTGGGTCTTTGTGTGAAACACTTGGCATCAGGGAAAATGCAATGGGTAACAGCTCTCGTTCATCGGTTCTCGTTATAGGGCATTGCTTTCTTTACCCTCTTCCTTTTCAATACCTTGAAGTATGAAACTCATCTCATAATTTTTAAACACTTATTAATCAAAACTTCGATTGATTTCACTCTTTCCGCAGGCGCTCTCGAAATCGACCAGCACTCCCGGCCGACTGACGCTTTGTGTCATAAAGACGAAGCAATCAGCGAAGCAAATTATGTTCAATAATCGACCGCTGATTCTAACTCCGATATCATCTCATTGTAAAGTTCATATGAAGTTTTCGAGAATGGCAGTGAATAAAGTGAACATTGCGAGACTCCAACGAGTCTTGCGATTTTGTGGATGTGGCTAATGTTGCTCATTCCTCAAATTTAGCATCTTTCTCTTCTTTTCACGGAAAAATTAACTTATCACATAGGGGACGATAGTCTATTTCGTGTGGAATATGGGAACAACAATGACATGGCTCAGGCACAACCCTTGACTCATCAAGATGTGATTTATTTTAATGTGCTACTCTCCATTAAGAGATTCAAACGTCCATCGGTGGTAGTGGGGCTTTTGAAACTGTCGGTTGTCGTGATTGATGTTTGTCGCTATGATAGACTTTCATAGCCTCTAGCCCTATTCTATCCGTATCAAACCATGAGCTCCAATCTGACTTTTTTCGGGTGTTCTTCTAAGTCTAGAGTTCGTTTTAAAATCTCCATAGATGTCCGTAAAGAATTGACGGTCTTCTCTGATAAACTCTCGCTGTCCGTATAGAATGTTTCGACTTTATTTTCATCATTAAGAAGAACCACAGATTATCTTCAAGTGTTTGTTG